>JAGWCC010000485.1:0-450792 GCA_022651775.1 Drusus annulatus | reverse complement strand
TATAATCCCCGACTATCTTACATGACCCGATTCAAGTATTTGATTTACTTGATCGCCAGATATCCAGATTTTTAATACGGTCATACATGGTTTTACACCGCACATACGTCTCAAAGATTTCATTTCCACAGCATTCAGTCTACTTTCATCCTTCCTCTGCCAGTTCCATGCCTCACTGCCCTACATCAGGGTTGGTTTAAGCACTCCATTGTGGACTGCTAGCTTCGCTTCTTTGGAAAATTTCTTATTTGCGCCAACAGCGTTCAGTCCTCCATTAATGGAGTTTTCTGCATTCTCCCTTCTTTCAATATCCTTATCAACCATTATTTTTTTTTAAGTATTTGCATTTTCCGTTTTCTCAATTGTTGGCGGAAGTAAGTTATAGAGATTAGTAGAAAGGTGTTTATGGTTGCTTTTTATTTTACTGCTCCTAACCGTCTAGAGCCAGTGAGACTATGGCATCCCCAATCGGAGTATGTTGTGAGGTTTAAAGTAGTGGAAAGGATAAGGGAAAGAGGAAGGTTGGGAATTATCTGGCTATTCAGATCTGGTTACCAAACACCGCTAAAGCCATTTCAAGCAACGTTTCAATTGTGAATGGTGGTCATTCACCAGGGCGATACTTAGAGCATCTACCACTCTGGAGCGTGCTGCAAATATACTATATATTATTTTAGATAAATTAAATGTGAGAGAACACATATTAAATAAAATTTATAAGCGTATGCAAGGGATCTGAGCCCGCAACCTCTGGATTCGTAGTCGAACATCTAAACCACTCGACCACGGAGGCCGTCTATCTTGAGCAGATATTTAATTTTATCGGCCTGTCTGGGACCTAGGAGTGGAAGGTCTTTTGTAAATTGGCGAGATCGGTTTTCTTTCAAATTGGTAAAGAGAACACTTCTAAAAGTTTTTTTTTTTGGTTTTGGTGGTTTGTCTCAGCTAGATAGACAATCGATATCTGATCACATCCAGGCGTACGTAATAAGGTGTTTTTGAGTATGAATACTATCGAGATAGATTATATTTATAGTATTAGAAGTCAATGATATTGATGTCCAACTGCAGATATGTATAGGTCTCACCACGAGAGTTGGTTCCGGCCAATACTCACACAGATGCATAGCTTACGTACAGCGTGTCAAACGGAATGAATAGGACACGCATTTACAATATCAACATAAACACTCGCTGTCCCTTTTCCACTAGTGACAATAAGTAGGCGTAAACAAGACAAAGGGCTCTTTCTTTATTACACATCGTAAATACATCGCCACTGGAGCGCATACCGATACACAATAAACCCAACGCTATGCATGTATTGTTTGTTTCAACTCTCGTTGCGCCAGCTATACAACATAAGTAATTCATTTAATCTATGCACAAATTATTTTTTATTTTAAATCTTCTCCATTATATCAACCTTGGAGTAACGATGTATGGAGAGAGAGCTAATTATTTTTACCCAACCTATACAAACGTGCAACAAATCACTTTCTCCGGGTTTTTATGTCGTACACCATGAGAGAAAGAGACAACAAATATAATACACCGCTTCTATGTACTGTCACAATGATCTTGAGCTCCTGGATCACCGCGGGACTCTGCCCACATTCTTTATTATGCCACTAAACTTGACACAACTAAACGGTTTTTTAGGTTATATGCTATATTTTTGTTGATGACAATACTGTGAAAAAGTGGTTATACGAATAAACAAAAACATTATGTCGATATGTGCTATGAATGGATGTATAAATACCCTAACCTTAATCTTAGCCACGTCCAGGTCCGCCGAGTCCGGTAAAAATCATCAAAAACTGACTACACTGCCTTGGATAGGTACCACTCTATGTACTCTAAGATATCAACACAAATTTTCCAATATACAAGCCTCTTGACTGTCAAGGACAATTTTTACAGCATCAATTTTAGAAGACACATCGACGAAGAATGTCTTAGATCAGAATATTTCTGTTCACTCACCCGGCGATATCCAGAGTGGTAGATACTCTCAGTATCGCCCTGGTGAAAGACCACCATTCAGAATCCAGATCTGAATAGCAAGGCACTTCACAAACTTCCTCTCCCATCTCCTTCCCCTCCCCTCAGTATCACAACATTAATGCAATAGTCCCACTGGTTTCGGGCGGTGTGAACATAAAAATAAAAGTAGGTCAGCTTTGGATGGATATAGGCCTCCCTCAGCAGTCATTTGTTTTGCTGATTTCTAGCGTCTCTCACCCATCTGGAGGCAGCAGTTCCCTTTAGGTCTTCAGCCCATTTCGTCGGTGGGTGACCTCTGCTTCTCTTTCGCAACAAGAACGCCATTCAATGATATTAGAGTTCCGAGGGCCATCTGTTAGTAAAGTTGAGTGATATTTCCTGACATAATTTCACGGTAATATGTCATAAAAGGGAAAATTAAGCAAACGAAAATAATTAGAAATTAAAAAAAATGTATTTTCATATATATTTGATAGCCTACGGTAAGTATCATTAACATAAATATTATAAAAGGAAAACGGAGACAAATTCATAACCCAAAAAAAAAAAAGACTTAAATAATATTTTTTGTAAAATAAACAAACAAAAAAGAGAAAAAAAAAACTATTTGATTTTTTCTAACCTACGTAAAAGATCGAGTGCGATATTATTTTCATTGCGAAAAATGACACAAACAAAACACTACCGGCGAATGCAATTTTTGGGCATGTTTGATTTTGCGTGATGAGGAAAGTCGTGTGCAGCAGTCGGTAATTTAAAACAAAAAATATATTTAACACAACAAGGGTTCAAACCCCTAATGAGGCAGATAACTACTCAATATGAATAGAAACTCATACACACTTGACGCATGCAGCTGTCGGGACTGGATAAACACTAATGGCTGTAGGAAATGTGAACTGGATAAAGAAACTTCCATTCACAATTCATGGTGCTGACTTCCCGCCTTCGAGGCAAAAAAGTCTCGGATAGCTGAGGAGTTGAACACCATATTATGTGACCGGGAGACATGGCCAAACACCAAGTTACAACCCCGGAGAACCTTGTTGAAGAGAGAGTTTAAGAGAAGCGAAGTGAAACATCGGACATGTCACAAGAATCGTAAGCAAACTTGTCGTCAAAAAGAGTGTCCGTGGGTAAAGGAGAATGAAAAGTTATATTAGAATTATTGCGATAAAAAAAATAATAGTTAACATAAAAAATTGCTTTTCAAAAGACGGAAAAAAAACATTTAAATTAGCGTTTAAAATAAAATTTATTTTGTAATTTAAAAGTAAAACTTTAGAGAAAAAAACATACAAAAGCTTAAAATTATTGAAACACCTACCTTGGACATGGGTAGATTTTTTTCATATGCAGCCCCCCATGTTTTGAATTCGGTCGAAAGGACTCTTAGCGAAAGGACCAAACCCAATAATGTAGAACAAATAAATTGAAAAATAACCATTAGATAATATTTTATCGACGATTTCTCCGTGTTTACAAATAGTGGTTCTAAACCATAATCATATGATTGATGGCTCGATAACCTTAATCAAACAATTGATCATCAGAAAATCATAATCACACGCTTAATGATTTAATAATAATCATACAATTGATGCTTCAACAAACCTTAATTATACAATTGAACATCAGGGAATCATAATCACACGATTAATGATTCAACAACCTTAATCATACAATTGAACATCAGGGAATCACAATCACACGATTAATGATTCAACAACCTTAGTCATACAATTGATCAACAGGGAATCATAATCACACGATTAATGATTCAATAACCGTAATCATACAATTGATGATTCAATAAACTTAATCATATGATTAATGATTCAAAACTAGAAACGCACAATCACACAGAGGACAGAAAATAAAGTTTGGTCCATTCATTAAATCACTTTCAACATATTTTATATATGACAAGATAGCTGAGCTCATCAAAGAAGCAGAATTTTACACAAAATCGTGCCTAATTAAATCCATTAATAATTTTTTTGTCAATGCTTCACTTCAATCAAATAATCAGTTATCAAGAAACCTTCAGATAGTTAAATCCACCCGTGTATGAACGGAAAATTCTTTTGGCGTTGTATACATTTACAAATTAGCAGGACTTTCAAAGTGAAACATAATACATAAACAGGAATGTAGACTAAAATGTTAAATATTTAAGCCACAGAAAGATATTGCGTCAAAACGTGATAAGAACATTGGGCTTGCGTTAACGCACACCGAGTCCGAATCCCGCAGCGGCAACTGATAATAATTTTATTGCAAAGGCTCCATTTCAAATTCCTCGTTTGAAAAGAGAGGATTCGTAGATCTAACGAGAGCCGACGAAAAAAAAACAAAACTTTATTGCCATGTTTAGAATGGTACAAAACTAGACGTTATTATTTCTAGAATTACATTTTTAAACTAAATAACTATAAATGTGTTTATCTAGGGTTTTACATACATAATGTTTTTAATATTAATTATTTCATAAGACCATAGAGAACGCAAGAGATCCTTGAGAAAGAGATCACAAGAAAAAAAAAATACTAGGAAAAAAATTCATTGAAATGTTCCATATTCTTTTTGACAAACAATGCGCAGTGTCCCCCGAAATCCTTGAAAAAATCTCAAGACACAAATAATAATCATCTACCATAAAAACAGTGAACTTATATAGCGCAGTTTTGTGATATTTCACCTCAAACAATATCAAAATTCTTACTGCCAGCATTATACATCGCATTCAGGGTGGTAACGCAAAATTTCAAGGGGTGATAATTATTCACGATATTCTTATTAAAAAAAACCCAATTCCAAACATATAAAAACATAACTAAATTGAAATATTTTGTTTGAAAGTTGTTTAAGACCTTGCGTTGCGGTCGTAGCTTTACAATAGAACAATCATTTACCACGTCATCGCTCACATCTGGTGGGAGTAGGTGTCCGCCTGAGGTGGGGAGTATAATGTTTACTATAAAGGATCGGTTACACGTGACCGTACACATTTTATTTGGACCTTGATAATCACCACCTGAGGTTTCGCGGTACAACCCTGAAACACAGCGTATCAAGCTGAAAAAATGCTTGGAGAGGAATTAACTTGCGGAGGAATGCACCCAGTAAACAGAACTACAATAAACCAAACTAAAAATTGACAAAACTCAAAAGGCTTGCGCGGTCTTTAGATTGCAACTAATTTCGGCTCGTAAATACAGCCCGCCCCTTAACCTTTTGAACGCAGCGATCGACAGTTGCATTGCATGAAAAAAAAAACATTGATAATCAGGACTTTAATCGAGTACATTTAAAAATCGATATCGCTCACTCGTCGCGCTCAAAAGGTTGAAGGCTTTAAAAATCAAATGAAGAACACTCAGATCGGTGCTTCTCTATGATCTGACAAAAATCTATCTTCCATTTTATCCGTGGTTTCGTTTGGTGTTGCCGCGCTCGCGATAGTGCACCACAGACAAATGAATGTATTTTTTATTATTTAAGGTTTCCCTCCCTCTTTACGGATGGCAACGGGGGGGGTTCGGCCAGCCCCTTTACTTTGAGGCGCGCCGCTGTTTTGAGGAAGGCCGGGAGCTGCTCCTGGGACACGTTGACTTCCCCCGCGTACATGAATTCCAGGATGGCCTGCAGGTGAAGGTACGAGACGTCTTTGAGGATGATGATAGGGTGCTTTGAAGGATTTTCCTGGAAAATAGATATTTTATAAGATTTTAAGATAATATGTGTGATAGGCGAGTGAGCCAATGTGTCGGGTCCCCACCCAGACGTAATGGGTTCAATTCCTAAGTCCTCCTTCATTGCATAAGCAACATTTTCCGCTTATTTACTTTTTATAGTGAATAGTCCCAACTGCTCCCAACCGTCTGAAGTCAGTGAGACTATGGCATCCTCCATTGGGGTATGTTGTGAGGCTGAAGGTAGTGAGGGAGGGGAAGGATATGAGGAAGAGGAAGGTTGGAAAGTACCTTCAGATCTGGTCACCAAACACGGCTAAAAGCCATTTCAAGCAACGTATCGATTCTGAACGGTGGTCTTTCACCAGGGCGATACTTAAGAGTATCTACCACTCTGGAACGTGTCGCAAATATACTATATATTATTTTATACAAATTAAATGTGTTATGACATATATAAGAGAGTCGTGGTCGCCTTTGAGAAATATAATAAATCAATTTCGACTGTCTGAAAGATCTCACGAGAATCGGTGACATCAGTTTTATTTCAAATCAGTATAAATCACACTTCTAGGGATTCATCTGTTCAGCGGTGTTGACCTGTTAATCATTATTTTCATAGCACTCGGAACACCAGCAATACTAATAAAATGATGATGTTGAATATATTTACCTCTAATAAGCTTTTGAAATATGGACTGCAGGCGGAAAGAACCATCTTGTGTGCCTTGCAAGTCTGACCCTCGCAGGCTAACGTTACCTGCAACAAACATACAATCATTCAAACTGTACATATAAAATTGCGTTTGCAACGCACAAGGCACCTTCAGGTGCCCTTGCTCTAGGCTAAGTAGTTGCGGGCCCAGCCTCTCCTTGCACAGGTTTAGGAGTTGCTTTCCCCAACTTTGCCTGGGGCGGCCTACCGGACATCTTCCCTCTGCAATTGATGCCAGAATTTTATGCGAAAATCGGTCTTGACAAACGGACAAAAATCACAATTGTGTTGAGATTGTACTCTGGAACGCACTCTTTCGTTATATATACCAGGGGTGTTAGTTGAAGTTTGCCGGTTTTACTCATAGATGTTGCTAGAGATATGTATACATTTCTATGATTTGACATCTTTGTCATATTTTTCTGTGGACATTAACCTTCAAAAATACACAAGTTACATTCTGCCAAAATAATAGTGTCATAGTTGTTTACCTCAGTGAATATGTCGAGTTTCGTTCCAAGTAAATCGCATTTGCGGCATTCGTTGCTTTTCTTATTTCATCAAAAGAAAAAAGCAGTTGAAGCCCATCGGTTGCTAGTAGAAACTTATGGTGAACATGTTCCAGTGATTAGAACATGTGAGACATGGTTTCGTCAATTTAAAAGTGGAGATTTCGATTTAACAGACAATGAACATCCTGGTGCAACGAAAAAGTTCGAAGACGAGGAATTGCAGGCGTTATTGGATGAAGACCCAACCCAATCGCAACAACAATTGGCCCAAACACTTAATGTGACACGAGGAGCAATTTGCCAACGTTTAAAAGCCATGGAAAAGATCCAAAAGTATGGAAAATGGGTACCACACCAAATGAACGAGAGACAAATCGAAAATACAACATGACAACGCACCGCCTCATACAGCTAAAAGAGTGAACACTCTCAAAGCATTGAATTGGGAAATATTATCGCACCCGCCGTACTTTCCAGACCTTGCCCCGTCCGACTATCACCTTTTCGCATCGATGGGACACTCACTCGCAGAGCAGCGCCGCCAATTTTGAAAAAGTCGAAAAATGGCTCGTCGAATGGTTTGCCTCGAAAGAGAAATTTTTTTTTTGGAATGGTATCCACGATTTGCCTCAAAGATGGGCAAAATGTTTAGAATCCGATGGTCAATACTTTGAATAAAAACATTTTGAGATTCCCTTGAGAATTAAGCGTTTTCTTTATTGAAAAAAAAACCAAACTTTAACTAACACCCCTGGTATATATATATATATATATATATATATATATATATATATATATATATATATATATATATATATATATATATATATATATATAGCACATCAGATCGTGGTTTATTTAAATGCAGTTCGATTCGTAATAATTTTCTGCGAGTATGTTCATCGACAGAATGCTGAATGTGGTTAAAATGTTTGTTAGTTATGACAATATGTCATAACCTTCAGTAAGAACATAGATGGAGAGGTACCATTGTGAAACAGTGTAGTCAGTATTGTTGACTTTATACTGACTCAGATAGAAATAGACAAAGGTATGTTAAAGGAAGTTGGATAGCCTATTAGTTACCGCCCACATTAAGGCTGATTCACACCAACGTCCGGTTCCGCTCAGTGCCGATATTGTTCCGCAAGAAAACTTATTGATATGGTATGAATATCAATCAAGGAGTATGTGCCAAGACAAATTTGTGTGGCAGTATATCCTCTGCCCACCCTTGTGATATTTAACTACTTATTTAGTTAAATAATTATTTTGAAGTGTAAAAATACTTACAACGCTAAATAATATTTTTAATAATTAATAAAAATATTATTTAGTGATAAAAAAATGGTTTAAAAAAAAAAAAAATCTGCGTTGTAAGTATTTTTACACTTCAAAATAATTATTTAACTAAATAAGTAGTTAAATATCACAAGGGTTGGCAGAAGGATATACTGCCACACAAATTTGTCTTGGCACATACTCCTTGATTGATATTCATACCATATCAATAAGTTTTCTTATGGAACAATATCGGCACTGAGCGGAACCGGACGTTGGTGTGAATCAGCCTTTAAACATATCAATACACCATTAAAATGATTTATTAAGTCAAAATATCACACAAACACTAATAACAGAAGGTTTGACTAAATAACGATGGAAGCTTTTTGTTGATTTTATGTCTTTGTATCATTCAAAATGTGAAAATTCTAAAGTTCGGTCAAAAATATTTAAAACTGTTGAAATACCTCTAAAAAGTGATGTTTTATAATCTTTGTTTGGTCTTATTTGAACATTCACGCGTAGCACATATCACCATCATGTCTGATTTATTTGTATAGCCACTGCAAGTTTTTTAATCGACACAAATATAGGAAATAACCTCAAAATCCGTTGACGTAAGTTATACGACTCGATGATGTAAAGTTAGCGCGGACGGAGAACATTCTTACATACTGAGAAGTGTTCAAATATTATGGGACGACTTTTCTTGTCTCTTTCTCTCTCGTGGTATCCCCGGAGAAAGTGATTTATAGAAAATTTGTGTTGGTAGGGTAAAAAAATTTAGCTCTCTCTCCATGTATATTCTTACTACGAGATTGTAGTCATATAAAGAAGTACGAAAAGACCTTAAAATAAATAATAATTACAATACTTTAAGCTATGTAAGTTAGTGATGGGAAAACTTCAAAGTTCTGTGAACAAACTACAGATTCTTTCAAATGAACCCTTCACGGTGTACGCTTAAATTGAACTAACAGTTTAATCGCTCAATTCGCACCACCAATAGTAGATAGTGTAGCGTGTAGTGTAGGAACTAGGAACTCGAGTGACTGCTACATTGTTCGTTTGTGCAATCAGTTTGCATAGCTTCACAAACTTCACACTTCGAACTTTAAAACTGCGGCGATTTTTCAGAAGAGCAAATTTGAAATTGTTCAAAGAAGCGAAGCTAGCAGTCCACAATGGAGTGCTTATACCAACCCTGATGTATGGCAGTGAAGCATGGAACTGGCAGAGGAAGGATGAAAGTAGACTGAATGCTGTGGAAATGAGATCCCTGAGGTGTATGTGCAGTAAAACCATGTACGAGCGTATTGAAAATGTGGATATCCGGAAAGAATGCAAGGCTGATGTAAGCGTAATGAACAATATCAAAGGACGCTTAGATGGTTTGAGCATGTTGAGCGAATGAACGAAGAAAGGAGTGTGAAAAGAATATATGATGCCAAAGTGAATGGAAGAAGTTGGGGACGCCCGAGGAAGACATGGCACGATCAAGTGAATCAAATACTTGAATCAGGCCACGTAAAGAGTAAGAATAACAGAAGAGTATGTACGAATGAGAATGAAGCTAGGAGTGTGCGCAGAGACAGAGTTGTATGGCGTTCCGTCCTCTCTGTCTACCCTTGCGGAGATACGCCGTGATGGTTAGTTAGTTGAGAATTAAGTTAATAGAAGAGTAAAATTACTTACATCTGTGAAGCTTTTTTCGTCTCTTAGGTGCCTGAAGGAGGTCACCATATTTGTTTGAAAATCGTTCCATTTCAGGAAGAATTGCTGGTCGCTCATTTTGGTAGATTTATTTAATTGGTTTGATTAACTAATCGAGGTGTCTCGGTCCAAATTTCACCACCTGGAAATTGAGAAATTACAATGTGTGAAGAAATGTACGACGGGAATTACAATGTGTGGAATTATGTGCAAAAGAAATTACAATGCGTGGAAATATATATATGTACATATTTTTATAGTTAATATCGCACAAGAGTCTAAACTGCTCTCAACCGTCTGGAGGCAGTGAGACTATGGCATCCCCAATCGGGGTTTGTTGTGAGGCTGAAGTTAGTAGGGAAGGAAAGGAGATGGGGAAGATGAAGGTTAGGAAATACCTGGCTATTCAGATCTGGTCACCAAACACAGCCATTTCAAGCGACGTTTCGATTCTGAATGGTGGCCTTTCGCCAGGGCGATACTTAGTATCACCACTCTGGTACGTGCCGCAAATATACTATACATTATTTTTATATGAATTAAATGTGTTATGACACATATTAATTAATTAAAATTTATTTGCGCATGCCGTGTTTGAACCCGCGACCTCTGTATTCGTGGACGAGTGTCTTACCAATACTACGTAAATACACAAATTAAGTAATGAAAAGAAAAACAAGGCAATAACATTTATCCACAGGCATAGGCAAAGAATATGTAACTTCTATACTAGCTTCATTCGCAATCATACAGTTATCTCGCTCACACTTAAAAATTATTTAGTTTCTAGATGAGAATTTAACTATTTGATTGTGACGTCACATGGCGGTAAGCTGCTTGACTTTGCACCCTAAGGTCGCAGGTTTATAGCCCGGCGGGGACAAAACAAAAATTTATTTAGTTTATGTGCATTTAGACATTTTTATATACAACAACAAAACAGTATATTTGCATCTCGTTCTAGAATGAAAGAAACTTTTTTTCAAATTATAACTTTATACAGGAGGCCCATGCCATGGGGAAAGGAAGGTGTGAATTTAAGAGGGAGGCAACACAGAAGCCGGCCAATCTTTCCACCGCCAAGCTATTGTTGAATACGAGAACGAGTCATAAACAGAACCAATTCTCGAGCGTCATATGTCAACAGTGAAGGAATCGATGATTGTAGTTTTCCGGAGCACTTTCCATTGAAATACTTGTAGAAATAACACAGCAATTCATCGGTTAAGATAAATCTTTCAGATTGCCAGATTTTGCACAGTTGAGATATTTTAGGTATCTATGGGCTCTAAACCAAAGGTGGCTGCCAAACTTAACACTGGGGCGTAGGTTTAACTGAATTTTCAGGTTATAAATCGTATAAAGAAGACTGTTACTAAAATTGAGTGATGAAAAATAATAGCCAAAAACCACAACAATTTGAAAACAACTACAATATAGAATTTCTCATATCAAATTCAGTTGTATTTGCTCAAAAACATTCAAAACAAATAATGTAATCACAATAATTAGTGCCCTATGGATAGTACCCAAAAAAAAACACAAGATCCAAACTCCCCACAGCCAGTCAGTCTTTGACAATAATATTAGGGTTATGTTGTCCGGTGGGACGGCAAAAATAAAGGGAAGAGAAAGGTTGCGAATGAATACCCGGCAATTCAGATGTAGTGATTTAACAACGTTTGACCTACTTCTAGCTTTTCAAAAATTATCATTATTCAAATGTCTCGAAACGCTGATGCATTCCTGTGACATTAAAAATAAATGTCAAATGAAATTTTCACATGTCAATATTTCCGACAGAAATTCGTCGACGAAAATGCACAATTCGGGCGATATTATTGGCCCGAACGCATTAAATAATGTCAACATATTGTTTAGCCGAATGCACGTTACTTAAAAACCGCCATTTTTACACCCGATGCATTTATCTTTTATAAACTAATAACTGCATTTCAAGCAACCCTTGAACTGATGGCAAACTTACCCAACTTTAGACGCCGAAAAAACAACGAAATACCACCCGGTCAACTATTACAAATGGATAAACATCGTGGCAGACTCACCGAGCTTAAATTCGATTGTTTATTTGTGGATTTTGTGGCGTAATTTCGGCAATTTTAGTTAGAAACCATTGCCATTCAATTTGTGATATTGTGATCTTTCACGAAAACCACGGATAATAAACGTCTAATTGTTAGATTTTATCGGCGTCTCTTTCGCACTCGTTGATTTATTCGATAGTTAGAAGAGCCGATCCGATTAAAACTTTAAGAAGAGCAATAGCCACATGAGTATGGGCGTCTTTTTCGCACTCGCCGATTTATTAGCGTGTCGGAAGAGCGGGTCCGATGTGAGAACTTTAGAAAGAGTAATAAGTTTAGGGTCTCTTTTGTCCTCGTAAGGAAGGATAGAGTGCGAGGAGCGCGTCAGATGTAAACTTTTAAAAGAAATGAGCACACCTATGGATGTAATATTGAAGCATCTTTGGACGCATGTCAAACAACATGGCGATTAGATTTGCTTTTAGCGGTAGTTTTGAATAGAATTTTTAGCTTGAATTTGAAATACTGGTCTTGATTTCTGCACAAATATTGAATAAACAATATAATTTCGTTGTGTGTATAGTGTGAAATTTTATAATTGGATGGAAAGAAGGGTGAATGTAAGAAACTCCATTAGTGAAAAACTGAACGTTGTTGGCGCAAATAAAAAAAAAACGAAAGAAGCGAAGCTAGCAGTTCACAATGGGGTGTTTATAAAAACCCTAATGTATGGCGTAATGAATAGGATTAAAAAAGGGACGCTCATGGGGTTTGGGCATGTAGAGTGGAAGAACGCAGAAAGGAATGTAAGAAGAATATATGACGCAAAGGTGAATGGTAAAATAAGTCGGGCCATGAGAAGAGTCAAATAACAAAAAAACATGTATGAGACGATGTATAAATGTGAATGAAGCAAGGAGTGTGTGCCAAGACAGAGTTGTCCATTCTCTCTGCCAACCACTGCAGAGAAACGGTGTGAAGGTAAATTAGTTAGTTCAGAAAAAATCCATTCAAATACAGACAAGCTGTAAAAAAATACCTGCCTATAATATATTTAACCAAATGATTAGTATTATTCTATATTTGGAATGTATGTCCAGGCTTTTAAAAAGTCAAATACATTTAAAAATTACAGAAGCGTTGCTTATTTTTTGTTTTAATAAAAGTCAGACTTTCGCAAAGGAAATTAAATTTTGTAAAAACGAAAAGTACCTCTAATGTTTTAATAAAACAAATTTATAACTTTATTCCACTTTTTATTTTTGACTGGACCGGTTTCAGCCTATAACAGCCATCTTCAGACTAGTACAGGTTGTTCTTATTCTATGGCTTATATACTCTTTTTGGGATGTCAGGGGTAAAAAAGTGGAATAAAGTTATAAATTTATTTTTATTAAATCATTAAAATGGAATTCCACCGTGAATTGAACAGTTACAAAATAAAAAATAATACCTCTAATGTATTTTAACAGACATTATTCCATATTTGAAATGAGTAAATTCTCGCTCTGCAGCACTGATATACCTGGATACAGAATAATTTTAATGGCGCTGGAGCCTTGGGGTCGTATATTAAATGCAGTTTTCTCTGGTTCTATGACCCTGATTCTTGTGAAAATCGAAGTTTTCAATTATTTTTATGATCCGAAGACGAATGGGTGAAAATCTTTTAAAAGTAACTTTTCCGAAAAATGCATCAAATTTTCGGGCGAAATGTGAGCCTTGGGCTCGGAACTTCTATACAGCTTTCTCTGGCTCCATGGCGATGATTGTTCTGAAAATCAAGGTATGCAATTATTTTATAAGCCGAATACGAAGAGGTAAAAAAAATCGTTTAAAAGTTTTCCGAAGAATGTATCAAATTTGTAGGCCAAATGCGAGCCTTGGGCTCGGAACTTTAATGTAAATTTTTCTGGCTCTATGGCACTGATTGTGTAGAAAATCAAGATTTGCAATTATGGTATGGTCCCTTCGGTTCTTTCGTCTTCACGAATAGGTAAAAATATCGTTGGAAAGCAACTTTTTCGAAAAATGCATCAAATTTACGGGCAAAATGCGAGTCTTGGGGTCGGAACTTCTATGTAGTTTTCTCTGGCGCTATGGCGCCGAGTGTTTTGAAATTCATGGTTTGCAATTATTTTAGGGTCTGAAGACGAATGGGTGAAAAAATCGTTTAAAAGTAACTTTTCAAAAAAGGAATCAAATTCAGGGGCAAAATGCGAGCCTTGGGCTCGGAACTTCTATGCAGTTTTCTCTAGCTCTATCGCGCCAATTGTTTGGAAATCACGGTTTTCAATTATTTTATGGTCCGAAGACGAATGGGTACAAAAATAGTTAAAAAAAACTTTTACGAAAAATGCATCAAATTTACAGGCAAAATGCGAGCCTTGGGGTCGCAATTTAAATGCAGGTTTTTCTAGTTGTATGGCGCTGATTCTTGCGAAAATTAAGTTTTTGAAATATTTTAATAGTCCGAAGACGAATAGGTGAAATAATCGTTTAAAAGTAACTTTTTAGAAAAACGCATCAAATTTACGGGCAAAATGCGAGTCTTGGGGTCGGAACTTCTTTGCAGTTTTCTCTGGCTCTATGGCGACGACTGTTTTAAAAATCAATGTTTGCAATTATTTTATGGTCCGAAGACGAATGGGTGAAAAAAGTTTAAAACTAACTTTTCCGGTCGGAAATTAAATTACGTTTTCTCTGGTCGTTTTAAGCCGAACGTACTAATAGTTTGAATTTCGACTCAGATTGGAGGTTTAAAGACCATTCAAAGAAGAAAAAACCAAAGTGACATTTGTGAAAAAACCGAATTAAATTCACGGACAAAATGCGAGCCTTTGGGTGTAAATTTGAAATCGTGTTTCCGCTGGCTTTTTGGCACAGATCAGACTGGAATTCTGAATTTGGGACAAATTCGATTCCCCAAAGACGATTCGATTAGAAAATTCCAATAAATTACTTTTGCGAAAAATGCATCAAATTTACGGGCTAATGGTTTTTTACGGCCACCGATAGAAGTTACTTTTTGATTCGGGCCAACATAAAAAACTTTAAAATTAGCATTTTTAAGACAAATTTCTTAGGACCAACTTTTATGAAAAAATATTTGTATAATTTTCCAGAGTGGAAGATGCTTTAATAATAATAATCAATATAATAAATGGATAACTTTTATAGCGAAGGGCGCTTTACAAATTAATTTTTCCAACCTATAACTTATCACTTAAACTTATAACTAATAGATTACATTAAAAAAATATATTTTAAAACAAAGAAACTTTAATTTCTAATTTAATTATTTCCTACCACAAAGTGAGTGCTTCATGTCAAAGTTTAATTGATTACAGTTAAGATATATTGCTAATGGCTTACAACTAATATTTTCAACTAGTGACTTACAATTAGGACTTATGGCTTGTAACTAACTACTGACTCGTAAGCTTACTTTTAATGTTTTAAGGCTGATTCACACCAACGTCCGGTTCCGCTCCGTGACGATACTGTTCCGCATGAGAGCTTATTGATATGGTATGAATATCAATCAAGGAGTATGTGCCAAGACAAAGTTGTGTGGCAGTATATCCTTCTGCCCACCCTTGTGATATTTAACTACTTAGTTAGTTAAATAATTATTTTGAATTGTAAAAATACAATAAAAAATAAAATAAAATAATAATAATATAAAATAAAAATACAATGTAATTAAAATGTGAAATAAATTATTAAATAAAAAATTAAAAAATAATAAAAAACATACCATCCGTGGACGTTAATTGAACCTGTAAGTTCCCAACTCGACGCAGCGCAATAATCTCGTCTTTACTTGATACGAGTTGCTACCAATCTTCTGTTGAACAAAAAAAAACCTGCACCCGGCATCGTTTGACTCAGGGCCGGGCCCAAGGCCGGTCTTGTGCAGGCGCAATTGCAGCAGTCCGCTCCAGTTGGCAAATTGCTGAAGCGCTGAGAGTACCTAGCAAGCCTTAGATATATTTATTTATATTTATTTTTAATTATTTTATTTGAACGTACATTTGTTGGTAAATTGCAATTTTTTATTATAACTTATGTTATAATAAAAAATTGCAATTTTATAATTTAAAATAAACGTAATATACGAGTACATGAACTTTTTCATGAAATCGTCTAAGTCCATCATTCTTAACAGAATTATATAGGTTAACTTAGTTCGTTTCCAAAGGGCCTATGAAAACGGCATCTAATAAATTACCGACCCCAAGGCTCGCATTTTGCCCGCAAAGTGGTATTTATAAAAAATTGTTGTTGCTTTTGTAAGATTTTTTAATTTAATCCTTTAAAATCCATCATTTTAAAACTAATTCTAAAGTTTCACTTTATGCAATCCCATAGCGATTGAAGAAATGGCATCCATTTACCGAACCCAAGGCTTGCATTATGCCCGCAAAGTGGTATTTATAAAAACTGAATTCTTTCTTTTTTTTTAAATAATCGTCTTGAGTCTGTCATTTTTAACACAATTCCAAAAGTTCACTTCATTCGGTCCCATGGAGCCCGAGAAAACGGCATCCAATTACCGACCCCAAGGTTCGCATTTTGCCCGCAAAATGGTATTTAAAAATACTAAATTGTTACTTTTTTAAAACTTTTTATTTAATCGTCTTACATCTGTTATTCTAAACATAATTCCAAAAGTTCACTTCAGTCGGTCCCATGGAGCCCGAGAAAACGGCATCCAATTACCGACCCCAAGGCTCGCATTTTGCCCGCAAAATGGTATTTAAAAATACTAAATTGTTACTTTTTTTAACTTTTTATTTAATCGTCTTATATTTGTTATTCTAAACATAATTCCTAAAGTTCACTTCATTCGGTTGCATGGAGCCTGAGAAAACGGCTTTTGATTATCGACCCCAAGGCTCGCATTTCACCCGCAAAGTGGTATTTAAGAAAACCAAATTGTTGCATTTAATTATTTTCTTTATTTAATCGTTTCGAGTCTGTCATTTTTGACATGATTCCAAAAGTTCACTTCATTCGGTTCCTTGGAGCGTGAGAAAACGGCACCCAATTACCGACCCCAAGGCTCGCATTTTGCCCGCAAAGTGGTATTTAAAAAAAATTGTTACTTTTGCAAGTTTTATTTTTATTTTATCGTCTCAAGTCGCTACACAGCTTTATGTAACACGTTTTCGACTCTCCACATAGCATGACTCGGGTATTTGATTCACTTGATCGTGCTATGTCTTCCTTGGAGGTCCCCAACATCTTTTTCCATTTACTTATGCGTCATATATTCTTTTAACACTCTTTTTTTTCGTTCATTTGCCACATCTATACATTTTTGTTATGTTTACCCACCACATAACACAACTAAAGGATTTTACTCACTTGGTCGTGTTTGTCTTCCTCGAGCGTCACCAACTTCTTTTAGTATTCACTTACGCGTCAAATATTCTCCTGGCTTTACTTTTTCCAATCACTCGCTCTGCGTGTTCAAACTGTCCAACCATCCCATTCATGTTCTCCAGACGCAAAACATTCAAATATGGTTTTACCACACATACGTCTCGGAGATTTCATTTCTACAGAATTCAGTCTACTTTTATAAGTCCTCTGCCAATTCCACGCCGCACTGCTATACATAAGGGTTGGTGTCAGGACTCTATCGTGGACTGCTAGCTTCGCTTCTTCAGACAACTTTTTATCACCAATTCCGCGTTCATTCCTCTCCGCACTAACGGGAAATAGAATAACAGAACAGAACAGAATTAAATTCAATTGAATATCCTTATCAGCCTTTCCATCTCTCGTGGCCTTAGAGACGGATGAAATAATGTAGATACGTTACTGAGACAACCCGCGTGAATGTACCAAACTGAGATTTACTGCGTTCAGTATCACACAAACAGTCGTTCGACAGACAAGCTGTCACGGGAAAACGGGAGCCCCTCAACCGAAATAATGTGAGATAGCGAATGCAGATATACATAGGTGTGTGGAAGACAACCGTTTCCGTACGTCGTACTCTACTTTGCTAGTCGCTCAGTAAGTTGGTTGAGGAAGAGAGATTATAACAGTAACGCGGGACGTTCATATAGCTATCTCAACCGTACACACACATTCTATTTGGTATTGCCATAGACATAAAATACAAGACACGTCATATTCATACAAATTGAAGGATAAATTTGGCTCGCTCTGATATCTGTTTGAAAACTTATAAACGCATGAAAATGATAGCCATACCAAGCAGAATATGTGTGTATGAATGAGATAGCTATATGAACGTCCCGCGTTACATTCTCCGCGTTACAAGCCTTCACGCGTTCCCTAACGAACTTACGAGTGAAGTACCATGCAACGTACTCGTGTACTGTCGCTAGGTTGTCTTCCACACACTTATGTATTTCTGCATTCGCTATCTCACTTATACCATTTGTATGTGGAAAATTGTATTAATTGAAAAAATAAGTGATTTGTGTATACTTCGCATGAAAAGAAACTTCATGAGATTTGTTTTTAGTTCCCGAATGATTTTTACATTTGTCAAAAGCACAGGAAGGCATTTTATCTCAGAAAAGAGCTTACAGCGATGCGTTTGTGGCAGCTGGTGACAGCTTGTTTGTCAAACGAATGTTTGTGCAAGACTAAACGCAGTGAATCTCAGGTATGCCACGTTGGCTTAGTTTGGCGCAGTCACGCGCGTTGTCCTCAGTAACGTATCTACATTATTTAATTCATCTAAGGGTATTGCTATCCTTTTCATAAGCGTTATGAGCCTTGAAACTTGAATCCAGAGCGTGACATATTTATCGTTCGATTTGTATGAATTTGTCGTGTTTTGTATTTTATGTCTATGCTCGTGACTATGTGAATTTCGCATTAATATTCAAAACAAATTTATTTTTGGCCAGAGTAATAAACGCAATCTTCCATCTTGAATTGAAACCGAGAAACAAACAATGTTCAGAAGATTTATATAATTTATTTTATATCACATAGATTACAATCATAATATAGAGTAGAATACATTGTAGTACAAATATAGATCATTTATCCACAGCTTTATTTAATTACAAGATGAAAATCTACATACATTTTCATTCAGTCCACAAGGATTATATAAAAAAGAGATAGTCGAAGAAATATATTTAGTTCCTACCTTAAATAATAATATATTATTATAGAAAATAAAAAAAACATATTCCCCTGATGCCTAGTTGATTAATGCTTCGTCACATTTGAACTCGTCACAAATGGCCAGTTAGCACCAATCAGCGCCATTTTGTTTTTTTAAACACAATAATAATTATTCCAAACTGTGTCCCACTGTGGTAAAATGCTTCCTATGGTATAAAGGATCAGTTACACTTATCGTACGCAACATGTAAGAACGATTTCTCAGCCCGTCAGCGTTTTTTCAAATTTTATGTTGAAATACTTGGAGCCGTCAAGTATAATATAGTCATAATAATTTAACCAAAAGCTGAAGGGTCGAAAATCGTTAGCGGAGACCGTCTAAACGTCATTTTTTTAATGGCGGTGATTACCGGTGGAGCACCGCTACATGTAAAAAATGATTTCTCGGCCCGTCAGCGTTTTGTCAAATTTTAAGTCATGATACTTGGAGAAGTCGAGCATAATGGTCTAAATAATTTAATTTAACCAAAAGCTGACAGGCCGAAAATCGTTAGCGGAGACCGTCTAAGTATATAAATTTTTGAATGGCGGTGATTACAAGTGGAGCACTGCTGCATGTAAGAACGATTTCTCGGCCCGTCAGCGTTTTTTTCAAATATTAAATTAGTGTATTTGCAGCCGTCAAGCAAATTGGTCATTATAACTTAACCAAAAGCTGACAGGCCGAAAATCGAGACCGTTTGAATGTCAAAAACATTTAATGGCGTACATTGGGGATTTGTGACGACGTCAAATTCGACGGGGAATCGAACAACAAGGCCTTACTCAAGGCGTTACAACATTATAATAATAATTAGGCTTACAATATTCAGATAGGCAAACCGCTGATAGCTCCTCTGTAACCTCTCGCTCTTTCTGATAAGCGACCATGTAACAGAAAGAGATGGGCAGAACATAAAAGTATAGTATACAATTCAAACTTAAATACTATATATAACATCAGGTATACTAGATCGACATAATTATCTATGCAACCGGGGGCGTCGCAGATTTTGAGGAAAGCTCATTTGATTGGATTTATTGATTGATTTAAGGTAGTGAAATTTTTTTTTATACGAATATCGCACAGAAGTTCCAACTGCCCGGAGCCAGCGAAGGAAATGCGAAAGAGGTAGGTTGAGATGTATCTGGGACTATTCAGATCTAGTCAATAAACACGGTTTCGCTTCTGAATGGTGGTATTTTCACCAGGGCGATACTGAGAGTATCTACCACTCCGATACTTGATACTTGTGTTATGGTTTTTTAGTCTCTACTGTTTATGTAGGTAGGTATTCTTACTACGTGTGAACAATTGTCTCAATATGAGTTCCTTGTCGTTTATTAAATTGTTTTTAACAGTGCATTCCAAAAATCTTTACTTTTTCACAGCCTCTGACATGTGAATATATTTAATACAATTTAGTGCGGGTTGTTTAAAATTCTCTTTACATTTGACATCGTCACGATTCAATGACTAGCGCCTTTAGGTTTTTTTACCATTTGAACGGTTCCCGTTAAACGCCGAGTGTCGATCCTTTTTGTCTTTTGAACAAGCTTTGATAAGCTGAAAAGCGTAACTGTCAGCTGATCATAAATTGTTCAAAAACTGAAACGGGCCTAGCATCAACGTTTAAGCCTCGGCACTCAAAAATGGCGCTAAATATCACTTTGTAGCATTCTAATACAAGCAATACTACGAATGATTCTATCTTTGACTTTTCTATGGGTAGTTAGGAAAATGTCTAAGGTTTCCAGTGAATAGATTTTTTTTAACTGACATATTTTACATACAATGAAAAACAACTAAAATATCATTAAAAAGTGTAGTTTTTTCACCGGCGAAGGCATTTTCGAACGTATTCATATTTCAAAGACCTTAGACATTTTCATAATTAACAGATACATCATTTGTAGTACAGCTTGTATTAGAAAGCCAAAGAGTGGTTATTTTTGGTTTCTGACCTTTGACAAGGACCATTACATTGTAAAAAAAAAACAAACTTATCGTTTAATTGTCACGATGTCTAAATTTGACGAACGTTTGAAACATCTCTACCTTATTTTTTTTAAACCTATGTGTGAATATATATCTTTTTTATTTAATTTAAGTTTATATGGTTATTTTACAAGTTTATAAATCCATTTTAAGTTGTATTTCACAGAAGTTGTGAAAATTTTTATTTGTACGTATTTATTAATAACATTTTTCTACTCACTGTTAATAGCACAACATTTTTTAAGAACTATTTTAGAGATTTCATTTAATTTATAAACAATTTAAATCATTACATTATCTTATTTACAATTTTTGTGCTAAATTTGTAGAGCTGCGTTATTTTTTTTAAATAATCAATTAAATGTAATAATGTTTTATAAAATTCTGCTTTTCACATAGTGGAATATCAATTTAAATAGTTTTTTTAACGAAATCAACAATTAACCCTTACCTTGACAGTGTAACATATACAAGTATGTTACACCAACTTTAAATTTTTTTTTTTAACAAATATTTTTACATTTTTAGTAATGACAGCACTTTAGATAATCTCTTCTCTATAGTTCTTTTAATTGCTAACACCTGTGGTCAGTTAAAAAAAAAATTTAGTTCATTTTCTTATCTAAACCTTATATTTCTAACCTTGTCATGATTAGAGTTAAGCGTTTAAAAAAATAAAAATGGGGGGGGGGGGGTAAACAAAACCATATAAAAACAATATCGTTTCAATGTGGTCTAGTGACAGTTTGATAATGGCCTTGAACGCCGAAACAGCTATCACACTAAACTAACAACCAGCAGAACGCTTAAAAGTTTAAATTAGTAAAAATCACATTCCAAAAAATATAGTTTTTACTAACCCTACCTATGCCTAAATAATATCTGAAAGGTATACATTTTTATATATATCCACATCCGTGAAAACGCGTTCGTAAATATCTTCGTTTGATATATCGAATGCGTTCGTACAAAATTCCAAAACAAATCCTCCAGAAGGATCATCCATTCTTTCAATTTAGTAATGTAATATTTTTTTATAACAGAAATATATATATCTAAAAAAAAGCAACCCAAAAAAATCATAATTTCGAGAGCGTAGGGGCACAATACTATGTCAGAAAAATAAATAAAAAACGAGCAGGTTTTCACTTTCATTAACATTATTACATCACTTATTAAAACACTGAAGAGATAAATCGATAGAAGTGTGTTGTAGGCGCGTCCGTGTGCATAAAAACTTTTTTTTCTTTACTCTTGCTGAATTGATTAAAAAAAAATCACAAATTGAAATTCTTTCTTGAACCGAAAACCAGTTCCTTTGAATCTCATGTTAATTGGCGGTACAGATCACACTTCTAAGATTTACCTGTTCAGAGCTCTGTAACAATTAATTAACAGAATAAACAATTTACGATTTAACATCTTATTTCAATTTATGGCGGGTCAATGAATATTTTTATAGTTACTTACCTCAATGATCTACAAATTACAGAAAAGAAGGGAACACAATTCATGACAGCAGAGCTCACCATCTGAGAATTTTCGCTGTTTCAGGAAACAGATTTTTATCTACTTCAGTTATAATAACTTGATAAAATAGCAAAGTATTAAAATTTTTAAAAATATATATATAATGCAATAGGTACTCATGAAGAACATCTAATACCTACCGTACATTTAAAACAAATACATTTTACAGATTGACATACTTATATGTGTAGTATTTGGCGTTGTCACTGTAGATATCATCGGCACAAAAATATGTGAATTCAAAATGTTACAGATTGACTTAATCAAATCAGAAACTAACGAACCGCCCCCAACTGCAAACGTTAAGTGTATCGATCTGTGTTTTTTTTAGAATGTCTGCAGAGATAAGCATGTCAATTAAGAATCCAAAATATGATTTTTGAAAATAATATTTCAGTCGACAGCATTGTTTTTACCAGGCGAATATTTAAAAAAATCTTTTTTGAAAATTTTAAATTGGGTGTACATAATTTGCAAAATAATACGTGCCGTCGGGGACGTCGCTACTCTTTGCTCTCAAAAATAAAATTAGTTTAACATTCGTTAGTTTATTCAAATATAATAATGTTTCCACATCTGTAGACATTTATTACTGTTATATTGGCTTGTTTTATTTTTCATTACAAACAGATACACAGAGGCACATTACAAGCGCCCTTGAGGTGATATTCCACAAAAATGGCGCTATAAAAATTAGCCGAGTATTGAGTAAATTATAGTACTTATTTATCCAAACAAAAATCCACCAAAAACGGTTTATGATTCCTGCGAAAGCATTATTAATGGAAACAAGTTAAGTGTATCTAGAAAATATTTTGATCCGTTTCATTTTTTTATTTATTTACTTTACATTTTTTTTTAAATTTAAAATAATGCACACTGTCCTCCACGCTAGGAGTTTGTTTACCTGTGTTGGAGGATATCTCATAAAGTTTGTTTACCTGTGTTGGATATCTCATAAATTCTTGCTCAAACAACGATCGTCCCAAGAACAACGATTAATCGTAGACTGGCATCCAGAGGGTTAAAATATTATTATACCTTAACTATATTATCCACATATTTAATAATTGCACGTTTAATGAAACATTTGACTAAATCTTTATTCGGAATGTATTTAACCACTGAGAATATATGCCTATAGTAGTGTGTTGTGAGCGTTTCTGTGTATCAGAAGTAAGGTCCATTTTCCCTTACTAGGAGTCGAAAGCTGTAAAATAAAAAAGTACCTACATTATACATTTTGTAAAAATTATATAACTATCTTTTAGAAAACGTCACAAATACAAAACTCATTGATGTAAAAATATTTGACGAATTTCAAATAATATTAAATAAGAAAAAAATTATTTAAAAATTCTAAATAAAGTTTAGAAAAGTACTTTTTCTCGAAGATGTTACGTAAAGTAATGTAACACATCATCGCTGGTAAGGCCAAAGGGCTTAAGCGACACTTTGATAAAAAATAAATTAAATATTCAGTTTTGATCAGTTTTTTTTTTCTGCATCGAATGCTCTGACTCTCGTTTGATTCTGAAGACTTTTGTGGCCCTTCAGCCATCTAAAATATATTTACCATTTGGGAGTAGGCTTGACTCAAGCGACACAAGTTTGGACTATTTTAGGTTTTGGTCGCTTCAGGTAACTCAGTGAGAGCATTAAGTTGCTTAAATAACTTCTTTTTTTATATCCTACCAGGTACTGAAGACTTATAAATTTTATTGTTGAACAAAACAAACTTTAAAGTGCTCTAGTGTAAACTTCGCACAGTGGAGCTTCGGCCCTTTTTGCCTTTCTGGCCAAAATATATAGCTTAAAATAAAAAAGGGAATGAAACAATACTAATAATTTACAAAGACAATTATTATTTTTTAGTTATTTTTACGATCATGGACTCTATCAAATCCACTCTATCAAAAAAACAAATTAATTTACATAACTTGATAGTTGGTACACTTAAAAAGAGTCTACCTAGAAAGTGCTAAACGCAAACTCATTTTTTTTAAATTATATGGCTGCTCAAACGTCAGTAAAGAACACTTTGAAGGCATTAAAAAATTAATTAAGTAATTTGCTGCGGTTTTGAAAACACGATTTAAAAAAAAAAAGCTGTTACAAGCTTCTGTCATATTTGATATCGTCAGAATTTAGCTATTGGTGTCAGATTTTTGTTGTTGATACATTTGAATGGTCTCCGTCAAATCTCCATTCTAAATTTATTTATTTTTATTATTTTACTTGAACATACATTTTTTTTATTTGTTGGTAAATTGCCCATCCCACTAGGCATAAGCCTGTGTTGGGATGGTAATTTGTAAAAGTATTTTTTTTTAGCTACATAGTAACATGTTAACTAACTAACTAACTACTAACTAGTTAGTTAGTTAACATGTTACTATGTAGCTAAAAAAAAAAAAAGTTACATGTTAACATGTTAATATCGAAAATATGGGACATACATAATAAAAATTAAAAATAATACAAGTAAATGACAAATTTGAAGATATTGAATCTACATAGCTAAATTAAGCTTGGTTTTTAAGGTGAGTATTGATATTGCTTTTAAAGGAGCTTTTGGTTTGTGTGTTTCTGAAGGTGCTGGGCAGAGAATTGAATTGCTTAGTGGCGTTGTACTTAAAAAAAATGTCCGTAAGCGGTTTTAAAGGCTGGGATTTTGAAGAATTTTATGTGTGACTGCCTTAAGGTTCTAGAAATTTAGCTTTCTTCAAACATATGAACATTGTTAAATTGGTGCAATGGGATATTTTTAGAGTATGGTTGTTTCAAATTTAGGACGTCGAGTTCTAAATGGCGCTGACATAATTGTGAGCAGTTTAAAACACTCCAACTTAAGGAATCTTACTTGAAAGAAATACATGTGCCAGGTAAGAGGCTCATTCTGGTTCGCATATTCGCGTTCGAATTCAAATATCGAATAGAACGCCGCTTGACGAGGGTTGCCAGCCCTCGAGCGGACGTCGAGTGTACCAAGTGCCCCCCTGAGTACTTTCTCGCCGCCGCGTTGTGCCGAAGTCGTTAGTTCGACTAATATTGATGGCTCGAACGGGTACTTAGCCAGAGGCGTCGCAAGCTTACGCGCCGTGTGCGCGGCGCACACGGGCGGCTGGATCAAGAGGCGGTCTATTGAATTCTTCGGATAATGCTTCAAATAGGTTGTCTTAAATAAACCTGAAAGATTTTGTGTTCAACCAGGCGCACTAATGAAAGAGTGGTAGATGCTCTGAGTGAAATACTCCTTGGTGAAAGACCACTATTCAGAATTGAAGCGTGCTTGAAATGGCTTTATCCGTGTTTGTTAACAGATCTGAATATCCAGGCACTTCCTGACCTTCCTCTTTCCCATATACTTCCTCTCTCCACTACTTTCAGCCTCACGGCATACCCCAATTGGTGAAACCATAGTCTCACTGGCGCTAGACGGTTGGGAGCAGTTGGGACTCTCGTGCGGTATTCAGTATATACATATATATTTTTAAAATTGATCTTTTGCTAATGTGAAGTCAATTATTGCACCCTTAGGCAAAAGGAGCTAGATGGAAACAGCAGGATACCGGCTGGAGTGTTGTGTTTTCTGGAAGTATCCTAGACTTTCCAAGAGTTGTAACCTCAGAGCAATAATACCCCAGAAGGTAGCGCTAATATAGTCAGCGTTGATGATTTTTGCCTGATTGGGGCGTGGCTAGGGCTAGGGTATTTATACATCCATTCATAGCACATGTCGTCATAATGTTTTTGTTTATTTGTATAACCAAATTTTCACAGTATTGTTATAAACAAAAAAGTAGGATATAACCTAAAAAACCGTTGAGTTCTGTCCTGTTATGTCGCATAGCAAAACCTAGTGGGCGGAGTTGCCGGAGACGTGGGAGACGGAAAACATGCTTACATACCGAAAAGCGGAGCTATATTATGCGAGATCTTGTCTTATCTCTTTCTATCTCACGGTTTACAACGTAAAAACCCGGCGAAAGTGATTTATCTTAAATTTGTTTAGGTTGGGTAAAAATGTTTAGCTCTCTCTCCATACATATTCTTGTTTTGAGGTTGTAACACAGATGATGCTGATGTTTGTATGTGCAATATAACGAATATATTTGATTTTAATCGCAAAATTGTCCATGGGATATTGAATATTTCAATATATTTTAATGAGACTGAAATTAAAATATGTCACTTGTAATTAAATGGTGGAGGAGAAACATATAGTGCAACCTTAATGTAGGAATTAATTTTAACCAGCTAGTAGTTGAGAGGACAAACGCGTCAGATTCCCACTCGGGTGTAGTGGGTTTAATTCTTCTACTAGCTAAGTCTTCTACCGTCGCACAAGCAACATCTTCCGCTTATTATGTTGGCAGTAGGAGTTTTAAAAAAAGTGACAGATTATTCGTAACCCGGAAATGTTAATCTTTCTTTAAAAAAAACGTAATACACAAAAATGAAACAAAGTATCGTTATAATCCAAAATGGTGTAATTGTTTTTTTTTCTAGGTTAGGGCTGATTTACCCCCCGCGGTGGTCCTGCGCCTAACCCCTCTCCCCCCCCCACGAAAGGCAATAATACAAGTATCCACTTATGATATTTTATTTCCGTTTTTTTCGGCTTAATGCTCGAATAACCACTTTTCTAGCGGTGTCCATTCGAAACAAGTAAGCTTTGCGATTATTCATGGAGCAAGTAACGTGTCAATATTGTGTTGATTTATCAGGATCTTTCTCAGAAACATAGATTTCCATCGTGTTGATAGTCAGCGCGCGAGTTTTATAGCTACATGGCCCATGATTATAATTACGTTAAGGATTAAACATAGCTGGTTTCTAATACACAAATACAATGCATAAGCCAGAGTCTTATTTATTAGAATCGGAGAAAAAACTATCAATATATATAAATGGATAAAAACACTTTGATTCAATGCACAAAACTAAAATCTATATACGCTTTCTTTGGCCGTTTATTTTCTCATGTCTGTCTTGTTACAATCAGAATCATAACTTTCACTCATATTAGGATAAAAACACTGTTTTCACAGATTTAACGCACAACATAAGAGTCAAAATACATTTCTTTTGGCTGCTGATTTCTTCTATCTGACATCCTAGAATCAGAGATAAGACCACGTATGCGTCTTTCATAATAGGGTACATTCCTATTTTTGTTTTGCTAGAATACTGGACAGAACTATTAATGTATGAAAAAATACTTGGTTTCTAAAAGATTTAATTCATCAAACTAGAGCTCCGATTTACTTTCTTTGGTTACTGGATTCCCCAGTTCTGACTTGTTAGAATCGGACACAAAAATATCACCCATGAATGGAAAAACATTGTTTCTAACATATTCATAGCACAAAAGTGTCAAAACATTTTCCTTTGGCTGCTGGTTTTCCCAGTTCTGACTTGTTAGAATCAGACACAAAACTATCTATCATCATGGAAAGATATATTATATATATCAAATATTAAATTATCAAATAAGGGATCAAACGTACGTCTTTTGATTACTAATACAAAATGATTAATCGTAGATGCAAAGATTCTCGGTCACCAAAATTCCCCACATACGACGTGTTAAAATCGGAGGCAATCAATCATAGATGAAAAGATCCACTGTCGCTAAAATTCTCTAAATCCGCCGTGTTAGAATCGGGGGCAATCAATCATAGATGGAAAGATCCACTGTCACTTAAATTCTCCAGATCCGACTTGTTAGAATCGGGGGCAATCCACTGTCACATCCGACTTGTTAGAATCGGGGGCAATCCACTGTCACATCCGACTTGTTAGAATCGGGGGCAATCCACTGTCACTAAAATTCCCCAGGTCCAACTTGTAAGAATTGAGGGCAATCAATCATAGGTGGAAAGATCTGCTGTCACTAAAATTCCACAGATCCGACTTGTTAGAATTAGACACAAAACCATCAATGGGAAGATACATTGTATTAACATATTAACATATAGCAATATATAACATGTTAAATGAACAAATAACGGTCCAAACGCACTTCTTTTAGTTGCTGAATTCCCGAAATTTGCATTAATTAATCATAAATGGAAAGGTCCACTGTCACTAAAATCCCTAAATCCGACTTTTTATAATCGGAGATAATCAATCATAGATGGGAAAATAAATTGTATTGACATATAGCATTATATAAAATATTTAATTAACAAATAAGGGTCTAAACGCACTTCTTCTTGTTGCTGAACTCCCAAGATTCAACTTGCCAAAATCAGAACCAAGATAATTAATCGTAGATGGAATGATCCATTGTCACTAAAGTTCCCCAGATTCAACTGATTACATTTGAGGGCAATTGATCACAGACGGAAAGATCCACTGTCACTAAAATTCCCCAGATCCGACTTGTTAGAATCGGGGCCAATCAATCATAGATGGAAAGATACACTGTTTCCAACAGATTCAGTGCACAAAACAAGAGTCCAAAGACGCTCCCTTTAGCTGCTGGATTCCCCAGTTCCCTGGGGGATCCCTAGAGCACGTGCAGGTTCTCGCAGGAGCGCGCCTTGCTGGTGTCGCCGCGGCAGAAGCGGTGCAGCAGGGCGCGGGGGCCGGTGGGGGTGCGCGCCCCGGCGCCGGGCCCCAGCGGCGAGGAGCGCAGGCGGACCTGCTTCAGCACTCCGACCAGCAGCTCGTCCACGTTGTGCTGGATGCCGCTGGAGGTCTCGATGAATTTCGAGTCGCGCGACGTGGCGAGAGATTTTCCTTCTGCAAATAGACAGGTTGAGAGTGGCTGAGTGATTGAGGGCAGTTTTCAATATCGAATGTACAAAGTAACTAATATTAAACTAAAAGTAAAAAGATCAGTGCCTGAAATGTATACATATGCACCGCAACCAGAGTCGATACCCTAAGTGTCTCTTTCCGGTGAAAGACCACAGCAGCTAGTTGGCACATACCATTGGTGGTGATGACTCTTGCCCTGGCAAGATCCGCCTTGTTGCCCACAACAATGACGCTTTTCTCCTTGGTGTAGTTCTGCCTCCACAGGTAGTTGAGCAGGTCCGAGGCGTGGGAGAAGGACGTGCGTGATGTCACGCTGTAGACTACCACGCACGCGTGCGGCTCGTACGTCGACAGCGAGTTCTCCACCTAAAAACAGCCGATATTAGTACAGAAGATTTATAATATCATTTTAAAGAAAGATGAGCAAATCCGGGTTACGAATAAACTGACAACATTTGAGAAACTCTTAGAAGTCCATCGAAACTTTTTTTCACTTCCTCTGTTTTTTTACTAAGACCGGATCGGTTTCACATTGTAAGGGGAATCTTCAGACTGGTCTCTGTCTATGGTATTATAAATATACTACATAGTCGCCGGAAAAGCAAAAGAGCTGAAGCGCCATTTCGGGAAGTTTACACCAGAGCACGTGTTTTTTGTTTTACAATAAAATCCACAAGTCTTCCGTTCCTGGTTGTATTTTGAAAAAAAAAGTTAACTCAGGTAACTTAATGCTCACACTGAGTAAACCTAATGCGAAAAAAGCTTTAAAAAATACCAAACTTGTGCCGCTTGAGTCAAACCTTCTTCCAATGGTGAATATTTTAGATGGCTGAAGGGCCACAAAAGTCTTCAGAATCAAATCAGAGTCAGAGTATTTGAAACAGGAAAAAAAATATTAAAGCTGCATATTTTAATATTTTTTTACAAAAGTGTCGCCTTAGCCCTTTTGCCTTTCCAGCGACGATGTATGTCTGGAATGGACGCTATTGGCCGTACATTATATTAAACACCTGTGACTAAGTATTTTGTTTTATTGGTGACAAGGTTATGTTTGTATCTACTCATTATTCACTGTATACCTGTTGATCTCTATAATAAAATAAAATTGACCTCACTATCTACAAGAAAATATTTAAAAAATTCTCAGGGACTTTTATCCTGTCCAACAATTAATACTTTAATTTATATGTGGCAATTTCAATTAAAGGGCGAAGTGGCGACCGGCCCAATGCACAGGTAAATAGGGTGGTGAGACGGAAACAGGAAAGCGGGCGTGCTCTGTAGACACTAAGCCTTTTCAAATTAGAAAGCTTCCGGCCGTTGCTCTATACCTACCTATATATATTTTCAAATTTGAATTAAGTCTGAGTTAGCATCCACGGTGATTACATTTAAGGTTATTTATGTAAAAAAAGAGACTACGGAACGTGACCTGAAGAGTAAAAGTAAAATGTATTCGTTGTATTGATTCGTTGTATCGATTCGTTGTATCCATTCGCTGTGTCGATTAGTTGTGTCAGTTCGTTGTAACGAATCGTTATATGGATTCGTTGGGTCGATTTGTTGTGTTGATTCGTTTTATCAATTCGTTGTGTCGATTCGTTGTGTCGATTCGTTGTACTGATTCGTTTTGTCGATTCGTTGTATCGATTGGTTGTATCAATTCGTTATATAAATTCGTTGTGTCTTTTTGTTGTATTCATTCCTTGTATCCATTTGTTGTATCGATTAGTTGTACAGATTCGTTTTGTCGATTCGTTTTATCGATTGGATGTATCAATTCGTTTTATCATTTCGTTGTGTCTTTTAGTTGTATTCATTCGTTGCATCAAATCGATGTGTCGATTCATTGTATCGATTTTTTGTATCGATTCGCTGTAACGACTCATTATATCGATTCGTTTTGACGATTTGTTGAATCGATTTGATGGACGGATTTGTTGTGTCAATTCGTTGTGTCGATTCGTTGTGTCGATTCGTTGTGTCGATTCGTTGTGCCGATTCGTTGTACTGATTTGTTGTATCGATTCGTTGTGTCGATTCGTTGTGCCGATTCGTTGTACTGATTTGTTGTATCGATTCGTTGTGTCGATTCGTTGTGTAGACTCGTTGTGACAATTAGTTGTATCGTTTCGTTTTTACGATTTGTTGTGTCGATTCGTTGAGTCGATTCGTTGTGTCGATTCGTTGTGTCGATTTGGTGTGTCGATTCGTTGTGTCAATTCGTTATGTCGATTCATTGTGTTGATTCGTTAGGTCGATTCGTTGTGTCGATTCGTTGTGTCAATTCGTTATGTCGATTCGTTGTATTGATTCGTTATGTCGATTCGTTGTGTCGATTCGTTGTGTCGATTTATTATATCGATCCGTTATGTCGATTCTTGAGATTCATTAGAATCTTGAGTTTTGAGTTTAGCCCTTAACTCTGTCAAGTCTTTTATCATTCACTAGCGAGTACTATAGGCATCGGGCATTCAACATTTTCTTTTCAGGAGTTTTTATGCTTTAAAACTTGTTGTTTGCATATTTAAATGAACCGTAATCGCTTGTCAACAAAATAATCAATCCACAGAAATATTTTGCATTGTGTTAAGTTCGCTACAAGTCGAGTAATAAATATTTTTATCCCAAGTTTGTATAAGTTGGGTAAAAATAATAAACTCTTTCTCCATATTTTGTTACTCCAAGGTACCCAGACATTACTTACATTTGAAATGCGTGGATTAAAGATAATAATATTGTTTCTTGGCAAGTCAAGTAACATCCGTAGTTTTTCACGGGTAGCAACTAGCTATCTAAATAAATAAAGACTTACCACAGGCTTAGTAAACAAATTGACGAATTAATTAAGTGATCTACGTAGCTACATGAAAGTTCGCCAACAGAGTGTTGTTTTTAAACTCCGAAGTTTCTATCTGAATTCTGTCAAGTTTGTTTACTTGTTGAGTAAACAGCGATGTTGCCAGCTGATACGCAATTTGTATTTAAATTGGGGACTAACAACAATATACAATAAATAATAAAAACATAACCTTGACGTAAGGCGGGTATTTTAAACAATACTTTGAATGGGTAGGAACCTTTGAGGGAAAAATATGAAGAAATAGATTGGTGAACAAGTGGATCTGACTACCAAACTAGGATTTTAGGTTATGATGTAATGGTGCGTGTCTCTTTGCAACACAAACATACTCCAGCACGTGTGAGTAGTCAGATAAAGAGAGACAAGGATGTATTTAGGCCTATTTTGTATAATTTCTTACTTGGAGCAAGTGGATGAGTTTGTGTATTTAGGAAGTATGTTTGCGAGAGACGGAAAGGCTGATAAGGATATTGAAAGAAGGGAGAATGCAGGAAATTCCATTAATGGAGGACTGAACGCTGTTGGCGCAAATAAGAAATTGTCCAAAGAAGCGAAGCTAGCAGTCCACAATGGAGTGCTTATACAAACCCTGATATATGGAAGTGAGGCATGGAACTGGCAGAGGAAGGATGAAAGTAGACTGATTGCTGTGAAAATGAGATTTTTGAGACGTATGTACAGTATTAAAAATGTAAATATCCGGAAATAATGCAAGGCTGATGTGAGCGTAATGAATATGATCAAGAGAGGGACGCTTAGATACTTTGGGCATGTAGAGCGAATGAACGAAGAAAGGAGTGCGAAAAGAATATACGATGCGAAAGTGAATGGAAGAAGAAGTCGAGGACGCCCGAGAAAGACATGGCACGATCAAGTAAATCAAACACTTTAATCGGGTCATGTGAAGAGTCAGAATAAGAGAAGAGTATGTATGAGACGATGTATGAATGTAATTGAAGCAAGGAGTGTGTGCCAAGACAGAGTTATATGGCGGTCCGTTCTCTCTGCCTACCCCGGAAACGGCGTGATGGTTAGTTAGTTTGTAGAATTTCGGTCATTATCAATAAATGAACATCGACATTTTTCAGGTCAAAAGCGAAATTCCACACGTTTTTACAAGCAAAATTAGGCCGAGTGGTTTGAACTACATTTTACAATGTCTAATAGTGCCAACTGCTCCCAACCGTCTAGAGCCAGTGAGATTAAGGCATCCCCAGTTGGGGTATGTTGTGAGGTTGAATGTAGTGAGGAGAGGAAGGAGATGGGTAAGCTGAAGGTTGGGAAGTAACTGGCACTTTATATCTAGTCACCAAAAACGACTAAAGCCTTTTCAAGCAACGTTTCAATTCTGAATAGTGGTCATTCACCAGGGCGATACTTAGAGTATCTACCACTCTGGAACGTACCGCAAATATACTAAATATTTTATTTTATATGAATTAAATGTGTTTTGAAACATATTAATTAAAAACAATTTATTTGCGCACGCCGGATTTGAACTCGCGAACTCTGGATCAGTCAATTGTAATTGCCACTTGACGCCAGTCGACTGTTTCGATTGATGCAAAAAAAACATTACTAAAAACATGGTTATTTTATTTTGTGAAACTCATTCACGAAAATTTAAATATTTTCCGCTAAAAAAGTTAATATGCCACATTATACTATAAAAGCAAATCCTAAAAAAGGTCCATAAGTAGAATACATTTCAAAGAATATAATTTTTCCAGGCTTATAAAAACACTCGCTTAAAAATACCCTGATAAAGCAAAGGTCAGGATGTGTTCTACTCCCAATATTTCATTAATTTTAAACCAAAAACACATGATTTTGCAACATTTTTCATTGTATCGCCTTACGTCAGGATGTTTGCAAGAGAGAGTACGAGAACAGCGTGCAATATAGTTGTGAACTTGAAGTAACAATATATGGAGGGATAGCTAATTTGTTTTACCCAACCCATCCGAAATTGTAATAAATCACTTTTTCCGAGTTTTTACATCGTACACCATGAGAGAGAAAGAGACAACAAATTTCTTGGACCGCTTCTATATACTGTCGCAATGATCTTAAGCTGGCTATCTTCGCTGGTTAATGGCGGGACTCCACCCACATTTTTTATTATGCCACTAAACTTGACACAACTAAACGGTTTTTTAGGTTAGATGCTTTATTTTTGTTGATAAAAATACTGTGAAAAAGTGGCTATACGAATACACAAAAAAATTATGTCGATATGTGATATGAATGGATGTATAAATACCGTAGCCTTAGTATTAGCCACGCCCATTTGCGCCGAGTCATGTTAAAATCATCAAAAACAAGTCCAAAACTGACTTCACTGCTTTGACTTGGGCTACCTCTAGTATACTCTACCTATGATATTAAGAGTATGCTTTATTTTTATATGAATACCGCACAAGAGTCTCAACTGCTCCCAACCGTCTAGAGCCAGTGAGACTATGGCATCCCCAAATAGGGCATGTTGTGAGGCTGAAGGTAATGGGGAGGGGAAGGAGATTGAAAAGAGGAAGGTCAGGAAGTACCTGGCTATTCAGATCTGGTCACCAAACACGGCTGAAGCCATTTCAAGCAACGTTTCGATTCTGAATGGTGGTCTTTCACCAGGGCGATACTTAAAGTATCTACCACTCTGTAACGTGCCGCGAATATACTTTTTTATTAATTTAATATGAATTAAATGTGTTATGACACGTATTAATTAAATAAAAGTTATTGGCGCACGCCGGGTTTGAACCTGCGACCTTTGGATTCGTCGTCGAGCGTCTTACCACTCGACCATGGAGGCCGTCAAGAGAGATGGAAAGATAGTTTAAGAAGGGTTAATGCAGGCAACTCCATTAACGGAGGACTGAACGCTGTTGGCGCATAATGATAAAAAACTTACTAACTAATTGACCATCACGCTGTTTTCTTGCAGGGGTAGGCAGAGAGGACGGACTGCCATAAACTCTGTCTTGGCACACACTCCTTGCTTCATTCACATTCATATATTGTCTCATATATACCCTACTGTTGTCCTGACTCTTCACATTGTGCCACTCGAATATTTGATTCACTTGATCGTGCTACGTCTTCTTCAGGCGTCCCCGACTTTGTGTTCCATTCACTTTCGCGTCATATATTCTTTTCACACTCCTTTCTTTGTTCATTCGATCTACATGCACAAACCGTCTGAGCGTCCCTTTCTTGATCCTATTCAATACGCTTGCATCAGCCTTGCATTCACATTTTTAACACGGTCATACTTGGTTTTACCAGACATAGACCTCAAGATTCTCATTTTTACAGCATTCTGACTGAACGCTGTTGGCGCAAATAAAAAAAATGTTCAAAGAAGCGAAGCTAGCAGTTCACAATGGAGTGCTTATACCAACCCTGATGTATGGCAGTGAGGCATGGAACTGGCAGAGGAAGGATGCAAGTAGACCGAATGCTGTAGAATTGAGATTCCTAAGGCGTATGTGCTTAAACCATGTATGACCGTGTTAAAAATGTGGATATCCGGAAAAAATGCAAGGCTGATGTGAGCGTAATGAATAGGATTAAGAAATGGACACGCAGATGGTTTGGGTATGTAGAACGAATGAAGGGAGAAAGGCGTGCAAAAAGAATATATGACGCGAAAGTGAATGGAAGAAGAAGTCTGGGACAAATCAAGACGATCAATTTTGACGGCCTCCATGGTCGAGTGGTAAGACGCTCGACTACGAATCCAAAGGTCGCGGGTTCAAACCCGGCGTGCGCCAATAACTTTTATTTAATTAATTTGTGTCATAACACATTTAATTCATATAAAAATAATAACAAGTATATTTGCGGCACGTCCCAGAGTGGTAGATACTTTAAGTATCGCCCTGGTGAAAGACCACCATTCAGAATCGAAACGTTGCTTGAAATGGCTTAAGCCGTGTTTGGAGACCAGATCTGAATAGCCAGGTACTTCCCAACCTACCTCTTCCCGATCTCCTTCCCCTCCCCACTACCTTCAGCCTCACAACAGACCCCTATTTTGGGATGCCATAGTCTCACTGGCTCTAGACGGTTGGGAGCAGTTGAGACTCTTGTGCGGGATTCATGTAAAAAAAAAAAAAGTAATCAAATACTTGAGTATAGGAGTCGCGTTATGCCAAGAGTATAACAGAAGAGTATGTACTAGACGATAAATGAATGTGAATGAAGCAAAGAGTGTAATCTAAGGCAGAGTTTTATAGCTCTCTGCCTATCTGTGCGGGAAAACGTGGAGCGTAATGGTAGTTAGTAGGATCGCCCTTTGCGGCATTAATTTTGTACATTATTTCCTCAGACCAATAATATACAAGAGAGAGCGCTGTAGAGAGAGCTGTAGTCAGTTTATACGAGGTTTGCCGGACCTGGGCGTGGCTAGGACTTGAGCTAGGGTATTTATACATCCATTTATAGCACATGTCGACATAATGTTTTAGTTTATTCGTATAACCACTTTTTCACAGTATTGTTTAAAAAATAAAATAACATGTAACCTAATAAACCGTTGAATTATCTCAATTTGTTTCGCGCATCATAACGTGTGGACGGAGTCAACGGAGAGGCGGGACACGAAAAACATTCTAACAATACTTTAAAGCGGTGTGATAATTTGGGAAAATTTGTTGTCTCTTTCTTTCTCGTGGTGTTTGACGTAAAAACCCGGAGAAAGTTATTTATCCCAAATCTGTATAGGTTGGGTAAAAAGAATTAGCTCTCTCTCCATATATTGTAACTTCAGGATTATTTCCCATTGCCAGAGGCGCCGCAAAACTCGTGTCCGCCATTTCGCAAAGTTTCCGAATTGCAAATGGCTTCCGGACATCTTCCGACCGGAAAGCGGAAAGGAAATTCGAACCGGAAACCGCTCTGCATATGCGTTGCCGAACTATTATCAACCCACTCAATAATAGTAGATAAATTCAACTGCACTGAATCTAGTTACAAGAAGGCTATAATAGCATACCTCTTTCTAAAATACTAGTGTTAACTTGCATTATAATATTTCTATCAACTTAATCATGTTTTTGGGTGCTAATCATTGTTATTTTTTATATCACTATTATTTTATGTTTTATATCATATGTTATGTAAAAGCCCATTAGGGCGTATATAATTAAATAAATAAATAATTTCACCGCCAAACGATTGAATATATATTATTTTTGTAAGTAGGTACTAATAGGTAGGTATATAAAAAAAAAAATTATAAAAAAAAAAAATTATAAAAAAAAAATAAAAAAATAAAAAAAATAAGATAAAAAAAAATAATAAAAAAAATAAAAAAATCATAATTTTAAGTTAATAATTGTGTCTATCTAATGGGACCTGCCAGGTAAGTATGTTCCTGTATATTTTCTTATTTAAACTAGGAATTAATATGTAATGATAGAAAGTAAGATCTGTACAGCGCCCTTGAAGTGATTTTTCACAAAAACGGCGCTATACAAATCGTCCAAATATTATTATTATTATTATTAATTAAACGTTTTATAACCTGGCTTTGCCCATGCTAGGTAAAAAAGAACTGTCTTTTTGAATATCTATTTTCTCATGTGTATCTTTGTCTGCGTCTGCGCCTTTCAGCCAGCATCTAGCGTACTACCGGAGACCGTTTAACGCGGCATCATTTCTAACAATGCGGAGGTCAGTAGCAACACCGATATCGGTGAACACCTCAGAGCCTAGCACCTCACTGGCACTGCGCCACGGAGGTCGTCAAAGAACTTCGCAGGTTACCCCCTAATGTTGGTTTTTAGAAATAAAAAAATGTTTTTAATGTATTATTTCACTTTTTTTTTCTACTTTTGTTAACTAACTAACTAACTAACCATCACGCCGTTTCCGCGCAATTGTAGGCAGAGATGGACAGACCATAACTCTGTCTTGGCACACACTCCTTGCTTCATTCACATTCATACATCGTCTAGTACATACTCTTCTGTTATTCTGACTCTTCACATGACCCGATTCAAGTATTTAATTTACTTGATCGTTCCATGTCTTTCTCAGGCGTCCTCGACTTCTGCTTCCATTCACTTTCGCATCATATATTCTTTTCACACTCCTTTCTTCGTTAATTCGCTCTACATGGACGATTGGTAAGACGCTCGACTACGAATCCAAAGGTCGCGAGTTCAAAGCCGGCGTGCGCCAATAACTTTTATTCAATCAATATGTGTCATAACATATTTAATTGATATAAAAATAATAAAAGTATATTTGCGGCACGTTCCAGAGCGGTAGATACTCTAAGTATCGCCCTGGTGAAAGACCACCATTCAGAATCGAAACGATGCTTGAAATGGCTTTAGCCGTGTTTGGTGACTAGATCTGAATAGCCAAGTATCTCTAAACCTTCCTCTTCCCAATCTCCTTCCCCTCCCCACTACCTTCAGCCTCAGAACATACCCTATTTGGGGATGCCATAGTCTCACTGGCTCTAGACGGTTGGGAGCAGTTGAGACTCTTGTGCGGTATTTATATAAAAATTAAAAAACATGCCTTAACCATCTAAGCGTCTCTTTCTTGATCCTATTCATTACGCTCACATCAGCCTTGCATTCTTTCCGGATATCCACATTTGTTTCTATTTACAATTTAGTTGTATCTTATATTAATACTAATTATCCCGTCTTAATACTGTATTTTTTATTATTTATTATGGTTATAGTTTATGTTACTTTGATTACTGTGTATGTTGTTGTAAGTCATGTATTTCTTTAATTTCCCTTGTCCCCGAGTGAGTTTTTATAACTCATCGGGATTGCCATGTATGTTGGCAAGATACTAATAAATTATTATTATTTTTTTTTAATTAGAAAAGTCAAAAAGTGTAAGATTCCCATACTTTACGGCCTCCGTGGTCGAGTGGTAAGACAGCTCGACAGCGAACCCAGAGGTTGCGGGTTCGAACCCGGCGAGCGCAAATAACTTTTATTTAATCAATATGTGTCATAACATATTTAATTAATATAAAATAATACATGGTATATTTGCGGCACTTTCCAGAGTGGTAGATACTGTAAGCATCGCCCTGGTGAAAAATCACCATTCAGAATCGAAACTTTGCTCGAAATTGCTTTAGCCGTGTTTGATGAACGGATCTGAAGAGCCAAGTACTTTCCAACCTTCCTCTACCTCACCTCCTTCCCTTCGGAGCCAGTTGGACTATGTCATATCAATTTTGTTGACAAACGTTTCAGAATGGTAGATACTCTCAGTATCGCCCTGGTGAAAGACCACCATTTAAAAAACAAAGCGTTACTTCAAAATGGCATCAGCCATGTTTAGTGAGCAGATCTGAATATCCAGGTACTTTACAAACTTTTTATATCGCATCTCCTTCCCCTCGAAAGCCAGTGGGACTATGTCATCCCGATTTTAGGTGAATGTTATAAAGCTGAAAGAAGTGGTGAGGGGTAGAGGAAGGTTGGGAAGGGTAAAGCGGGAACAAACTGAAGTCTGCTGTGGGCGTATCTGTGTGTCCTAAGTAGGCTATATTTTCCTTAATTCTGGTTTTTTTTTTTGTCTGTCTTTGGTCCAGCAGTCGAAAGATTTCATCTTAGCGACATCGGAGTTTATTCAAATTGGCTATAGATCACACTCCTACAAATTATCTGTTCAGTGAATTAATGCGTTCAGTCTGCTAAAGTTAACTAGCATTTTCAAAATTATCAATTGTATTATTGACTGACCTTCTCTGTTGCAACTCATCCAGCTCAACATTCCCTACCGTAGACTCAGAAACAATGAATTGCTGTTCCTCAATCATCACTATACTAATTATAGGTACAATTCTCCAATGTCCAGAATGTCGAGACTTGTTAACTCAAGCCATGGTCTTGACATTTTTGGTAGCAGTCTAAATGGTTTTTGTCATGCTTTACAACTCTACCAAAACTTTGACTTGACCTTGGCTTTGATTTGAATGTTCTTTTTTATGTAAATGTTGTCCTATTTTTGTCATTGCTTCATTTAATATTATGTTTGTGCTGTTCTTTCTCTGTTGCTCTTTTTCCCATTTCGTGTTTTGTGCGATAACAGTCAATCAGTTTCGAAAGAAGGCCATCGTAGCCTTTAATGAATGACGTTGCTAACCAAAGCACGCATACTACCTACTCTGTATCAATTTGTGGAACATACAAGAACATTCAGAAGACATAAAAGAACATTCTGGAACATCAAGGTTCCTGTTTTGAATTCAAACGAGACGCCCTCCCTCGACTTTTCTTAAAAGATATAAATATGTACATGTGATGTCGGGCCTTTCGGGAGATATGTTTATTTGGATGGATTCTTTCAGTCTGGCGAAGGACTTACATAAATTGAAAGGGGGATGAATAATTTTTCTGAAAAGCTCGAATTTCTTTTTTCTGTTTCTCAGATAAGATTAAATTAAATGAATTTTACTGTGAATCGGCTTAGAGGTACCTTTGCTGGAGATATTTTTCTATACGGACAGTTTCAATTTAAAGGAGGGGCACGTTTGACCTTTGAGGAGAAGCGGTAAGTTAATTGACTCTATACTCTGAGGTCGAGAGGGTAAAAATAATTCTAAAGCGGAATTCAGAATCAAACCGTTGCTTGAAATTTCTTTAGCTATGTTAATTGATCAGATTTGAAAAACTGGATTTTCCCAACCTTCCTCTTCTACATCTCTTTCCTTTCAGCCTTCCATGTACCCCGATCGGGAATTCCATGGTGGCAGCCACTTTACGTATACGTCTCAGAAACTAGATTATAATTTTAAACCGGTTAGTAGCTGAGTGGATAAATGCGTCGGGTTCCAACCCAGGCGTCGCGGTTTTGATCTTCTGCCAAGCTAAATCCTCCATTATTGCACATATAACATTTTCCACTTATTATGATGGTAGTAGGAGGAATTAAAATATTGTTAGTTTATTATTTTCACACTCCTTTCTTCGTCCATTCGCTCTACATGCCCAAACCATCTAAGCGTCCCTTTCTTGAACCTATTCATAACGATTACATTAACCTTGATTTTTTTCCGGATATTCACTTTTTTAGCACGGTCATGCATGGTTTTACGCACCTCGGGGATCTAATTTCTACAGCATTTAGTCTACTTTAATCCTTCCTCTGCCAGTTCCATGCCTCACTACCATACATACGCGAAATAAATTGAAGAAGAAGTTGGGGACACCCGAGAAAGACATGGCACGATCAAGTGAATCAAATACTTGAGTAGGACCATGTGAAGAGTCAGACTAACAGAAGAGTATGTGTGAGACAATGTATAAATGTGAATGAAGCAAGGACTGAGTGTCGAGACAGAGTTGTGCGGCGGTCCGTTCTCTCTGCCTACTGTTACTGTTCTCTCTGATAGTAAGTTGGATGGTAAGTTGGATGGTAAGTTGGATGGTAAGTTAGATGGTAAGTTGGATGATAAGTTGAATGGTAAGTTGGATGGTAAGTTGGATGGTAAGTTGGATGGTAAGTTGGATGGTAAGTTGGATGGTAAGTTGGATGGTTAGTTGGATTGAAAGATGGATGGTTAGTTGGATGGTAAGTTGGATGGTTAGTTAAATGGTAAGTTGGATGGTAAATTGTTTGAAAAATTTACGGTACCTTTACACGAGAGAGTTTGGTTTTTACCGATGGCTATTTCCTACAGCGTTTATCTCGGGAACGCTGAGTATCTGCAGCCTTAGTTCGAAGAGGGATACTGATTTTGATCATAAACTCCTGAACGGTGTATTATTAATACCTGACATCCTGGCGAAAATTGGATTTTATGTCCCTGATAATTTCACGCGAGGCCGTCAACACAGGCTTCTGTTTCTTCCCAGGTGCAGAACTAACTTACCAATGGTGATGCCCCTGGGAAGACTAGCTAGGTTAATTAACTGCCTGGCAGGAAATTTGGATATTTTTCACACGAGCTACGACAAGTTTAAGCAAGAACAAACTATTCAGTTTTAACTTTATTATGTACTATTGTAATTGTATAATTATGATTACCGATTTTGTGTTACTTTTATTGCCTTTGCATTGTAATTGGTATAAAAATGTTTAAGCAAAAAAAAAAAAAACAAAAGTTTGTTAGTTAGTTTATTCTTTACTTTTCTTCAAACTAGAAACAACTAAAATAATGACGTTTTTCTAAAGTGACCTGCCAGGTACATATAAAATAGAGGTTAGAAATTAAGATTAGTACAGCACCCTTGAGGTGATTTTTCACAAAAACGGCGCTATCCAAATTAATTTACTATTCTTCTTTACTATCGATTTTTTGTATTAAACAAAACCTCAAAATGTCTGTTCCGTAGATGTTTTCTGCTTATTCGTATATGTCTAAAAATCACTTATGTTTTAATAATTCAAAGGGTAGACCTGAGTATGTGGCCTTCTCCCACCCAGTAGGAATAACGTACGAAGAACTTAGCTTCACGTGCCAGGCTTTAGAAATATTATGCGTGGGTCTACAGGCGGGGGTGTTTTCAAAATAATACCTCCCATAATTTATTTATTTACTAAACAAGATCTCATACAAAACAGTTGTTCACTAAATACATTAAGAGATAAATGATATAAAACTATTGTAGATACATTCATAGTGTAAATATAGAAATTAAACATTTGTAATGTGACAAGGCGCGCGGCTCCAAATACCTTCTCGCTCCCGTCTAAAGCACTGTCCCTCTCTAGCAATTTCGAGCTGTGTAAATCCAGGGCCGGACTCCAATTGGACAATCGCTAACGCAATTCAAAGAATTTCATCTACTACTCCCACTACGTGCTAAAGGCCGCTGCCCACCGGCCTATAAAAGGCGCTGTTCGTCTTTGAAACAGCAGAGAGCCAGAACAAGTCTTAATACCTGATACTGATTGCGCGTTGTTCCCTTTCAGTGAGGTCTTTGAGTACTTTGTGAGAGATCCAGAACCTAATCTCAAGGCCTGATACTGATTGCGTGTTGTTCCCTTTCAGCAAGGTCTTTGAGTTCTAAGTACGAAATATCTGCAAGCGTTCGATCGAATTCTGCGCGGTCGGCCTTTCAGTTTGTTTTGTTTGTAAAATATTGCTTGAAGTTTTGAAGTTATAAGTGAAAACCCTTTCAAGTCTCTTTTCATTTATTCTTGTTAAAATATAAAATAAATACTACGTCTCTGTACCGAACTCCACTCACTCTTTTAATATGACAAATTAGTTCCATTTTAAATTGTCGTCAAACGTGTGACAACGGAAGAAAAAAAATGTCATACATTTATGTACATCTCACATTTGGATAAGGTATTATATATCCAAAGGAGTTATATAAGTACAAACTGAAGTAGTGTGACGCACTATATATGATATAATAACGCAAATAAGGTTAGCAATGAAAACAAAAAAAGATAAGATATAAGAGAGGTTCATTCTCATACACATATTATGAGATAATCGTTGAATTGGCAAGTGTAAAAAGGTTTGTAATATATAAATATATATTATTTCAGATTATGTATTTTTTTTAATGTCAGCTAAGTACGAATTCTGAGCCCATTCTAGTTACCATATTATAATAGTTGTATTGATGAATAATTAACTCTCTAAACTTAGAGTAACGATGTAAGGAGGTATAGCCAAATATTTTACCCAACCTATACAAACTTGCGATAAATCACTTTCTCCGGGTTTTTACGCTGTATACCATGAGAGAGAAAGAGACAAGAAAAGTCGTCAGATAATATTTTTACACTTCTAAGTATGTAAGAATGTTCTCCGTCCGCGCGTACTTCACATCATCGAGTCGTATAACTTACGTTAACGGATTTTGAGGTTATATATTTGTGTTGATTAAAATACTTGCAGTGGTTATACAAATAAATCAAACATGGTGGTGATATGTGCTATGCGCGAATGTTCAAATAAGACCAAACAAAGATTATGAAACATCTCTTTTCAGAGGTATTTTAACAGTTTTAAATATTTTTGACCGAAATTTAGAATTTTCACATTTTTAATGATTTAAAGACATAAGAGACGGCCTCCATGGTCGAGTGGTAAGACGCTCGACTACGAATCCAAAGGTCGCGGGTTCAAACCCGGCGTGCGCCAATTACTTTTATTTAATTAATATGTGTCATAACACATTTAATTCATGTAAAAATAATAAAAAAGTATATTTGCGGCACGTTCCAGAGTGGTAGATACTCTAAGTATCGCCCTGGTGAAAGACCACCATTCAGAATCGAAACGTTGCTTGAAATGGCTTTAGCCGTGTTTGGTGACCAGATCTGAATAGCCAGGTACTTCCCAACCTTCCCCTTCCCAATCTCCTTCCCCTACCCACTACCTTCAGCCTCACAACATATCCTATTTGGGAATGCTATAGTCTCACTGGCTCTAGACGGTTGGGAGCAGTTGAGACTCTTGTGCGGTATTCAGGTAAAAAAAAAAAAAATCGACAAAAAGCTTCTAGTATTATTTAGGCAAACCTTCTGCTATTAGTTTTTGTGTGATATTTTGTCTTTATACATTATTTTATTGGTGTATTGATATTGTTTTGTTTAAGTTATTCAAATATGTTTATTAAAAATGTCCTAATTCCATGTGGGCGGTAACTAATAGGCTATCCAACATCCTTTTAATATACCTTTGTTTCTTTCAATCCGAGTCAGTGTAAAGTCAACAATACTGACTACACTGTTTCAGAAAGGTACCTCTCCACATATATTCTTATTTCAACTCTTTGAATCATCGTTTCTCAACCCAGGGGGGTCGTAATGTACCATAACAAGTCACGTATATATATACACGTATACGAGTATATATATATATATATATATATATATATATATATATATATATATATATATATATATATATATATATAATGTATGTATGACAATATTTTCATGTAATTTCAAGTAACAATACCTAATTCTAAATAAACTTATAAATAAAGATGTGTTGATTCATTCATGAACAAGGTCATTGCTGACACTGCGCGTGGCGCGCTGACAGCCATATGACCGGTATGCGCACAACGCGCCACGCGAATAACCATCAATTGTTCAGTCCTATTCCCATAAAATAACCATCAGGTAAACGACCAATATCCCACGAGGCGGAAATTATTTTTTCCCGTAAATTTCATTTTGACAAACGTCCATGAGTTTTCAAACCCGTTGGTTTTTTAATTAAAAATTTTCCCGACGAGATTAATGATCCGCCATCAATATCTTCCATTAACCTGACTAATTATTTCCAAGGGGGCACATTGATCTAAAATACACTAGATGGCGTCTCGTGGTGGAAAAAAATACTAAGCACTCCCCACTAAAGAAATGCAAAGAAAAAAGTATTTTGTGAGCGTGTTCGTGTTCGTCACAAAAGTCCCATCTGCTCCCAACCGTGTAGAGCCAGTGACGGAAAGGAGATTGGGAAGAGGAAGGTTGGGAAGTACCTGACTACTCAGATCCGGTCACAAACGGCTAAAGCCATTTCAATCAAGCTACGTTTCGATTCTGACACTGATTTCTGAAACGTGGCGATACTTGGAGTATCTACCACTCTGGAACGCGCCGCAAATATACTTTATATTATTTTATATGAATTAAATGTGTTATGACACACAAAATTTAAATAAAGGTTATTTGCGAACGCCGGGCTTGAACCCGCTATCTTTGGATTTGAAGTCGAGCATTTTACCACTCGAACATGGAGGCCGTCAAAATGTTAAGAATATTAGAGTTCTATCTTTCCTGTAAACTCATACAATTTCTCATTATTACTTAATCACTTTCTCAATTGATGTTTTGTCTCTTTCTCTCTTTTCCTTTTTTTATATTTTAAATGTTATTCTTTTGTTTTCTCACTGTTCTCTTATTTTATTTTATATTGTGTTCTCCCTTTGTGTGCATTTATATTTTTCAAACATTAATAAGACAAACATTCCCGGGTTAGGAATAACCTGACAAAAAATATGAAACTCCTACTGCCATCACAATAAGCGGAAGATGTTGCTTGTGCAATGATGGAGGACTTAGCCAGCAGAGGAATAGAACCCGCGACGCCCGGGTGGGAATACGACGCGTTTGTCCACTCAGCTACTAACCGGTCTTCTTTTTTTCATCAATGTACGTTTTTTCACATTTAATTATTATAAGATAATATTCGGCACCTTCTAGAGTGGTAGTTACTATAAGGAAAGGCAAAAGGGCTTAAGCGACACATTGGTAAAAATTGAGTTGAATATGCAGTTTTGATCAGTTCATTTTTCTGCATCAAATCTCACTATTGAAAATATATTTCCTGAAAACTCATACAATTTCTCATTATTACTTAATCACTTTCTCAATTGACGCTTTGTCTCTTTCTCTCTTTTCCTTTTTTTATATTTTAAATGTTATTCTTTTGTTTTCTCACTGTTCTCTTATTTTATTTTGTATTGTGTTCTCCCTTTGTATGCATATATTTTTCGTTTGGTTAAATTGTGTATCCTGATGATGCTTAGGCTTAGTGAAATCGGTCGGTCATAAATAATAAAATAAAATCTGTGGTCTGACACTAAGTTATTTTTTAATTTGTTAATAACTTAATTTAAATATATTTTTTAAAGTAATTGCTTCCTAAGATTTAAAAAAAACTTTTTACAACTAAAATGGTGATTTTGTCAAGATTTAATATTAATAAAACCCATAACGGTTTTGCGTGTTTTAACTGTTAATTATATATAAAACATATTAGTTATTTATGCATTAGTTTTCAAAGTTCTACTAAAGCTCTATTCGAGTAAATGAAAGAGCTTAATTACACAATATAATAATTTTCTTTGTGAAAACGTACGATTTTAAAAGCTTAAGCTTTTCAAATTAGGAACTGATGTTAATTAAAATAATCAAATTAAAAAATATATATTTTCAAATCCCTACCTAACTGATAAATTAATGGTGGATTAAAGCAATTAATATTTTTTCTTGGCAGGTCAAGTTATATCCACTGATTTCTCACGGCTAGTTTTATAAAATTTATTAAAAAGTGATAGTAAATACACAAAGTGAACTTAATATTTGAATAATATTCAGTTATACAAGTAAAAAAACATACATATCGTCACCGGAAAGGCAAAAAATCTTAAGCGACACTTTGGTCAAAAATGAGTTAAATATGCAGTTTTGATCAGTTTTTTTTCCGCATCGAATGCTCTGACTCCCGTTTGATTATGAAGGCTTTTGTGGCCCTTCAGCCATCTAAAATATATTTATCATTTGGGAGAAGGCTCGACTCAAGCGAAACAAGTGTGGGACGTTTTTTCAGCTTTTTGTCGCTTCAGATATCTCAGTGCATTGAATTATTTATTTTTAAATCGCATCAGGTATTTAATTTAATTTATTTAATTATATACATCCTCGTGGACTTTTACATAACAGTGTAATATACAACACAAAATAATAGTGACATAAAAATAACATAGAGTAAATGATTAGCACCCAAAACCATAAGTACATTATCAGAAATATTATAGTGCAATAAATTAACAGTAACATTTTTGAAAGAGGTATGCTACTATAGCCTTCTTGTAACTAGATTCAGTGCAGTTGAATATATGTACTATTTCAGCGAAAGAATTACCCACTGCATGCAATCTAGGTACAAGCGAGTATCTAAATGACTCAGTCCTAATTTTATTGTTACATTTAAAAACAATTTTGGATCGAGTGGATCTGTTAGGTACATGGAAGGTTATTGCTAAGTAAATCAGGACTGTCTATAATACCATGTACAATTTTTAAAATAAAAGTCAAGTCGGAAACAAGCCTCCTGTCTGAGAGTGTTAGTAATTTTAATTCTTTCATTAAATAATTATAATTTATGGTAGATAGACGAAGTTTGTAGTTGATGTATCTTAGAAATTTATATTGTAATTTTTCAATGGAATCAGAGTGGATTTTAAAGTGAGGGGACCAGACAGAAGAATTATATTCGACTTAACTTCGAACTAATGAAGAGTACAGGATTTTCAATGTAGAAATATTTTAACATTATCGAAGACTTGTGAATTTTATTTTAGAACAAAAACACTTTAAAGTTCTTTGGTTTAAACTTCCCAAAACGGTGATTCACCTCTAATTAAAAAAAAAATGCAAAAAGACGTAAAAATAAATACGTTAAATTTTGATTAAAATAATATTCCAAAAGCTGTTCTACAATTTCTGAAATGTTTTGAATCAGCATTTTGAAAATCAATGCTTCGCAAACCCAATTATTTTGTACCCTTCAAATTATATTGAAATCCTTATTCAGGTTATTATTATACTGCGAAATACGTAATTATATTCAAGGTCAATATATAAGGTCATCTGTAGGTATATAGAATAAACTCCAAACATGGGTTTGCTAATGAACCGTTATTGAAAATTGATTTTGAAAGATAATATTATTATCACTGAATAGAAAATCCCTAGAAGTGCGGATCTAAGCCCACTTAAAATAATTCTGATGTCGTCAATAATTTATAAAAGACCTTGACGTTCAACCGAGACTTAAGCCTTATTCACACCAACGTCCGGTTCCGCTCAGTGCCGATATTGTTCCGCAAGAAAACTTATTGATATGGTATGAATATCAATCAAGGAGTATGTGCCAAGACAAAGTTGTATGGCAGTATATCCTTCTGCCCACCCTTGTGATATTTAAATACTTATTTAGTTAAATAATTATTTTGAAGTGTAAAAATACTAACATCGCAGATTTTTTTTTATCAAAAACCATTTTTTTATCACTAAATAATATTTTTATTAATTATTAAAAAAATCATTTAGTGTTAAAAAAATGGTTTAAAAAAAAAAAATCTGCGTTGTAAATATTTTTGCACTTCAAAATAATTATTTAACTAAATAAGTAGTTGAATATCACAAGGGTGGGCAGAAGGATATACTGCCACACAACTTTGTCTTGGCACATACTCCTTGATTGATATTCACACTTTATCAATAAGTTTTCTTGCGGAACAATATCGGCACTGAGCGGAACCGGACGTTTGTGTGAATCAGGCTTTAAAGCTAACGATTAACAACTGACGGCCTCCGTGGTCGAGTGGTTAAGACCCTTCATTACTTAAATGAACTTAATTGATCTAAAACATATTTAATTGTCACTTTATGTACACCTGTATAACTGTTTGTATCCTTAATAAAAAAAATATATTACAAATTGAAAATGCAGAGGTCGTAGGTTTAAATCATGACGAGTGCAAATATATATATATATATATATATATATATATATATATATATATATATATATATATATATATATATTGTATTATAGCTAAAAACCGAATCCCGGGTTACGAATAACCTGACAAAAAATATAAAACTCCTACTGCCATCACAATAAGCGGAAGATGTTGCTTGTGCAATGATGGCCAGCAGAGGAATAGAACCCGCGACGCCCGGGTGGGAATCCGACGCGTTTGTCCACTCAGCTACTAACCGGTCTTCTTTTTTTTCATCAATGTACGTTTTTTCACATTTAATTATTATAAGATAATATTCGACACCTTGCAGAGTGGTAGTTAATCTAAGAAGAGGCAAAAGGGCTTAAGCGACACATTGGTAAAAAATGAGTTGAATATGCAGTTTTGATCAGTTCTTTTTTCTGCATCAAATCTCACTATTGAAAAAAAATACATTTCTTAGCTGGAAAGGCAAAAGGGATTAGGCGACACTCTTGTCAAAAATGAGTTGAACATGCAATTTTAATCAGTTTTTTTTTTCTGCATCGAATGCTTGATTCTCGTTTGATTCTGAAGACTTTTGTGGCCCTTCAGCCATCTAAAATATATTTACCATTTTGGAGAAAACTCGACTCAAGCGACCCAAGTTTGGGACTTTTTTTAGCTTTCCGTTGTGTCAGGTAACTCAGTGAGAGTATTGAGTTACCTTAATTGACTCTTTTTTTTTAAATCCAACAATATGAGTTTTATTGTAAAAAAAAAAACTTTAAAGTTCTCTGGTGTAAGATTCCCTAAATGGCGCTTTAGCCCTTTTGCCATTCCGGCTACGATGTTATTTTATATTTTACAACCCGAAGCCGGGTAGTATGTAATATGTCTTCTGCAGTGTTTCACCCGTTATCAAATCATAAATAATAAAGCTAGTAATTGAATTTACGTCTACCCACCGACCTTTTTTCATTGCGGATTATTTGGTTAATTATTGATAAGGGTACGTTTATTACAAAACAAGATATTAATTTCTAAATAACCCAGAAAATATGACAGGTATAGGTACAAACTATTTCAGGAAAATTAAAAAAAAATGCTAAATTTTATTGAAGAAACTTTTGCTATGAAAAGCTCTTTGATGGATTATTGAAAAAAAAACAGAATATAAAAAAAAAATAATTAAAAATGAATACCGCACAAGAGTCCCAACTGTCTAAGTATATTGTGAGGCTGAAGGTAGTGGGGAGGTGAAGGAGATGAGGAAGATAAAGGTTGGGAACTACCCGGCTTTTCAGATCTATGACAGTATCACAGATATAGGTTAAAACTATTTCTAGAAATTAAAAAAAATTGCAAAATTTTATTGTGAGGTTGAAGGTAGTGGGAAGGGGAATAGGATGGGGAAGAGGAAGGGAAGGTGGAAAACTACCTGGCTATTCAGATTTGGTCAACAAACCAGACGCCTAAAGCAATTTTAAGCAACTTTATGATTGTTAATTGTTGTTTTTACCAGGGCGATACTTAGAGTATCTGCCACTCTGGAACGTGCCGCAAATAAACTATATATTAATTTGTAGTGAATGGAAGAAGAAGTCGAGGACGCCCGAGAAAGACATGGCACGATCAAGTAAATCAAATACTTGAATCGGGTCATGTGAAGAGTCAGAATAACAGAAGAATATGTATGAGACGATGTATGAATGTAAATGAAGCAAGAAGTGTGTGCCAAGACAGAGTTGTATGGCGGTCCGTCCTCTCTGCCTACCCCTGCGGGGAAACGGCGTGATGGTTAGTTAGTTAGTTAGTTAGTTATTTTGTAATTACTTAAATGTAAAATTTCACATATTGTTCAAATAAAACTTATTAGCGCACGCCGCGATTAGAACCTCCGACCTCTCGATTCGCAGTAGAGCATCTTGACCACTCGACGGCACACAGTCCGTCAAATTTATCTTTAAAAAGGCCACATTAGTTTTTGACGTAAAACAGCACTATAAAGTATTTGTGAATTTTCAGTACAACTTTATAAACAACTTCTCTAGAATTCAATTTACTGTTTTCAATAAACTCCATTGATGTAGGACCGAACGCTGTTCACGCAAATAAAAAAAATGTTCTAAGCTGCGAAGCTAGCAGTCCACAATGGAGTGCTTATACCAACCCTGATGTATGGCAGTGAAGCATGGAATTGGCAGAGGAAAAATTTTAGAAGACTGAATGTTGTGGAAATTAAATCCCTAAGGCGTATGTGTGGTTAAACCATGTTTGACCGTGTTGAAGATGTGTATATCCGGAAAGAATTCAAGGCTGATGTAAGTGTAATGAATAGGATTAAGAAAGGGATGCTTAGATGGTTTGGGTATTTAGAGCGAAGAAAGTAGTGTGAACAGAATGACGCGAACGGGAGAAGAAGTCGGGGACGCCCTAGAAAGACATGGCACAATTGTTACATAGTAGAGGCCAGGATAGTTTAGGTAAGGTTAGGTTACGTTAGGTTTGGTTAGAGTAGGTTCGGTTAGATAATATTAGATCAGGTTAGTTTAGGTTAGGTCAAAAGGAGTGTGAGAAGAAAATATGCCGCGAAAGTGAATGGTAGAAGAAGTCGGGAACGCCCGAGAAAGACATGACACTATCAAGTAAATCAAATACTTGAGTCCGGCCATGTGAAGAGTCAGAATAACAGAAGAGTATGTATGAGACGATGTATGAATGTGAATGAAGCAAGGAGTGTGTGCTAAGAAAGAGTTGCATGGGCGACCGTCCTCTCTGCCTACCCCTGCGGGGAAACGGGGTGATAGTTAGTTAGATTTTTTCTCAACTGTAAGCACATTAGACGTTTACGCCATTTCGCAGTTTTTGGACTATGCACTTTTATATTGAATACCACACAAGGTCCCAAATGCTTCAACTGTCTGCAACCAGTGGGACTAAGATATCCCCCACATCGGGGGGTGTTGTGAGGCTACAGGCAGTGGGGAGGGAAAGAAGATGGGGAAGAGGAGGGTTGGGAAGTACTTCAAATAACAGTTTTCAATAAAAAAATTATATATTATGAAAATGTCCATCATATTATATGTTATGAGATGTGGAACCTTGGAGAAACAATTTAACAAGAAACAATTTTACGTCGTACACCATGAGAGAGAAAGAGAGAGCACATACAATACTCCGCTTCTATGTACTGTCACAATGATCTTGGGCTCCTGGGTCACCGCGGGACTCCGTCCATATTTTTTATTACGCCACTAAACTTGACACAACTAAACGGGTTTTTAGGTTAGATGCTATATTTTTTTTGATATCAATACTGTGAAAAAGTGGTTATACGAATAAACAAAAACATTATGTCGATATGTGATATGAATGGATGTATAAATACCGTAGCCTTAGTCTTAGCCACGCCCAGGTCCGCCGAGTCAGGTAAAAATCATGGAAAACTGCCTACACTGCCTTGGGTAGATACCGCTAAGTGTGGAACCGTAGAAAGTAGACCGTAGAAAGTAGAACGTGGTAGGTAGTAAGTAGAAGGGTGGACGTGATGGACGCGAACACCTTCCGATGTCGCCACAATAACTTATGAGTTTAATTAACCCAGTTTCGCGACAATTTCCGGTGCCGGCAAATCGCCGGAATTATTGCGGCAATTAGGGTGGCGTGAGCGATACACCGACGCGCAGCGAAAACGACCACTGCTAAATATCGTCGCCGGATAGGCAGAAGGGCTGAAGCGCCATTTTGAGAAGCTTACACCAGTTAATTAAAAAACTTGCAGTGGTTATACAAATAAATCAAACACGATGGTGATATGAGCTATGCGTGAATGTTCAAATAAGACCAAACGAAGATTATAAAACATCACTTTTCACAGGTATTTCAGTAGTTTTAAATATATTTAACTGAACTTTAGAATTTTCACATTTCGAATGATATAAAGACATAAAATCAATAAAAAGCTTCCATCATTATTTGGGCAAACCTTCGGTTATTAGTGTTTGTGTGATATTTTGATCGGTCGGTAGCTGAGTGGACAAACGCGTCGAATTCCCACCCGGGCGTAGTGGGTTCAATTCTTCTGCAGGCTATGTCCTCCATCATTGCACAAGCAACATCTTTTGCTTCTTATGATGGCAGTAGGAGTTTTTCAAATATTGTCAGATTATTCGTACCCCGGGAATGTTTGTCTTTTTTTTAATAAATAAATACATATATATATATATATATCATTATAATAGTGTATTTATATTGTTTTGTTTGTATGCAAATATATTTATTAAAAATATCCGAATTCCAATAGGCTACCCAACATCCTTTAATATATCTTTGTCTCTTACTATCGAGTCAGTATAAAGTCAACAATCCTGACCACACTGTTTCGTAAAAGTTACCTCTCCATGTCCTCCAAGATTATGTATGATTGTATAATGGGAAACGCTGCAGAAAACATTTTGCACACTTTCCGACTTCAGGTTGTAAAATATGAAACAATATCGTCGTCGGAAAGGCAAAAGGGCTAAAGCGCCATTTAGGCAAGTTTACACCAGAGCACTTTAAAGTTTCAAAAAAAAAAATTATTTTACAAAAAATAATTAGTTACCTGAAACGACAAAAGCAAAAAAAAACTCTCAAACTTGTGTCGCTCAAGTAAATCCTTCTCCCAAATGGTAAGTATATTCTAGATAGCTGAAGGGCCACAAAAGTCTTCAAAATCAAACGAGAGTCAGAGTATTCGATGTAGAAAAAATTTATCAAAACTGCATATTTAACTAATTTTCGACCAAGTGTCGCTCAAGCCCTTTTGCCTTTCCAGCGGCGATATGATCAATAAAATAGTATACATTACGTTACGGATTTAGTCACCGAACAGAAAGTTACTAGACGTGTGATCCATAGCGGTTCGAAAGGAAAATAACTTCGCCAATCTACGTGAAAGTTTTTGATTAGGGATCCGTTCTGGAAAGAACACGAAATTTGAAAATTTTGCATCAATTTCACCGAAAATCAGATAAGATTGACCTTAACTCGGGCACACTCTATTGCGTCGCACGATTATCCATATTGAATAAAAATCAATATTAATCCTAGTAAATCACACACTTCATTAACCTACTGCCGGGCGGGCGGTTGTGAGACACATGACCGGGCGCGCGCCGCACTGAGTGCGACATCTCATAATTCCACTTTTTTCATCAAAATGTTTGTCATCTATAAGTAAGCAGTGATTATTCTAGAAGGATAAGGTTGTTCAGTATAGATTCACATATATTTCAATAGTCATAAAATCCAACGTTCGGTATAATATTCTATAAAAACAAGAAGCAACACACTTGATTCGCATCAAAACTACAAGAATGCAACATTATCAAATGTTTTGAAAAATAAAATCAATATCATAGTCCCTAGCTGCTTGTTTAGGACCTGGGAAACTATATAATATATTTTTAACTCTCACCCGCGCCTTTGATGCTACCAGCTGCACCAAATCGTTTCCAAATCTTTACCCATGAAAAACGTACAATCGTCATCTGATTCAGAACTATTTGTTATGTCCATAGCATCTTAAGCTTCCAATTTGGCTGATAGATTGAACTGTCGTACCACCGTTTCATCTTCAAATTCATCTTCGATGTCTAAATCATCCATAATGTATTTTTATTCATGCTCCTCGTCAGCTCATCAAGAAAGCGTAAGATGTTATCTTAATTTATAATACGTGCCACGTCATGTACAAGCCAAAAAGTGTGCAAATAATGAAGATATATTCTCGAACGCGTCCTCACTCTGTGCAATATCTGAAAAAAACGGAGAATTACAGGACTGGGCGCACGCTTCCTCAGTGCGGCATTCAGCGACCTCTCACTTTCTACTTGATTTTTAACTGACTGGTTTTGGTGATACGAGTGCATATGGTGTCCATAGAGTCGAAATACAATGAACAGGGATCACCTTAAGTCCTGAGCTCAGAGAAAAAATATAATGGAGGGATAGCTAATTTGTTTTACCCAACCCATCCGAAATTGTAATAAATCACTTTTTCCGAGTTTTTACATCGTACACCATGAGAGAGAAAGAGACAACAAATTTCTTGGACCGCTTCTATATACTGTCGCAATGATTTTAAGGTGTTGGTTAACGGCGGGACTCCGCCCACATTTTTTATTATACCACTAAACTTGACACAACTAAACGGTTTTTTAGGTTAGATGCTATATTTTTGTTGATAAAAATACTGTGAAAAAGTGGCTATACGAATACAAAAAAACATTGTGTCGATATGTGATATGAATGGATGTATAAATACCGCAGCCTTAGTATTAGCCACGCCCAGGTGCGCCGAGTCATGTTAAAATCATCAAAAAAAAGTCCAAAACTGACTTCACTGCCTTGGCTTGGGCTACCTCTAGTATACTCTAAGGTCCTGAGACATTTTGTCCATCGCTTCCCATCGAAAATTGGAAAAAGAAGGACTTGCCGAACGCAGTGCGGCCGCATGCAAGGCGGTAGGTTAATATAATTACTGTTTTTAGGTGAAAGGCGATATTCCACAATATTTTGTAAGAAAACTTAGGCCTAGTGGTTTGAACCACTCTCGTAAAGCAAAGATATGCGTTCATATGAATTTTTCACCGTTACCACTTCAAATAATCACAAGAAAAATGTGTAATAACACCTTTGACCCAAACACAATCGACCAGTTACCAGTTAGTAGCTGAGTGGACAAATATCCGGGCGTCATGGGTTTGATTATCTTGCTAGCTAAGTCTTCCATCATTGCACGAGGAACATTTTTCGCTAATTGCAATGGTAGTAGGAGTTTTTCAAATATTGTTGGTTTATTCGTTACCCGAAAATTTGAACTTTCTTTTTAAAAAATGAACTATTTAGTCTGAGGTCAGATGCTACCTTCGAAAACTTTAAAAACGAATTAATTAACTAACTAACCATCGCGCCGTTTCCCCGTAAAGGTGGGCAGAGAGAACGGACCGCCATACAACTCTGTCTTGGCACACACTCATAACGTTGACAACCTACACGTTCACATTCATACATACTCTTCTATCATTCTGACTCTTCGCATGGCCTGACTCAAGTATTTCGTTCTCTTGATCATGCCATGTCTTCCTCGGGCGTCCTCGACTACTTATTTTTTACTTTCGCATCATTTATTCTTTTTTCACTCCTTTCTTCCTTCATTCGCTTTACATGTCCAAACTATCCAAGCGTCCCTTTCTTGATCCTATTCATTACGCTTACTTACTTGCATTCTTTCCGGATCTCCACATTTTCAACACGGTCATACATGATTTTACCGCACATACGCCTCAGGGATCTCATTTCTACAGTATTCGGCTTACTTTCATTCTTCTTTCATCGTATACATACATACTCTTCTATTATTCTGACTCTTCCATGGCCCGATTCAAGTATTTCATTCACTTGATCGGGTCATGTCTTTTTCGGGCGTCCCTACTTCTTCTTTCATTCACTTTCGCGTCATATATTCTTTTCACACTCCTTTGTTCGTTCATTCGCTCAACATGCACAAACGTCCGTTTCTCGATCCAATTAATTGCGTTTACGTCAGCATTCTTTTATAAACTTTAAAAGTAATTTAAAAACAACCCTTCTGGAAAGTCTGCCTATAATAACCAATGTACTATATAGTCTAAGATATTATATTTGTAATTATTTTTATGATTGCGCGTTTTTATTGGTCGTCAGTGTATAAAATGTTCAGTCCAGGGTGGCCGCTGAAATTCGGCCATCGACCATCAGCCTAGAAACGTCAATCACTCGACGGAAACACATTTGTCCGCCTGAAACGCGTTAGAAATGTGTCCATTTATTACAAAAGCCTGTCCACTTTACCTTTGGGTGGAGGACGGAATAGCGAACAGAACCTCCTTACGATATACTAAGGCATTTAATAAAATAGTTTTTTATATATATTTTTAATATGAATACTGCACAAGAGTCTCAACTGCTCCCAACTGTCTAGAGCCTATGAGACTATGGCATCCCCAAATAGGGTATGCTGTGAGGCTGAAGGTAGTGGGGAGGGAAAAAGATTGGGTAGAGGATGGTTTGGAAGTACCTGGCTATTCAGATCTGGTCACCAAACACGGCTAAAGCCATTTAAAGCAACGTTTCGATTCTGAATGGTGGTCTTTCACCAGGGGGATACTTAAAATATGTATTTTTATATGAATTAAAATGTGCTATGACACATATTAATTAAATAAAAGGTATTGGCGCACGCCGGGTTTAAGCCCGCGACCTTTGGATTCGTAGTAGAGCGTCTTACCACTCGACCACAGAGGCCGTCAATATATTTACTGATAAAACTATGATTTTTTCGTAGTAAATACTGCACAAGAGTCCCAACCGTCTAGAGTCAGTGGGACTATGGCATCCCCAATAAGGGTTTTATGAGGTTGAAGGTAGTGGGGAAGAGGAGGTTTGAGAATCACCTGGATATTCAGATCTGGTCACCAAACACAGGTGAAGCCATTTAATAATTATACCATTACAAAAAAAAAAAAAACAATAATTTACTTAAATTTTTAGCAATTTTTTGTAACTGTAATAAACTCTTAAACATTATTGAAAAAAAAAACCTTTTAATGTGGAACACATAAAGATGGAAATCTTTAAGCTACGTTACAGTGTTTCACTTTTAAAAGAAAAATGTTAGAATATTTTTTACCTGTAAATAATATACGTTTATTATTTTACAATAAAATCAAGCGCCGATTCAGATTGCTAAATGAGATTTTCTCAATAAAATCAGCATCCCTGGGACAACCACCCTCCGCTGGGAGATGGCTTTGAGAGATAGGCATAATTTATTCCAGAATTTTACAGGATGTGGAAGAATGTAAAGTAAAATAGAGGAAAAAAGAAAAGAAAAAAAAGAACTCGATATTACGATTTGTCTGCGGGAAAAAATTCTCACGGTTGACAGTTATGTTGATTTGATTTGGAACTTAATTTTCTTACGTATATATGTACATACACATGCATACATATCGTCGCTGGAAAGGCAAAAGGGCTTAAGCGACCGTTTGGTCGAAAATGAGTTAAATATGCAGATTTGTTCAGTTATTTTTTCCGAATACAACGCTTTGACTCTCGTTTGATTCTGAAGAGTTTTGTGGCGCTTCAGCCATCTAAAATACATCTACCATTTGGGAGAAAGCTTGACTCAAGCGACACAAGTTTGGGACGTTTTTTTAAGCTTTTTCTCGCTACAGGTAACTCAGTGAGAGTATTGAGTTACCTAAGTTAACTTTTTTTTTCAAATTCCAACCAGGTACTGAAGTCTAATGCATTTTATTGTAAAACAATGCTCTGTGTAAGCTTGGAGTGACAATATATGGAGAGAGAGCTAATTCTTTTTACCCAACCTATACGAACTTGGGAGAAATCGCTTTCTCCGGGTTCTTACACCGTACATCATGAGAAAGAAAGAGACAAAAAATCCCAAATTATCACACCGCTTTAAAGTATTGTTAGAATGCTCTTCGTGTCCCGCGTCTCCGTTGACTCCGCCCACACGTTTTGATGCGCGAAATAAATTAACATAACTTAACGGTTTATTAGGTCACATGCTATATTTTTATTTATAACAATTGTTATGAAGCACGATAAATTCGATCCAGTGCGATTTTGAATTTTCCCGCTAGTTAAAAATCTATTTACTATGGTGTAATGTTTTGTCTGTTTGCCCCACTGATAAGTCAAAAAGTGGGGGCAAAAAGGCGAACGGACCCGGGCTGAAACGGCCACGAGGATCATTCAAGTTCAGACCTTCAAAGTTTCAAGTGTAGACCTTCAAAGATTCAAGTTTAGACCTTCAAAGATTCAAGTGTAGACCTTTAAAGATTCAAGTTTAGACCTTCAAGACGCCGAATAGTGCAGTTAACGTCTTTAGAGTCAATGCAGTATTTACCGCCTATGGTGAAATAGCAAATTGAATTAAATATTTCGATGGATAATCCGAGTCGCTACGATCCCCGGCAGCCGCCTTCGAGGAAAGAACTAGCGAGGTTTCTCGGCTATCAGACTGGACAGAAGGATTCTCAGCGCGCAGGATCCACGCATTTTCCAGTATCGGTGATAATTGAACAATTTAGTATAATAGTTTGTCTCTATGAGTACCCAATTCTAACGTTATCCACCAAGTTAATCAAGCTTTTCCTGGGCGTAGAATCAATATTCTCAAATATAATCCGAGAGAGCATTTAGAGTGTATTATTGTTAAAATTCCTTAAACCCTGCAAGTATGGGTCCCTTTTGTAACCCTCATTTTTAACGAAGAAGAAGAAGGTCCTCTCTAAACCAAAATAAACGAATTTCAAACACGGAGAAAGATCCGTTCTACCGACTGAACCTAACCGGGTGGGCATTTAAAAAGGCAAGTGAATCCTTGGGACTCACGAACCCGTCATTTTATATTTTGTGCCTCTTTAAAGTAGGCGTACATTAACTGTCTCTTAACACTGGCGCCCAACGTGGGGCTTGGTTTTGAGAGAGTCTTCTTTTTCTTTAATGTAAACATATGCCTGTAAACTGTTTATTGAATATGAGTTGTAATTTTGTATTTCTCTCCAAAAGTTTGTATTTACGTAGTGAAAAATAACGTGGTTGATTCTCTTCGTCGATTGCGCAATATTAAGAAATAAATAAACACGCCGTATATTCGTATTGTTTGTTGCGCAATAGTATTAAAATAGAGACACGTGGTAGATTCGTATTGTAAGTTTCGCCATAATTTCAAAAGTAGATACGTTAATGAGGCAATGCGCCTGGTTGCATTAAACCAAGTCAACGAGGCATACCTTCGAAACACGTTTCATATAGCTATATCTTCCGCACACACATATTTTTTGAATGGCTATTCTTTTCATACGCGGGTGAAACATTTAGTGGTGCTACATTTTCGTAAGATTTGTATAAATATAGCGTGTCTTGTATTTTATGTCTATACGTAAGTTACGCCATAATTTCAAAAAAGACACGAGGTTGATTTGCGTCGTGATTGCGCAATCCTTTGAATAGACATTTGAAATACCTGTAGTTAAAGAGGGGAATTGGTCCGTTTATATGAGGCAATTGCAGTGAATCTCTTTTTTTCCTATTTCGTGTTGTGTTTTTTTTTGTAATTGGACAATAGTCCGTTAGTTTATAAATACATCTCATCAGAGCAGAGGAGTATTTCAACAAAGTATTTATTACGAAATTGTTGTCAGGGTTTTCGTTTTTTGTTCTTAAACTTCAAGAAACCCTTTCGTGCCAAATAATTATACTTTTGAAACGATATTCACCTATACCGGTTTCTTTAATTTACCGTTTTAAATTCCCTACTATTGTATTAAAACTGAATTTATCTATGGCTAAATTAAATTTATTTACGATTATGGAAGCCCGAAAACGATTTCAGAAGAGCATAATTGTCAGCATGTAAAAGGCCTAAATAGTAAATTAATATTTAGAGACCAATTTTAGATTTGATACGCCGTGGCTAAAATACGTACTTGGTCAATGATAACGGGTCGTCTTCTCTACATACCCTGGTGGTGAAACCACCGATGGTTAGTTAATTTAATCGATTATTTTTGCATAAAACATTGACGATAAAAGTAGTGGGTTCGATTAGACCGTTGGCGTATATTATATTCAACTGTCGAAAATAATATTTCATAAATTTCTATAGCGCAATTTTGTGAAGGATTATCTCAATGGAGCTTAACAACAATAGCAATTTAAAGATTAATTTTCGTGTTTGTGAAAATCATCATTAGACTATCGCTAATAGATGAAAGTACCTTATATCCAGTTTGGTTCGAAATTAAATGTTTAGTTTGATATTTTTGGGAACGTGTAAGATAATCATTATGAATGACGCTTTAAAAAAAAATATTCCCTAACGTATAGATTTCAGTTCGTGGGATGAAAATTAGCAATAATACGAACAATTACCCATATAATTAGTGTAATTAGAAGTGAGTTTTCCATAAACTAGTTGTTGATTTGAGTTTTCTCCTATAAATAAGTTATTGGATTGAGTTGTTTTCTATAAATAATTTGATGAATTAAGTTTTTCATAATCTGGCTATTAAATTTAAGTTGCCCCCTGAAAATGGGTGATTAAATTAAGTTTTCCATAAACTAGTTGTTGATTTGAGTTTTCTCCAATAAATAAGTTATTGGATTGAGTTGTTTTCTATAAATAATTTGATGAATTAAGTTTTCATCATCTGGCTATTAAATTTAAGTTGTCCCCTGTAAACGGGTAATTTAATTGAGTTTTCCATAACCAGTTGTTAATTTAAGCTGTTTCCTATAAATAAGTTATTGAATCAAGTTTTTCACTAACTAGTTGCTAATTTGAGTTGTCTGCTATAAAATAAGATATTGGATTAACAAATCTATCCATAAACAAATCTATAATTAAGTTGTCTTCTGTAAGTAGGTGAGTGGATTGAGTTTTCACCGAACTGCCTGTTAATTTGAGTTTTCTTCTATAAATAGGTTGTTGGATTGAGTTACCCACAAACCAATTGTTTGGGTTGAGTTTTTTCAAGTCAATAAGCTAACAATTTAAGTTTCCCCTAGTATAATCGTTAGTTTAAACTTCTTATGTCTGTGTGACCTGTGTCGAAGCAGTAATTGCTGGCAACTAGTAATTGTCAATTGAGTTGGTGAAATAATTATTGTACCTCTAGAATAAAAGTTGATAATATTACTATTGATTCGAATTTCCATACTATGTTTGGAATTTTTTAACGATTTCTTTTGTTCTGTGTTTTCTTAAAGAATGTTGTAGATTCTTCTTATAATGTAAACCAGAACGTTTTTGTCCGGAAAGTGGTAAAGATAACAAGATTTTGAAATAAATCTTTGTTAATATTTTAAAATAACACAAGCATGTACGAGTATGTAGCTTTTAACAGTATTTATGTTTATTTGAAAAGAAGAGTGATGATATCACTCGAGCATAACGTAAACTATACATTTCTTGCTAAAATTTAATACTCGTTTAGTATAAGGGATAGAATTTGAAAAGTAAATACTCTGAGTATCACCTTGGTGAAATACCACCCTTCGAATGGATCATGGTCGCGATCAAGTTAATAGGATCGTCGATGGTTTTAAAGGATTTTATACAAAATCCTATACCAATATTTATACCAATTTTCATGGTTTACCCGGACGAAGTGAAATAGTCTTCTGAATGAGTTTGTTAACTTGTTACGGTGGAAATACCATTTACTATATTTTGGTGCTTCATATTGAAAGTGTGAAGAATATGTATATAATTTGAATTAAATTGATTTTACGAGATATTATTTCCATGTCCTATCAGGATTGCTGTGTAAGTACTGACCTGGATCCATTGTGTACAGTTGCCGTAGTGGACGGTTGAACGGTTGTTGTTTTGTTATATGGATTGTTGCGATATTATTATTTTTGCCTTTATTTTCTATCTGGATCACTGTGTTACCGCAGAGAAGGATCAATTATATGCTATTATTTCTTAATATATAACTATGCGAGTGTTCTAATACTAACACCATGTAACTATGCGAGTGTTCTAATACTAACACCATGTAACTATGCGAGTGTACTAATACTAACACCATGTAACTATGCGAGTGTACTATTACTAACACCATGTAACTATGCGAGTGTATTATTATCAATATGTCTGTGTCGGTAAAACGACCAAAATATGAGAAGGAGATAACAAGAAGTCTGCGTCGGAAACGATGACAGTGAGTTATGAGTATAACAAGAAGTCTGCGTCGGGAACGATGACAGTGAGTTATGAAAATAACAAGAAGTCTGCGTCGGGAACGATGACAGTAAGTTATAGATTATTGATTGTTGATTATTGATGATTATTATTATTATTTTTAATTATTTATTATTATAGTCGAAAAAGACACAGATACTTCTAAATAGAAGGTTTCCTTATTCAGCCTTAAAAAAAAATAAAGGTGGCGCCTTTGGCACTTGCTCTATTAATGAGTGGAAAATTTTTTATTGTATATATTATAAACAAAAGATAAAAAACAAGTTCTTTCGCAGTGAATTGCGATCATAGGAACATTGTTTGTATACTTATTATATGTATTAGTATTTTATGTATTTTTATTGTAAATATTATAAACAAAAGATAAAAAACAAGTTCTTTCGCAGTGAATTGCGATCATAGGAACATTGTTTGTATACTTATTTTATGTATTAGTATTGTATGTATTCTTACTATATATTTATATATATAAATAAATAAAAAAACAAGTTCTTTCGCAGTGAATTGTGATCATAGGAACGTTGTTTTTATTCGTATTATATGTATTCGTACTGTGTGTTTTACTAAAACACGTATTTTTACCGTAAATCGTATTACTGGATGCAACAATACCATATAGAGAGAGAAGCAACAATTGTTTAATCGCCTATTGCGACAAAGCTATAGGGATAATTTTTTGTTCTAGCTAAAGATACTTTAACGTTATCTTAGTACCCTTTCCTTTCAAAATAATGCGTCTTCGGCCATACTCTCGAAAATGTGTTAAATATAACTATTTTTTATTTTTGCTTGGTGGATCCTTTCTTTATGTGTAAATTTTGTACATTTCTGTTATGCCATGTTTTTGATATGTAAACTGTTGACATGTACCATTTTTTTGAAACTTGTATTTTGTCATACCCTGTTCCTTATATGTAATTTTATTTTAACTTGTAATTGTAATATGTACTATGTAACCTTTTGCCCAGGTTTTTAATGCCGAACCTCTGAGTGGACTACGTTGAATTTTAGTTTTTGTCATAGGTTTTCTATAAAGGGTTTAAACAGAAAAAAGCCTTCGTTTCACGGCGTTTTTTTCATTAAAGGGAAGGGGATGTGTTATGAAGCACGATAAATTCGATCCAGTGCGATTTTGAATTTTCCCGCTAGTTAAAAATCTATTTACTATGGTGTAATGTTTTGTCTGTTTGCCCCACTGATAAGTCAAAAAGTGGGGGCAAAAAGGCGAACGGACCCAGGCTGAAACGGCCACGAGGATCATTCAAGTTCAGACCTTCAAAGTTTCAAGTGTAGACCTTCAAAGATTCAAGTTTAGACCTTCAAAGATTCAAGTATAGACCTTTAAAAGATTCAAGTTTAGACCTTCAAGACGCCGAATAGTGCAGTTAACGTCTTTAAGTCAATGCAGTATTTACCGCCTATGGTGAAATAGCAAATTGAATTAAATATTTCGATGGATAATCCGAGTCGCTACGATCCCCGGCAGCCGCCTTCGAGGAAAGAACTAGCGAGGTTTCTCGGCTATCAGACTGGACAGAAGGATTCTCAGCGCGCAGGATCCACGCATTTTCCAGTATCGGTGATAATTGAACAATTTAGTATAATAGTTTGTCTCTATGAGTACCCAATTCTAACGTTATCCACCAAATTAATCAAGCTTTTCCTGGGCGTAGAATCAATATTCTCAAATATAATCCGAGAGAGCATTTAGAGTGTATTATTGTTAAAATTCCTTAAACCCTGCAAGTATGGGTCCCTTTTGTAACCCTCATTTTTAACGAAGAAGAAGAAGGTCCTCTCTAAACCAAAATAAACGAATTTCAAACACGGAGAAAGATCCGTTCTACCGACTGAACCTAACCGGGTGGGCATTTAAAAAGGCAAGTGAATCCTTGGGACTCACGAACCCGTCATTTTATATTTTGTGCCTCTTTAAAGTAGGCGTACATTAACTGTCTCTTAACACAATACTTTGAAAAAGTGGTTTTACGAATAAACAAAAACATTATGCTGAAGGGTGGTTTGAATGGATGTATAAATACCCTAGCCCTATTCCTAGCCACGCCCGAGTCTAGCCGAGTCCGGTAAACGTCATAAAAACTGACTACAGCAGCGCTCTCTCTTGTGTATATTATTGCTCATAGGTTTTTTCGAAACTCTTAAATCTCTAATAATCATTAAGAGAACACACTACCCTAGTAATAATAATAATAATAATTCAGTGATGGGCGTTTGCCAAAACAAAAAGTAATAATAGAATAAATTCCTTTGCATGTTCGTGTTCTGTTAAACTGTCAAAAAATACACTGTTATGAAGCACGATAAATTCGATCCAGTGCGATTTTGAATTTTCCCGCTAGTTAAAAATCTATTTTTTATGGTGTAATGTTTTGTCTATTGGCCCCACTGAAAAGTCGAAAAGTGGGGGCCAAAACGGCGAACGGACCCGGGCTGAACGGCCAGGAGGATCATACAAGTGTAGACCTTCAAAGATTCTAGTTTAGACCTTCAAAGATTCAAGTTTAGACCTTCAAAGATTCAAGTGTAGACCTTTAAAGATTCAAGTTTAGACCTTCAAGAACTCAAGTCCTCAAACCCTGTCCAGTTAATACTTTTAGCGTCATTTAACACTGGCGCTTTCCAACGTGAGGGCTTGGTTTTGAGAGAGTCTTCTTTTTCTTTAATGTAAACATATGCCTGTAAACTTTCTATTGAATATAAGCTGTAATAATGTATTTTTTTCCAAAAATTTGTGTTTACGTAGTGAAAAATTACGTAGTTGATTCTCATCGTCGATTGCGCAATATTAAGAAATAAATAGACACGTCGCATATTCGTATTGTTTGTTGCGCAATAGTATAAATATAGAGACACGTGGTAGATTCGTATTGTAAGTTTCGCCATAATTTCAAAAGTAGATACGTTACTGATGCAATGCGTCTGGTTGCAGTAAACTAAGTCAACGTGGCATACCTTCGAAACACGTTTCATATAGCTATTTCTTCCGCACACACATGTTCGTTGAATGGCTATCCTTTTCATACGCGGGTGAACCATTTAGTGGTGCTACATTTTCGTAAGATTTGTATAAATATAGCGTGTCTTGTATTTTATGTCTATACGTAAGTTACGCCATGATTTAAAAAAAGACACGAGGTTGATTTGCGTCGTGATTGTGCAATCCTTTGAATAGACATTTGAAATACCTGTAGTGGAAGAGGAGAGGAATTGGTCCGTTTTTACGAGGCACTTGCAGTGAATCTCTTTTTTCCCATTTCGTGTTGTGTTTTTTTTTTGTAACTGGACTATAATAGTCCTTTAGTTTATAAATACATCTCACCAGAGCAGAGGAGTATTTCAACAAAGTATTTATTACGAAATTGTTGTCAGGGTTTTTGTTTTTTGTTCTTAAACTTCAAGAAACCCTTTCGTGCCAAATAATTATACTCGTGCTTTGAAACGATATTCACCTATACCGGTTTCTTTAATTTACCGTTTTAAATTCCCCACTATTGTATTAAAACTGAATTTATCTATGGCTAAATTAAATTTATTTACGATTATGGAAGCCTGAAAACGATTTCAGAAGAGCATAATTGTCAGCATAGACTCCTTGACTCTACTACAAATGAGGAAAATTAGGAATAAGTTAACAAATACCATCGGATTTATTTAGTAAATACACGAATAATAAGATAATCGAGTCGGGGTATGTAAAAGGCCTAAATAGTAAATGAATATTTAGGGACCAATTTTAGATTTGATACGCCGTGACTAAAATACGTACTTGGTCAATGATAACGGGTCGTCTTCTCTACATACCCTTGTGGCGAAACCACCGATGGTTAGTTAATTTAAACGATTATTTTTGCATAAAACGTTGACGATAAAAGTAGTGGGTTCGATTGGACCGTTGGTGTATATTATCTTCAACTGTGAAAAAATAATATTTCATAAATTTATTTAGTGCAGTTTACGGAAGGATTATCTCAACGACGCTTAACAACAATAGCAATTTATAGATTGAATTTTGTGTTTGTGAAAATGATCACTAGACTATCGCTAATGGATGAAAGTATCTCATTTCCAGTTTGGTTCGAAATTAAGTTTTTGATTTGATATTTTTGGGAAAGTAAGCTTATCATTATGAATGACGCTTTAAAAAAAAAAAAATATTCCCTAACGTATAGATTTCAGTTCGTGGGATGAAAATTAGCAATAATACGAACAATTACCTTTATAATTAGTGTAATTAGAAGTAAGTTTTCCATAAACCAGTTATTAATTTGAGTTATTGAATTGAGTTGTTTTCTATAAATAAGTTGATGAATTAAATTTTTCATAGACTGGCTATTAAATTTAAGCTGTCCCCTGTAAATGGGTGATTAAATTGAATTTTCCATAAACAAGTTGTTGATTTGAGTTGTCTCCTATAAATAAGTTATTGGATTGAGTTGTTGTTTTCTATAAATAATTTGATGAATTAAGTTTTTAATCATCTGGCTATTAAATTTAAGTTGTCCCCTGTAAATGGGTAATTTAATTGAGTTTTCCATAACCAGTTGTTAATTTAAGCTGTTTCCTATAAATAAGTTATTGAATCAAGTTTTTCATTAACTAGTTGCTAATTTGAGTTGTCTGCTATAAAATAAGATATTGGATTAACAAATCTATCCATAAACAAATCTATAATTAAGTTGTCTTCTGTAAGTAGGTGAGTGGATTGAGTTTTCACCGAACTGCCTGTTAATTTGAGTTTTCTTCTATAAATAGGTTGTTGGATTGAGTTACCCACAAACCAATTGTTTGGGTTGAGTTTTTTCAAGTCAATAAGCTAACAATTTATGTTTCCCCTAGTATAATCGTTAGTTTAAACTTCTTATGTCTGTGTGACCTGTGTCGAAGCAGTAATTGCTGGCAACTAGTAATTGTCAATTGAGTTGGTGAAATAATTATTGTACCTCTAGAATATAAGTTGATAATATTACTATTGATTCAAATTTCCATACTATGTTTTGGAATTTTTTAACGGTTTCTTTTGTTCTGTGTTTTCTTAAAGAATGTTGTAAATTCTTGTTATAATGTAAACCAGAACGTTTTTGTCCGGAAAGTGGTAAAGATAACAAGATTTTGAAATAAATCTTTGTTAATATTTCAAAATAACACAAGCATGTACGAGTATGTAGCTTTTAACAGTATTTGTGTTTATTTGAAAAGAAGATTGATGATATCACTCAAGCATAACGTAAACAATACATTTCTTGCTAAAATTAAATACTAGTTTAGTATAAGGGATAGAACTCGAAGAGTAAATACTCTCAGTATCGCCTTGGTGAAATACCACCCTTCGAATGGATCATGGTCGCGATCATGTCAATAGGATCGTCGATGGTTTTAAAGGATTTTATACTAAATCCTATACCAATATTTATACCAATTTTCATGGTTTACCCGGACGAAGTGAAATAGTCTTCTGAATGAATTCGTTAACTTGTTACGGTGGAAATACCATTTGTTATATTGAGGTGCTTCATATTGAAAGTGTGAAGAATATGTATATAATTTGAATTAAATTGATTTTACGAGATATTGTTTCCATGTTCTATCAGGATCGCAGTGTAAGTACTGACCTGGATCCATTGTGTATAGTTGCCGTAGTGGACGGTTGAACGGTTGTTGTTTTGTTATATGGATTGTTGCGATTTTATTATTTTTGTCTATATTCTATCTGGATCACTGTGTTACTGCAGAGAAGGATCAATTATATGCTATTATTTCTTAATATATAACTATGCGAGTGTACTATTACTAACACCATGTAACTATGCGAGTGTACTAATACTAACACCATGTAACTATGCGAGTGTACTATTACTAACATCATGTAACTATGCGATTGTACTATTACTAACACCATGTAACTATGCGAGTGTACTATTACTAACACCATGTAACTATGCGAGTGTATTATTATCAATATGTCTGTGTCGGTAAAACGACCAAAATATGAGATGGAGATAACAAGAAGTCTGCGTCGGAAACGATGACAGTGAGTTATGAGTATAACAAGAAGTCTGCGTCGGGAACGATGACAGTGAGTTATGAAAATAACAAGAAGTCTGCGTCGGGAACGATGACAGTGAGTTATAGATTATTGATTGTTGATTAATGATGATTATTATTATTATTATTATTTTTATTTATTTATTATTATAGTCGAAAAAGACACAGATACTTCTAAATAGAAGGTTTGAAGGTTTTCTTATTCAGCCTTAAAAAATAAAGGTGGCGCCTTTGGCACTTGCTCTAGTAATGAGTGGAAAATCGACCATTTAATGGCGTTTTTACTTACCTGGTCTGTCTTGTTTTTATAACTTTTATTGCCCTTATAATTTATAATATTTATTAGTATTGTATGTATTTTTATTGTATATATTATAAACAAAAGATAAAAAACAAGTTCTTTCGCAGTGAATTGCGATCATAGGAACATTGTTTGTATACTTATTATATGTATTAGTATTGTATGTATTTTTATTGTATATATTATAAACAAAAGATAAAAAACAAGTTCTTTCGCAGTGAATTGCGATCATAGGAACATTGTTTGTATACTTATTATATGTATTAGTATTGTGTGTATTATTACTATATATATATATATATTTATAATAAAAAAAAACAAGTTCTTTCGCAGTGAATTGTGATCATAGGAACGTTGTTTGTATTCGTATTATATGTATTCGTACTGTGTGTTTTACTAAAACACGTATTTTTACCGTAAATCGTATTACTGGATGCAACAATACCATATAGAGAGAGAAGCAACAATTGTTTAATCGCCTATTGCGACAAAGCTATAGGGATTTTTTTTAGTTGTAGCTAAAGATACTTTAACGTTATCTTAGTACCCTTTCCTTTCAAAATAATGCGTCTTCGGCCATACTCTCGAAAATGTGTTAAATAAAACTATTTTTTATTTTGCTTGGTGGATCCTTTCTTTACTTGTAAATTTTGTACATTTCTGTTAGGCCATGTTTTTGATATGTAAACTGTTAACATGTAACATTTTGTTAAAACTTGTATTTTGTACTATACTTCTGTTATACCCTGTTCCTTATATGTAATATGTAATTTTATTTTAACTTGTAATTGTAATATGAGGTTTTAGCAGAAAAAAGCCTTCGTTTCACGGCGTTTTTTCATTAAAGGGAAGGGGATGTGTTATGAAGCACGATAAATTCGATCCAGTGCGATTTTGAATTTTCCCGCTAGTTAAAAATCTATTTACTATGGTGTAATGTTTTGTCTGTTTGCCCCACTGATAAGTCAAAAAGTGGGGGCAAAAAGGCGAACGGACCCAGGCTGAAACGGCCACGAGGATCATTCAAGTTCAGACCTTCAAAGTTTCAAGTGTAGACCTTCAAAGATTCAAGTTTAGACCTTCAAAGATTCAAGTGTAGACCTTTAAAGATTCAAGTTTAGACCTTCAAGACGCCGAATAGTGCAGTTAACGTCTTTAGAGTCAATGCAGTATTTACCGCCTATGGTGAAATAGCAAATTGAATTAAATATTTCGATGGATAATCCGAGTCGCTACGATCCCCGGCAGCCGCCTTCGAGGAAAGAACTAGCGAGGTTTCTCGGCTATCAGACTGGACAGAAGGATTCTCAGCGCGCAGGATCCACGCATTTTCCAGTATCGGTGATAATTGAACAATTTAGTATAATAGTTTGTCTCTACGAGTACCCAATTCTAACGTTATCCACCAAGTTAATCAAGCTTTTCCTGGGCGTAGAATCAATATTCTCAAATATAATACGAGAGAGCATCTAGAGTGTATTATTGTTAAAATTCCTTAAACCCTGCAAGTATGGGTCCCTTTTGTAACCCCCATTTTTAACGAAGAAGAAGAAGGTCCTCTCTAAACCAAAATAAACGAATTTCAAACACGGAGATAGATTCGTTCTATCGACTGAACCTAACCGGGTGGGCATTTAAAAAGGTAAGTGAATCCTTGGGACTCACGAACCCGTCATTTTATATTGTGTGCCTGCTTAAAGAGGCGTACTTTTACCGCACCTTAACAACACTCACCCTTTATTTACAGGTAGGCGAAATAAAAATGGTAAAAAGATTTCATTAAGAATTCGTTAAAATACGAGTAAATTTTTTGAATTAAACGTAGTTTAAACCTGCCCGCTGTCTAGCGGCGAATGATGCAAGAAAAGCATAACACTCAAAGCCGCGTACGCCAAAACGAATGTTTGGGGGACGGTATATGGGGTATATACGGTACAGTTTGCTGTACCAGGTTGAAAAAGTAAAAGTTTTTAATTTCAATTAATTCTGATTCACATATTACTATAATCTCAAATGTTTTCCAACGAATATATCGAGAACTAACTAATTTAAGGAATGGAAAAATTAAATATGGGTCTTTCCTCGTATGTTATTGCTGATAACCTTTTTGTAAATTTTAGAAATGGTTTTACGGTAAGAATGTTAATGAAAAGGGTTAGTTTTTATGATTTTAAAATATAGATTACTTAAATCCCGAGTGCGTCCTCGGAAAACATTTGATATTTTTGATTCAGATTCACCAGAATTATCAAAAATGTGAATGTCAGAAAAAATCTCTTTCAGAAATATAAATATTAGCTAACTAACTAACTAACTAACCATCACGCCGTTTCCCCGCAGGAGTAGACAGAGAGGACGGACCGCCATACAACTCTGTCTTGGCACACACTTCTTGCTTCATTTACATTCATACATCGTCTCATACATACTCTTCTGTTATTCTGACTCTTCACACGACCCGATTCAAGTATTTGATTTACTTGATCGTGCCATGTCTTTCTCGGGCGTCCTCGACTTCTTCTTCCATTCACTTTCGCATCATATATTCTTTTCACACTCCTTTCTTCGTTCATTCGCTCTACATGCCCAAACCATCTAAGCGTCCCTTTCTTAATCCTATCCATTACGCTCATATCAGCCTTGCATTCTTTCCGGATATCCACATTTGTAATACGGTCATACATGGTTTTACCGCACATCCGTCTCAAAGATCTCATTTCCACAGCATATTAATATAATATAAATATTTACTTTCAAATAACAACCTGTAAATATTTAAAAACTCCTACTAACATCATAAAAAGCGGAAGATGTTGCTTGTGCAATGATGGAAGACTTAGCCAGCAGAGGAGTTGAACCCGCGACGCCCGGGTGGGAATCCGACGCGTTTGTCCACTCAGCTACCGACCGGTCACTTTATTGCATACACACCGAATACATTCTTCACATTATTGCACCCATTTTTTGAGTTTATAGCCCTCTTTTTGATCTGCCGCTTGTATAAAAGTAATTCTTACAAAAATAATATGTTGCATAGTTTATTGAACAGTACTTTTAAAGTAGGTGATTGATGGGGGCGATTATTCAAAGTGGACTAATCATCTATGCGATTGATCTCATGATTTGCGACAGTGTAAAATGTGACAATGGTTTAAACCACTAGACCTAAGTTTCCTTGCAAAAAAATGTGGAATAACCTTAGAGTATACTAGAGATAGCCCAAGCCAAGGCAGTGAAGTCAGTTTTGGACTTGTTTTTGATGATTTTAACATGACTCGGCGCAAATGGGCGTGGCTAAGACTAAAGCTACGGTATTTATACATCCATTCATATCACATATCGACATAATTTTTTTGTGTATTCGTATAGCCACTTTTTCACAGTATTTTTATCAACAAAAATAAAGCATCTAACCTAAAAAACCGTTTAGTTGTGTCAAGTTTAGTGGCAAAATAAAAAAAGGGGGCTGAGTCCTGCCGTTAACCAGCGAAGATAGCCAGCTTAAGATCATTGCGACAGTATATAGAAGCGGTTCAAGAAATTTGTTGTCTCTTTCTCTCTCATGGTGTACGATGTAAAAACTCGGAAAATGTCATTTATTACAATTTCGGATGGGTTGGGTAAAACAAATTAGCTATCCCTCCATATATTGTTACTTCAAGGGAATAACGCCTTTCACCCAAACACAAAAAAATATTCACATAAAAAAAAATAATATTAAAATAAGTGTGGTGCAAAATATCACTAATTTGCGATATGTACGAAGAGACTAAAAAAGTTAATGCGTTTAAGACCCACGTTATTTCTTTTATGCCAAGTATGCCAAAGGCGAAAATTGGTTCAATGATAAAATATACCCCGTAAGATTTCAGACTCGCACGGCGGGGTGAATTATTTTCAGGCTTAGGGGAAGAAAAAGTCGGTTTTATTAGAGGGTGTAATTCTGGAATCGACTAAGCCCCGAGGCTGGGGGATGATCGGAATTGGATATTACATGGATTTTCTCAGGGAGGGGGTAGTTTTTGTTACGACGGAGTATGAATCAAATCGCATTGAATTACAAGCAGCATAATGGCTCACGTGAAAAGACGCTGGAGACAAAATTAATGGAAAATCTAGATTTACTGGTTTCAACTGTTCGAAGTCTTTATTCTTTTATGTTTTTAGGAAAACATGCAGTTTTATACAAATTTTGAAGAACAAAGTTATTAGTAGGTTAAATTCACCAGTGAAGTTTTCGCTCATAATAAATATTTTGTAACCAAAATGAAAAGAAAAAAATAAACATTAAAAACAACAATATTAATTAATCATTAAATAATGTTAAAAGGGGAAAATATTAAGAAAATAAAATAAAGAAACACAAAACGTATTATATCGAATATGTATTAAATTTTGCGTTAAAAATGGAATAAAGTGCTCCAACGCACTTAAAATGTTGACTGTGGTATTCGGCGAGTCTACTTTGTCTCAAAAAAGTGTCTATAAGTGGTACAAGCGCCTTACAGAAGGCCGAGAAGATGTTAATGACGATGAGCGTCCTGGAGTTGTGGAAAAACAAATCATGGATTTTATTCTTTGATCCATTTTTTTCAAAAGTAAAAAATCGAAGAACACACAAAAACGTGACTAAGCTTTCCAGCTGTCAAAAACAAACCACTAATCCAAAATGGCTGATAATACTAACATATGATAAACATATGTGTACCGACATAACAGAAAAAAATCGATAATCGAATGTACACAGCCCGAGAAAATTAAAAATTCACCTTTTCTTTTGAACAGGCTATGTATACTACAATAGAGAAAAATAATTAACATAGCTTAAAGACCCATAGCGCACGGCAGGGGTAGAAAATTGATAATTGACCTTGTGATTTAATCTTATGTCAGTGGGACTGCGACATCCCCAATATTGGGGTGTTTTGTGAAGCTAACGGAAGCGGCATGAAAGGAAACGAGAAAGAGAAAGGTTCGAAAGTACATGGTTATTCAAATGTGTTTACTATATGCGGCTGGAGCCTTTAGGCACCGTGCAATCATCATTATCTTTTCATGAGTTTTTATCTTTTAAAATCAGTTGTTTGAATATTTAAATGTACTGTAATTGCTTGTCAACAAAATAATCAATCAATAGAGATATTTTGCATTGCGTTAAGTTTGGTACAAGTCGAGTAATAAATATTTGAAGTTAGCTTACGTCAGTGCGGATGAAAAAACTAAACGATTTTCAAAGTGACATTACTGTTAGTATTTATAAGAAAGACTCTGGCAATTTTAGTTTTATTTGAAAGATAACATATTCATAAATAGAACACATACACTTTGTTTTTAACCACTTTTTAAAAAGTGGTTAAAAACAAAGTGTATGTGTTCTATTTATAAATAAAAAGTGGTTAAAAACAAAGTGTATGTGTTCTATTTATAAATATGGCAAGCCACAAAGTTAATGCTTTTTACGAATAGATAATATATTCAGCTACACGAATAAATAAAAAACGACAAAAAAATCATCTCATTTCTTAATTAAACTTTTTTTAGTGACATGCGGGATAAAAATCAAATTCTCCAAATATACCCGTAAGAAGCATTTACATTAACATACAATTTGAAAAATAGATATAAACACCCGAGAAGATAGTATAATTGACAAACACATCATTATGTAAAACGCAAGTGAGGTATTACAAAATTACAGACGTTGATGAATGGTGGTCTTACACCGGGGCGATACTCAGAGTATCTGCAGTGGTAGTGATATACCATATCAAGTTCGTTTTTCGATAATCTTTTTAATAGTAAGTAGAATCTGACAAACGAAAGAATGCGGAAAAAATCACCATTGTACGGAACATTTACTTCCCGAACAGCTTCGGCACAGCTGCGCAGTAAACAAAGAGCCTCTGCACTATTTAATTCGTTGAGTTCTATCTTGGAGTAAGAATTTACATGGAGAGAAAGCTAAATATTTATACTCAACCAATACAAATTTGCGATAAATCACTTTCTCCGGGTTTTTACGTCGTATACCATGAGAGAGAAAGACTCATATCACAGCACTTCTAAGTATGTAAGAATTTTCTCCGTCTGAGCCAACTTCACATCATCGAACCGTAAAATTTACGTCAGCGGATTTTGATGTTATTTCCTATATTTGGGTTGATTAAAATACTTGCAGTGGTTATACAAATAAATAAAACATGATGGTGATATGTGCTACGCGTGAATGTTCAAATAAGACCAAACAAAGATTACAGAACATCACTTTTCAGAGGTATTTCAACAGTTTTAAATATTTTTGATCGATCTTTAGAGACAAAAAATCAACAAAAAGCTTCTATAATTATTTAGGCAAACCTTCTGTTATTAGTGTTTATGTGATATTTTGACTTTATAAGTTGTTTGTGTTTTGTTTAGTGTATTCAAATATCTTTATTGAAAATGTCCGAATTCCACGTGGGCGGCAACTAATAGGTCATCCAACATCCTTTAATATATCTTTGTCTCTTTCTATCGAGTCAGTATAAAGTCAACCGTCCTGGATAAACTATTTCGCAAAGGTACCTCTCCATATATTCTTACTCCAAAAGCTCTTCTGTTTTTCAAGTGAGTTCGTTGACCAGCCACCAGTTGAATAATTTCAATGTTTTTTTTTTTATGAACATGAGAGTAAACACAAAAATTCTTGGAAAATTAAAAAATTGTGCGAAAAACGGATATATAATTTATGTATTTAGTTTAGTATTGTTGCGATTGATACGGGTGACGGTCCCACCTCTCCTTCGCAAAGTTTTCTGGGAAATCAGTCAACCCTTTGCTGGAAATAAGGCTTTGGTCTAATCGTTAAATTATTCACCATGTGGACTGGCAAAATATTTCAGGTGAATTTATTTTTCAATTGAATTTCAGAATTATTCATCGCGGTTTTTTATGTAGGGAGTGAACTGTAAACTTTTGGATCCGCCACAGAAAGAAGACGGGAAGGGGCTTGCGATTGAGAAAGGGTACAGAAATCACAAATTAACTATACAACCAATTTGGTGGTAGGTGTCTTTTCTCTCTCTCTCTTTGACAGCTTATTAAAAAATTACTAACTTTCAGCCACTAAGCAAATAATCTCTCGAAAAGTTATCTACAATTATGCTAACCCTTTTTACCATATTTTATAAGCCAAAAACGGAGTTTTGAGACTGACACCATTAAGGTCTATATTTCCTTGAATTAACAAGCAATAAACACCCTTATGGACTACACATTTCTAAAACAACAAAAAAATTCAATTGATCAAAATTAATACAGACTAACTAACTAACCATCTCGCCGTATCTCCGCAGGGGTAGGCAGAGAGAACGGATCAGCATACAACTCTGTCTTGGCACCCACTCCTTGCTTCATTCACATTCATACATCGTCTCATACACACTCTTATGTTATTCTTCTCATGGCCCGACTCGAAAAGTATTTCGATCACTTGATCGCGCCATGTTGTCTTCTTCAAACATTCCCGGGTTACGAATAACGAGTATATAATAAGAGTAAAGTTAGCCTCTCAGAAGTTGGGCGTGTTGTACAGGGCCCGCAGATACTTCAATAGTACACAACTGCTGACCTTGTACAAATCGCAAGTACGCCCCACTGTTGAATTTGGCAGCCACCTCTGGTCTGGAGCCCCTAAATACCTGAAAAAAACTCTTGACTCTGTGCAGAAACGGGCGGCCCGTTTGATAGATTCTCCTATCTTAACAAACGGATTGCAAACTTTGGAGCACAGACGTCAGGTGGGAATGCTGTCCTTGTTCTACAGGTATTTCAATGGAAGATGCTCCGAGGAACTTGCGTCATTGATCCCTTCGGCACCGGTGCATAGTCAGGAAACTCGCCAAACGCACGCCCAATATTTGTACACGGTTGACATTCAATACATGAGAACGGGTCGCTTTTACGACTCGTTCTTATGTTCAACAGCTCGGCTATGGAACGATTTGCCGGCCTCTGGGTTTCCTCCAACCTTCAACATGGTCCTCTTCAAGACCCAAGTTCACTCCTTCCTTTCCTCAAAAAAACCCTCCACACAGCATCCCCAAAGATGACATAGGCCCTGAGGGAAATTGTTTTCCTCAAGGCCTCCTGTGTGGAGTTATTTAAAAAAAAAAAAACCTGACGATATTTGAAAAACTCCTACTGCCCTCGTAAGAAGCGGAAGATGTTGCTTGTGTAATGATGGAGGACTTAGCCAGCAGAGGAATTGAACGCACGACGCCCGGGTGGGAATCCGACGCGTCTGTTCACTCAGCTACCGACCGGTCAAATTTGAATATATATTTTTAAAGTAGTCCTATAAAAGGTCAAAGTGAACTAATGCCTCCATTTTACGTAAAACCTTTTGACTTTTAGGCCCCATACAGGCCAACGAAAGTGATTTTCTGTTAATGAAGTAAATCAAATATTTGAAAATGTTCAACCAATCTCACCAGAAGTATGAAAAAATTAAGCTAACTTCGGGCACACGAACACACCCACGAAACATCTATCGGTGTATCTCTTCGATGCTTTGAATTAAATAATATCAAAACAAAATTAATTAAAATAACATTCAGTTTTTATTTTTATTTTTTGAACAGCCTAGATTCGAACGAATGCTCTTCTGAGGTGTCACAAAACTTCCTATCGAAACTGGCGAGCGGGAGGTCTGTGGCACCCAGTTTTTTTGTATATGTTCTCAATTCAAATTGTCTGAACTTGGAGTAACAATATATGGAGTGAGAGAGAGAGCTGATTCTTTTTACCCAACCCATCAAAATTTAGGATATATCACTTTCTCCGGGTTTTTACGTCGTACACCATGAGAAAAAAAGCGACAACAACATTTTACAAGCTATCACAACGCTTTAAAGTATGTATTGTTAGAATGTTTTTCGTGTTCCGCGTCTCCGTTGACTCCGCCCACACGTTTTGATATGCGATATAACTCAACGGTTTTTTAGGTTATATGCTTGAAGTAAGAATGTATGGAGAGAAAGCTAATTAACTTGCGATAAATCACTTTCTCCAGGTTTTTACGTCGTACACCATGAGAGAGAAAGAGACAACAAATATAATACAGCGCTTCTATGTACTGTTATAATGATCTTGGGATCCTGGGTCAACGCGGGACTCCGCCCACATTTTTTATTATGCCACTAAACTTGACACAACTAAACGGTTTTTTAGGTTATAGTATGTTATATTTTTGTTGATATCAATACTGTGAAAAAGTGGTTAAAATGTGCTATGAATAAATAAATACCCTAACCTTAGTCTTAGCCACGCCCAGGTCCGCCGAGTCAGGTAAAAATCTTCAAAAACTGACTAAACTGCCTTGGATAGATACCACTCTAAGGTTATAAGCTATATGTTAGTTTATGATAATACTGTGAAGAAGTGGTTATCCGAATAAACAAAAAACATTATGTCGACATGTGCTAGAGTGGATGTGTAAATACCCTAGCCCTAGTCCTAGAGACGCCTAGGTCTAGCCGAGTCCGGAAAACTTGTAAAAACTAACTACCGTAACGCTCCCTCTTATATATTATTGCTCTGAGGTCTGAATGTTTTTAGTATTATTTAGGCAATGAATATGTATATTGTTTAAAACCTAACACAAGATATTTACATAGTATTTCACTTACCGACATCTCTACAGAAGGGTGGTCTATGAAGACTAATTCGGACTCTTCTCCGTCTAAAAGGACGCTGACTGACTTCTCTCCGAATTCGTCATCTGCAACAAACAAACCATAAGTCGAAACATGTTTAAGCCTGATTCACACCAACGTCCGGTTCCGCTCAGTGCCGATATTGTTCCGCAAGAAAACTTATTGATATGGTATGAATATCAATCAAGGAGTATGTGCCAAGACAAAGTTGTGTGGCAGTATATCCTTCTGCCCACCCTTGTGATATTTAACTACTTATTTAGTTAAATAATTATTTTGAAGTGTAAAAATACTAACAACGCAGATTTTTTTTTTTTTAAACCATTTTTTTATCACTAAATAATATTTTTATTAATTATTAATTATTAAAAATATTATTTAGCGTTGTAAGTATTTTTACACTTCAAAATAATTATTTAACTAAATAAGTAGTTAAATATCACAAGGGTGGGCAGAAGGATATACTGCCACACAAATTTGTCTTGGCACATACTCCTTGATTGATATTCATACCATATCAATAAGTTTTCTTGCGGAACAATATCGGCACTGAGCGGAACCGGACGTTGGTGTGAATCAGGCTTTAAACACAAAAAGTTGAAATGTGAAAAAAAACAGAATTTTTCTTTATTGCCTAACGGTTAGGTTAGGTTAGGTTAGGTTAGGTTAGGTTAAGAAATTTAGGCCTTTTCGTAGGATTTGTGCTGAAGTAAAGAAAACACCTATGATTTTTAAACATACTAAGATTTCAACATATATCTACTTATAAATAAATATATATACGTGTATGGTAACCTTATGTGCTTCGTTCAACTATTGTTAAATGTATTAATTTTTTTCTTACTAGAAGTGTGAAAAAATAAATTGCATACTACTAAATAAAAATATGATATGTTATATTTGACACCTGATCATAATTAGATCAAATGCTGAAACGGGCCTAGAATCGTGGTAACGGTAAAAATGAATTATGACGCTAATCCTTGGAGTAACAATGTATGGAGAGAGAGCTAATTCTCTTAACCCAACCTATACAAATTTGAGATAAAACACTTTTTCCGGGTTTTTACGTCGTACACCATGAGAAAGAAAGAGACAGCAAATTTTCCCAAATTATCGCACCGCTTTAAAGTACTGCAAGGATGTTCTTCGTGTCCCGCATCTCCGTTGACTCCGCACACACGTTTTCATATGCGACATAAATTGACATAAGTCTTTTCTGGATGCTGAAGGTGATGGGAGTGGAAATAGATGAGGAAGAGGGAGGTTGAGAAGTACCTGGCTATTCAGATCTGGTCACCAAACACGGCTAAAGCCATTTCAAGCAACGTTTCGATTCTGAATGGTGGTCTTTCACCAGGGCGATACTTGGAGTATCTACCACTCTGGAACGTGCCGTAAATAAACTATATTTTATTTTATATGAATCAAATGTGTTATGACACATATTGATAAAATAAAATTTATTTGCCCACGCCGGGTTCGAACCCGCGACCTCTGGATTCGTAGTCGAGCGTCTTGCCTTTCGACCATGCAGGCCGCCATCATCGTGATATTACTGTTTGGGTGATATTTTGACTATATAAATAATTTTAATGGTGTATTGTTATTGTTTTGTTTAATGTGTTCGAATATGTTTATTAAAAATGTCCGAATTCCGTGTGGGCGGTAACTAATAAGCTATTTGACATCCTTTAATATATCTTTTACTCTATCGAGTCAGTATAAAGTCAACAATACTGACTACACTGTTTCGCAAAGGTACCTCTCCTCTCTATATATATTCTTACTACAAGATTCCACCACTTTGGTCAACCTACCACCATTGTCATCGATTGACATATAATCATATCGAAATGCCTCTGTGTTATGTGTTGCGTTACTGCAAAAAACAACGAAAAAAAGTTAGGTTAAGCCGACCTAATAACTTTAAAACAACTGCCAATTAAGCGAGAATAAGTTTTTTTTTTACTAAAACATTAATTCGGCAAACCACAACAACTGCCACACATTGCGTTGTCACTTCCAGCACGTTCGGCTTTAGTGTTTAGCAAATATTACAAATAAAAATGCAAGTCGATAGAGAAATGTATTAACATATTTTAGGTTATTTTTTGCGATTTATTGTGTAGATTTTTTAATGAATATCATAGTTAGAAACATTGCTTTCTAGTTATTATATTTTGTACGCAGACACGTTATGTGAATCTCGAGTTAATCTACTTTTTCTGAGAGGCTGTTATGCCAAAATCGTGAAAATACCAGTGACTTTACAACGTGAGATAAAATTATTAAAAACCCGCATCCTGCGAAATGAATTAGGTAAACAAAAAATAATATATCAAATTTCGTTCTGTAAAATTCGTTTACGTATTCACGTAAAAAGCTATTGGCTATTGCTAGTGTTTTTTTGAGAAGCGTCATTCATTTATAAGCGTGTCATTTACGTAAAATTGAGAAATTATATAAAAAAGTTTCAATGGAAGAACATTTCATCGGAATGTATACGTATTGACTTTGTTTTGGTCAAAGGCGTTATTTTTCATTGTATTCGCAAATACATTTAGGCCTTAGTTATAACACAACGGCCATGCTGTTTGGGATGAGAATCGTGGTAACGGTAAAAATGTATGATGACGCTAATCATCGATTCGCGACAGTATGTTCAAACAAAAATGGCAGAAAAGAATACAAGCAAGCACAATAGAATACAAAAAAAATAGCAGAAGAGAATACAAACAATCAGAAGTGAACGAAATAAAATAGCAGAAGAGAATACAAACAATCAGAAGAGAATGAAATAAAATAGCAGAAGAGAATACAAACAATCAGAAGTGAATGAAATAAAATAGCAGTAGAGAATACAAGCAAGCAGGAGAGAATAAAAGAAAATAGCAAAAGAGAATACAAGTACTGAATCGCTGTTCCTCAATCATCCCTCTACTAATTATGTGTATTATTCTTCACTGTCCAGAATGTCGAGACTTGTTAACTAAGGCCAAGGTCTTGAAATTGTTGGTAGCAATCTAAATGATTTTTGTCATTCTTTACGACTCTACCAAAACCTTTTTCAGGCTTGGACTTGAATGTTTTATCAAACGTATGTTGTTGTCCCATTTTTGTCATTGCTTCATTTAATATGATGTATGTGCTGCTTTTTCTCTGTCGCTCTTTTTTCCCATTTCGTGTTTTGTATTTTATGTAATTGGACAATGGTGCGTTAACATAAAAATAAATAAATAGAAACGAGCCCTTACCCAAACTGGCGTCGTAGGTGTTCATATATTCCGAAGTCATGAATTGGGAGACCAGGGCTGTTTTTCCCACCCCGGAGTCACCCAATAATACGACCCTGTATTTCGGTATCTGTAACAAAAAGGTGAATATATAAACATAAAACAATACTGTCAAAATTGCGTAAAATAATTTAGAAAAAATATTACGATATGTAAAACTTTAAGGTATATATATAAAAATATATGTCGATAGAAAATTTTAAAATCACTTGGAATATATCGTATCTACTCGTATATGAAATAATGCAATATTCATAAAGAAAGACAAACATTCCCCAGTTACGAATAACGTGGTGGGTCGACCAAAGTCATGGAATCTTGGAGTAAGAATATGTATGGAGAGGAGAGTACCTTTGCGAAACAGTGTAGTCAGTATTGTTGACATTATACTGACTCGATAGAAAGAGACAAAGATATGTTAAAGGATGTTGGATAGCCTATTAGTTACCGCCCACGTGAAATTCGAATTTTTTTAATAATCATATTTGAACACATTAAACAAAACAATATCAATACATCATTGTAATTATTTATAAAGTTAAAATATCACACATACACTAATAACAGAAGGTTTTCCTTAATAATTATTGAAGCTTTTTGTTGATTTAATGTTTTTATATTACTAAAAATGTGAAAATTTCTAAAGTTCGGTCAAAAATATTTTAAACTGTTGAAATACCTCTGAAAAGTGATGTTTTATCATCTTTGTTTGGTCTTGTTTGAACATTCGCGCATAGCACATCATATTTTCACCATCATGTTTGAGTTTTTTGTATAACCACTGGATGATGTGAAGTTAGCGCGGACGGAGACCATTCTTACATACTTAAAGCTGATTCACACCAACGTACGAATCCGCTCAGTGCCGATATTGTTCCGCAAGAGAGTTTATTGATATGGTATGAATAGCAATCAAGGAGTATGTGCCAAGACAAAGTTGTGTGGCAGTATATCCTTCTGCCCACCCTTGTGATATTTAACTACTTATTTAGTTAAATAATTATTTTGAAGTGTAAAAATACTTACGACGCAGATTTTTTTTTTTAACCATTTTTTTTATCACTAAATAATATTCTTAATAATTAATAATTAATAAAAATATTATTTAGTGATAAAAAAATGGTTTTTGATAAAAAAAAAATCTGCGATGTTAGTATTTTTACAATTCAAAATAATTATTTAACTAAATAAGGGTGGGCAGAAGGATATACTGCCACACAACTTTGTCTTGGCACATACTACTTGATCGATATTCATACCATATCAATAAGCTCTCATGCGGAACAATATCGGCACTGAGCGGATCCGGACGTTGGTGTGAATCAGCCTTTAGAAGTCCTGAAATATTATGTGAAGACTTTTTTTGTCTCTTTCTCTCTCATAGTATACGACGTAAAAACCCGGAGAAAGCGATTTATCGCAAATTTGTATAGGTTGGGTAAACATATTTAGCTCTCTCTCCGTGTATATTGTTACTCGAAGTGTTTTTGTTGATTTTATGTCTTTATATCATTTGTTTTATAGTTCTGTCAATAATATTTAAAACTGCTGAAAAGCGATGTTTCATAATCTTTCAACACTAACGCATAGCACATATCACACATATAACAATATTTTAATTAAAAAATAACTTTGTATAAGACCACGGATGTTATTTTAATATTGATGACCGACCGGTTTCTCTTAGCCTGTCGGTTTCAGAGACGTTTCAGGTCAAAACAGTGCTTCCGAAGGGCCTTATTTATCAACTGTCTTTGCTGTCCACCCAAAGTAAGACAAGTTAGCGGTAAAATTGTCCATTAAAATATAATTCAAATTATTCGCGTCGCCCACGAAAACAAATGACGCTATTCAACGCGAGGGAGCGTGGGCTTGTACCAAATTGCTGTTTAAAATGCGAATTAATGTGAATACATTTTGTTCGGCCGAAAGGCAATGAACACGAAAAAGCTTATAATAATAATAATAATAATATTTGGATGATTTTTATAGCGCCGTTTTTGTGAAAAATCAGCTCAAGGGCGCTGTACAGATCTTGTTAAATTGTAATGTTTATGTAAGATGGAATGCGGCCGCTCTAACAGATTTAGACCAACGTGGGCGGATGTCATCTGGCTGTCATCTGTAAGGGTGTCACTTGGGTGATTTGTTGGATGCCTGGTTCGTTCGCGTTTGGGAACAGTCGGTCGAGATCGGCACTCCCCCGCCCCCCTGCCGGTTTCCGGGCGGTCGAAGGGATACATCTGGACAAGGGTCAAAGCAAGTGACCATTCTCGGGCTATTGCACTGCATTTAAAACACTGATATTTAAATATTAAAATATTTTCTTAAAAATCTAAATTACGTGGAAACTAGTCACTTTAAAATTATTAAGAGTTTATTCACTTAACCTATAAACAACAAAGGTATTTTTAGTGTAATTTTAAGGAAGTAATTTGTGAAATATCTTACTTATTTGGCGAAAAATAACGAGAAAGACTAAAACACGTCAGGCAGCTGCGAAAGCGCCACGACGGCACCTCATAAAGCTTCACTCAGTTCTTCGCGAGACCTTTTTAAACTTTACTTTTGTGTAAAAGATCATTTTGACAGTCTACGTGGTCCAGTGTTTAAGACACTTGACTACTAACTCAGAGGTCGCGGGCTCAAATCCCGGCGTGCGCAAATAAATTGTATTGAATTAAAATATGTTATTTCACATTTTATTGTATATTTGCGGCACGTTTCAGAGTGGTAGATACTCCAAGTATCGCCCTGGTGAAAGACCACCATTTTGAATCGAAGGGTTGCTTGAAAAAACCTTTCCTAAAAAAATATATACATATTTTTACATCAACTCCACAGAAGATGTCTATGTCAACTTTTGGGATGCTGTGTTGAGGGGTTTGTGAGGAAATGAAGAGGCGAGCCTGGAAATTGAAGCGGCCCATTCATTTTCGCGGCATATATTTTTCTCATACTCCTCTCTTTGTTCATCACCTTTACATGCCCAAACTATATAAGCGTCCCTTTCTTAATCCTTTTCTTTACGCTTACATCAGTTTTGTATAATCATCGAATATCCACATTTTTAACACGACCATACATGGCTTAACCGCACGTACGCCTCAGGGAACTGATTTCTACGGCGTTCAGTCAACTTTCGTCCTTCTTCTGCCAGTTCCATGCTTCTCTGTCATACATCAGGGTTGGTATGAGCACTCCATTATGGACTGCTAGCTTTGCTTCTTCAGACATTTTTTTATTTGTGCCAACAGCGTGCAGTCCTCCATCAATGGAGTTTCCTGAATTCACCCTTCTAGCAATATCCTCATCAGCTTTTCCTTCTCTCGTAAACACACTGCCCAAATACACAAACTCATCCACTTGCTCCAAGTATTCATCATTCACAACCTATATAGCACGCTTTTCTCGTACTCTCTCTTTCAAACACCATGACTTTGGACTTACTTGGTTCAACCAAGACACGGGAGACTGTAGATCTTTCATACTGTCAGAAATCAGCTTCGCATTACCAGCATACAACAGGCAACATAACTTTAGACTGTTTTGTTCATTAATTTCACCAATTTACAAAAGTCCAGTCGATTCTTTCAATATTCTCATAAGTCTTTTCATGTCCTAGGACATACTTCCCAAACACACAAACCCTAATATATAATGTTAACACCGCACAAGATCTTCCACAGCTCGGAGCCAGTGGGATTATGGCATTCTATCACGGGGGAGGAAGTAAACAGATATTATATTTCGGTAGTCTTGTTCAGATACTCAAATACGATGGCAATATTTCATATCTCACAGATTTCATCGATTTTCCAACGCACAGTAAATCATATCTCGACAGTTGATGAATGTAAACAGCCGCTTCCGGGGCACAGCCTGCGAATATAAACATGATAATTGATGATGGGCGTATAAGACACAAGTGTCTTCATGAATTATAATTTATTATCGAAGGAAAGAATAAGCGCGAAGCTTCGCAGAATTTTTTACAAAATCGTTCCCATTTTTCACCCACTACATCTTTTTGTGACTAACTAACCATCACGCCGTTTCCCCGCAAGGGTAGGCGGAGAGGACGGACCGCCATAATGATAATAATATTTGGATGATTTGCATAGCGTCGTTTTTGTGAAAAATCACCTCAAGGGCGCTGTACAGATCTTATTTTCTATTATTACATATTAATTCTTAGTTTAAATAAGAAAATATACGGGAACATACTTACCTGGCAGGTCCTATCAGATTGACACACTTATTAACTTAAAATTATAATTATGATTTCTTTTTTTTTAAATTTTTTTTTTTTTAATTTTCCGATTTAGGGCATGAGAGCGAAATTAAAAAATTGACTTTCTGAATTTGTCGTACAGTACAGGATTTGGTTAAAATTTGTAAATCTAAAGGTGATTCGTCGATACAACTCTGTCTTGGCACACACTCCTTGCTTCATTCACATTCATACATCGTCTCATACATACTCTTCTGTTATTCTGACTCTTGACATGGCCTGACTCACGTGTTTGATTCACTTGATCGTGGCATGTCTTCCTCGGGCCTCCCCGACTTCTTATTCCATCCACTTTCGCGTCATATATTCTTTTAACACTCCTTTCTTCGTTCTTTCGCTCTACATGCCCAAACCATATAAGCGTCACTTTCTTGATCCTATTCACGAATAGGATTGTTAGCGTAAACAATGAGAGTCATGACCCTTACATCAGCTTGCATTATTTCCGATTATACACATTTAAACACGGTCATACATGGTTTTACGCACATACGCCTCGGGGATATTATTTCTACAGCATTCAGTCTACTTTCATCCTTCCTCTGCCAGATCCACGCCTCACTGCCATACGTCAGGGTTGGTATAAGCACTCCACTGTAGACTGCTGGATTCGCTTTTTGGATTTTTTTTTTTGCGCCAACAGCGTTCAGTCCTCCGTGGAGTTTCCTGCACTCACCCTTCTTTCAATATCCTTATCAGTCTTTCTATCTCTCTAGCACATACTTCCCGAATACCCAAAGTTATCCACTTGATCCAAGTATTCATCATTCACAACTATATCGCACGCTGTTCTCGTACTCTCTATTTAAAAGACTGTGAATTTTGACTTACTTACATTCATCAACAACTCAACGTACGGCAATTACCGTATGTTTTTCTTGCCACTTTGAGAGCTCTACAACGTGTCTAGAATTGTTTAATGTAATTGATTGAATCTCGAACATTATCCAATACTTTTAGGTGTATTATCTCGCTGGTATAAAAGGCGGTTTGAGAGAAATTATCACAATGGATAATTTTGATCACCTGCTTGTCCCGTTCGTTGATTTGATTAAAATATCATGATAATATTTACAATGTACAATCCGCGATAGTGTTTACAGTGGTTCCATGTTTGTGTCCGTAGAGTGTACTTTGTTTACGCTTGCCGAGCGGATTATCAATGTCCCCGAAACGTGAAGGGATTTTGTACAAAGGGGGGGACGATGATTTATTACACGGTGATAAATTGAAGTATTATTAGAAATTAGCCAAATTTACAACTCGGTTATGACTTTATTCGTCGAGTGAAACAATTTTTTTAAAGATTTATAGATGTTGTGACAAGTATTTTCTGGTTGGCAGCGAGTTTCCCATCTGAAAGACAGCCGATATTAGTACGGTAGATTTATTATTTTTTTACTTTTAAGACAAACACTCCCAGGTTACAAATAACTTGACAATATTTGAATTCCTTCTACTACCAACATAAAAAGCGGAAAACGTTGCTTGTTCAATGACGAAGACTTAACTAACAAAGGAATTGGACGCCCGGTCCTATATATATTTTGTCCATACACACATATTCTTTGAATGTCTATCTTTGTCGTACATGACCGGAATTTACTGGGAACGTAAGTGTGTTTGTTACTTGCTACATTTTGTGTAAATATTCTAAGACGATAACGTGGCTATATGTCTGTAGTGTCATTGGATTCAATCGAAGATATCAGCTATAAATCGCCAACTAATTTGAAATGCAATTCTGCCTCTATAAACATCAATATATTTTTCTATCAACATACATTCAGCCATTCTAGGAGATAGTAACGCTGCAACAGCCTTACCAGACCAGACCAGATGACATTATGTTGCATTGTACCGCTCTTTTTTCACACTGTCTGTTAGACAAAGTACTTCCAGACACTTAACTATTATTGTGTCACATAATTCATCAATCTTTATTTCCATTCCTCCTCTAACATTCCTCGTGCCAGCTCGACATTGTTCACGTTTGTTTGTGTCGATGAGGTTCGCTATTAATCACATTGCCAACTTATAAATCAATAACTTTAAATTTATCGAATATATTCATTTTACCCCTTTAAACCCAGTGTCAATTCAAACTAACACGAACTTTGCGATTTTTTTCTCGTAACTATAACGATCTTATGAAGTCGGCTTTTGGTTTTCTAATTGTTGGTAATCTTATCTGTGGTGTGTATTTTTATAGTTGGTAAAAAATCTGTACGTACCTGAGAAACCTCCTCAGCATCAGGAGAAGTTGGAGAGTTGGAGTCTACCTGCTGGTAGCCAGAGCAGCAAGAACCGTCAAATGGGGATCTGTCACTCGCCCTGAACAAACAAAATATATTATTTTTAATCATAAATACACAATAAGATTGAGTGTGTTGAAATTTGTATTGTTGCCCATATCCAAAAGTATCAAACAATATAATATCATTGTGTATACGCCCGTGTGTGTGAGAGCGACATTTTAAAAATTAGAACTGACGTTTGTGTTCATAAAACAATCAAAGTATAAATATAATATTTTCAACCAGACAAGCGAATAATACCCGTTTTTTTACCAGATGAATATTTCTATTCTATATTTGAAATGATAAAGAAAAGTTCTCAGTTTTCATCTCGGCAAGTCGAGTTACATTCGGTAACTTCACACGGGTAATACAATACTCGTAGCGAATCACACCACTATTTTACACTTTTGTTTTATCGAAATATCCTCGTATTTGTTTGTATTCTCTTCGGTCATTTACTTACATTGTCTTATGTTTGCTTGTATTCTTTTCTGCTATTTTAAAATATTCTCTTCTACTTTCTTGTATTCGCTTCTCTCATTTTATTTTTATCTTTTCTGCTTCTTTGTATTCTCTGCATCCATTTTATTATATTATCTTCTGCTTGTTTGTGTTCTTTTCTGTATTTTTTTTATATTCTCTTTTGCTTTCTTGTATTTGCTTCTCTCATTTTTTAAATATTTTCTTATGCTTGCTTGTATTCTCTTCTGTCATTTTCTTATATTATCTTCTGCTTGCTTGTATTCTTTTCCGTCATTTAAAAAAAACCTTTTCTGCTAGCTTGTTTTTTCTTCTGTCAACTTCTTATATTCTCTTATGGTTGCTTGTATTTTGTTCTGTCATTTTTTTATATTCTCTTCTGCTTGCTTTTATTCTCTTCTGTCATTTCCTTCTGTTTACTTGTATTCTCTTCTGTCATTTCCTTCTGTTTACTTGTATTCTCTTCTGTGCTTTTATTTATGTTTTGTATAAATAAGTTTCTTATTTGTACTATGGTTCTTTAATTTGAGTTTTTAAATTTGGATTGTGAAGACTTAAAAATAAATAATTACAAAATAATTATACGAGCTAAACCGATGTGAGTATGTTGTGAGCGCGCTCGTGTGCCCAAAGTAAGATTTTTTTTCCCTACTTCTGAAAAAAAATCATATATCAAGAGTCTTTCTCGAGCAGACAAGCAATTTCATCGGAGTCGAAAGGTCATATGTAAATTTGCGACGACAGTTTATTTTCAAATCAGTATAGATCACACTTCTAGGGATTCTCTGTTCAGCGTGGAAAATCGTATTTGTCAGAATGCGATAATTCAAAAATCATTGCAGACCACTTTGCCTAGTAAGTAAAAACGTTTTTTTTTCCAAAAAATGTAAAGCTACGATTTATTTTATCTCCCGTAGACCAGGCGCAGGAAACGAGATGGATCTGTTTCATCAGAATTTTTGACGGGAAATGAAAAACAAATTTCTAATAAAGACGTTGAATATTCATGAGGAAGGGGCTTTCCAAATAAGGCTTTTATTTCTTTTAATTTTATGTGATTACCGAACAAAAAGCCAAACTGCCCAGAGCCAGTGGGACTATAGCATCATCAATTGGGTATGTTGTGAACGAAATGATGCTTCTAATCTTTCGGGTCTCAGAACAGACATCGTTTTTTTTTTTACTTGAATACCGCACAAGAGTCTCAACTGCTCCCAACCGTCTAGAACCAGTGAGACTATGGCATCCCCAATTGGGGTATGTTGTGAGGCTGAAGGTAGTGGTGAGAGGAAGAAGATGAGGAAGGGGAAGGTTGGAAAGTACCTGGCTATTCAGATCTGGTCACTAAACACGGCTAAAGCCATTTCAAGCAACGTTTCAATTCTGAATGGTGGTCTTTCATCAGGGCGATACTTAGAGTATCTACCAATCTGGAACGTGCTGCAAATATACCATATTTTTATTATATTTCAATTAAATGTGTTATGACACATATTAATTAAATAAAATTTATTTGCGCACGCCGGGTTTCGAACCCGCGACTTTTGGATTCGTAGTCGAGCGTCTTACCACTCGACCATGCAGGCCGTCTGGTGAGTCTAGTGAGACAGGGTGAAGTGCATGTATTTGTAACAACCCTTTTAATGCCAATTAACGCCCGGGTTGCCGACAATGACAGGAAATGAATGGCATTAGCCGTATTAAGTGACTACGTCCGAATATCCAGATTCTTCTTAACGTCCTTCTTCCCCTCTCATCTACTTTAAGCCTCACGACCTACCTACCTCAAATAGGGAATTTAAAAAATATATATCTTGAATCTTGAAGTAACAATATATGGAGAGAGAGCTAATTCTTTTTACCCAACCCATACAGATTTGGGATAAATCACTCTTTCCGGGTTTTCACTTCGTACACCACGAGTAAGAAAGAGACAACAAATGTTCCCGAATTATCACACCGCTTTAAAGTATTGTTAGAATGTTCTTCGTGTCCCGCGTCTCCGTTGACTCCGCCCACACGTTATGAAAAGCGAAATAAATTGACATAACTCAACGGTTTATTAGGTTACATGTTATATATTTTTGTACATAACAATACTGTGAAAAGGTGGTTTTACGAATAAAAAAAAACATTATGTCCACATGTGCTATGAATGGGTGTATAAATACTTAAGTCCTTGTCCTAGCCACGCCCAGGTCTAGCCGAGTCCGGCAAAGCTTGTAAAAACTGACTACAGCTCTCTCTACAGCGCTCTATTTTGTATTTTATTGCTCTGAGTTTTAAATCCACACGCCCCGGTGAAAGTGTGGCAACCCCAAACGGGTTATTGTGAGGCTGAAGGTAGTGGGGAGAAGAAGGAAATGGGAAAGAGTTAGGGGTTGGGAAGTACACTCCCCACTACCTTCAACGTGACAATATACCCCAATTAGGGATGCCAAAGTCCCGCAGGCTTCAGGCTGTTGCGAGCAATTTGGACTCTTGTGCGGTATTCACTATAAAAAAATTATAAAAAATATGGTGATGTGTTAATATATTTCACTATTATTTTTAATACAATTTTATAGTTAATTTAGTAGAAAGTCTTTCGTAAATAGTAAATTCGCTAACGTTGTTCTACCTGTTTTCACTTATATTTTAATTACCTAAGATCAAGAATAGTCGGTCTCGTGTTATGTATTCCTATTCCTATATCTTTTTACCATGCCCTTCCTCTTTTCCTTCTGCCTCACAACTAATAAATAACAGCGACCTCCGCGAGAGGGCGTTAGTTTTCATGGTTTTGGACCTATAGGTCGAGGGTTCGAAACTTCGTCAAAATATTTACGTGGGTTTTTTCATTATGAGAAAATAAATAATTAATTCCTTGCCCACTGAATAGATAAACCTCGAGAAGTGTTTTGTGGTAACGTCCGTACGTACGTAGTGAGTACGATTTGTCCTACTTCTGGTGAAATTCATCAAGCATTTTGAAATAACGAATAAAATTTGAAATATAATAAATCACTTTCATTTAGTCTGTCAGGGGCCTAGGAGTCAAACCATATAATATCTTGTGTTGAATTTGAAGTCAATGTGAATATATCTTTACTAGAAAAAATATTAAAAAATGTTTTTTTTATTAACTCCATTAATGGAGAACTGAACACTGTTGGCGCAAATAAGAAATTGTCCAAAGAAGCGAAGCTAGCAGTTCACAACGGAGTGCTTATACCAACCCTGATGTATGGGCAGTGAGGCATGAAATTGGCAGAGGAAGGATGAAAGTAGACTGAATGCTGTGGAATTGAGATCTTTGGACGTATGTGCGGTAAAACCATGTATGACCGTATTCAAAATGTGAAAATCCGGAAAGAATACAAGGCTGAAGTGAGCGTAATGAATAGGATCAAGAAAGGGACGCTTAGATGGTTTGGGCATGTAGAGCGAATGAACGAATAAAGGAGTGTGAAAAGAATATATGATGCAAAGTTAATGGAAGAATAAGTCAAAGACGCCCGAGAAAGAAATGGCACGACCAAGTAAATCAAATACTTGAATCGGGTCATGCAAAGAGTCAGAATAACGGAAGAGTATGTATGAGACGATTATAAATGTGAATGAAGCAAGGAGTGTGTGCCAAGACAGAGTTATATGGCTGTCCGTTCTCTCTGCCTACCCCTACAGCGAAACGGCGTGATGGTTAGTTAGTTAGTTGGTTATTTTTTAATTTTTTATTATCTGGTCCATAATTTTTGTTTAACAATAAACTATTTGAATAATATTGTAACCTACGATCACTGGAGAGATATGCCGCTAGAAGCATGTTTTTAGCATTTCTGTTTGCCCGAAGTACTTTCAATCTGTCCTTACTTCTTGTTAAATCGACCAAACTTAGAAACTTTTCTTCGACAGATTCACAATTTAATTGGCCTGTCTGGGGCTTGGGAGTCATAAAGTCTTATTAAAATTGGCGAAGTCGGTTTTCTTTCAAGTTAGATTAAATATCACACTACTATGGTTTATCGGTTCAGTGCCCAAGAAAAACACTAATGTATATATTTAAAATTCTGGCTTTAACTTAGATCCGGCAAAAGCAGCTACTCCGAATGGATGAGGTATTTTACTTGTAGATTCAAAGGTCGAAACGAATTTCTCGCCCACGCCAAATATTCAGGTACATATTTGTGTATTATTAAAAATCTCGTCCTAAAAAATAACTCCACCATTGGTTTTTCGGGCGAACGAAGCGAACCACCGGCAAATACACGAGATTGGACTTTTCGCTCCGAAGATAAGATCGCATATTAAGATTTCCGTTTGACCGGTCTTTCCATTGGTGGTCACTTTAAACTGTTTTTTAGTCAGAACATACATTTTTGAAAAAGTTCGTGTTTGTTCTCGTTCTCACCCCCGCTGCCGCTCCGCTTTTCCCTTTCCCTTTCCCTTTCCCTTTTCCCTTTCCCTTTCCCTTCCCTTTCCCTTTCCCTTTCCCTTTCCCTTTCCCTTTCCCTTTCCCTTTCCCTTTCCCCCTTTCCCTTCCCTTTCCCTTTCCCTTTCCTTTCCCTTTCCCTTTCCCTTTCCCTTCTTTCCCCCTTTCCCTTTCCCTTTCCCTTTCCCTTTCCCTTTCCCTTTCCCTTTCCCTTTCCCTTTTCCCTTTTCCCTTTCCCTTTCCCTTTCCCTTTCCCTTTCCCTTTCCTTTCCCTTTCCCTTTCCCTTTCCCTTTCCCTTTCCCTTTGTTCTTGTGTCTGTAAGTAAATCTAATATTAGTGTATAAGGGTTAAATAACAAACAATTATTATTTCAGAATACGTTATTATGCCCCACAGAAAAGATGAACCGAGAGAAATATGTTGTAGACGTGTCCGTGTGCCTAGAGTAAGATGCATTTTTCCTTACGTATTTTGAAATTGATTCGAAATTTATAAATATCAAAATTCTGTTTTAATGGCCCACAAGGGTCCTAGAGTCGAAAGGTTATACAAATAATGGAAACGTCGACTTATTTTCGACTCGGTATAAATCACCCTTCTAGAGAATATCTATTAGATATTTGCCCCTTCCGTCCCAAAAGCATCACGGGCAAAGTTTTCACCTGTCTCAAAACTTTGACAAAACCGTCAATGGTTCAATTTAGCCAACCACCCTACTAATAACATAAATGTAAAGTTATTAATTATTTATTTCAATTAAACAATTAACCTTTTCTAATTTTGAAACTGTTAATTCGTGGTGGATTCCATTTTAATGATGTTATAATTCCAAAGTTTTACCTTTATGTCACTCTTCATACTGAATAATGGCTGAAGCGCCATTTCGGAAAGTTTATACCAAAGCACTTTCAAGTAGAGATGGTCGATATTCCTGTCCCAGTTAAAAGGAACCGGCTCCAGTTCTTTTTGTTTTGGAAATTGCTGGCAACCCAGTTGACGTTTTGCCTCTTTCATTTCATATTATCTCTCTCTTTCTTTGTGTTCCTTTGTTATAGTTTAATTGTTATTCTTTTGTTTTCTCACTGTTCTTTTATTTTATTTTATATTGTGTGTACGACTTATTTTTTACTCTGTATGTACGAGTATACGAGTATATAACCACACTCAATGTATTTTTTTTGTTAAGTTTTGTTTTGTAGCTTGATGATGCTTAGAATAAACGAAACCGGTTGTTCATAAAGTTAAAATAAAATAAAATCTAGAATTTTTTTTTCTTCATTTTAATAAGCTCAGGCTTAATTCGTTTTTCGATAGTCAGAAAAAAATGATGGCGTTAAAATTCCTTTGCCTAGCATATGTGACAATAACTTTAACATGCTTTTGTACTATCCGGGAACAGACGGCCCGTATTGATCTCGTGCCATATACACAGGGCGCGTACTGTACCCGAGCTAGACTGTTCCCATCTGTAGAATATAGACCTGACACGCTGCCCGTGTGATATACAGAGGGTTCCGGCGTTGCCAGGGAATTAGGTTGATTACGTTTCTTTGTTGTTTTAATTAATTTCCGAGGCGGAGCGGCAAGCTCCTTGGCGTTCTAGAGTGTTATAAAATGATATTAACAGTGTGTGGTGATTTTTATTTTTATAGTGAATACCGCACAAGAGTTCCAACTGTCTGGAGCCAGTGGGACTATGGCATCCCCAATTGGAGTATTTTGTGAGGTTAAAGGTAGTGGAGATGGGAAGAAGAGGAAGGTTGGGAAGGACCTGGCTATTTAGATCTAGTCACCAAACACGGCTTAAGCCATTTTCTCAATGGTGGTCTTTCACCAGGGCGATATTTCAGGTATTTACCACTCTGGAACGTGCCGCAAATATACTATGTATTATTTTAAATGATATAATATGCTTTTTAATTTTTATGCATAATTGCTTCTAATCGTCTAAAGCCAGTAAGACTATGGCATCCCCAAATAGGGTATGTTGTGTGGCTGAAAGTAGTGAGGAGGGGAAGGAAATAGGAAGAGAAAGGTTGGATATTTAATTCCGGCCGTGTCGCAAATTTTTTTAATGTTATTGTGAATTAATTAAATGTGAAAAAACACAAATTAATGGAATACAATTTACATGCGCACACCGGGATTTGAGTCCATGACATCGGGACTCAGCTACAGAACTTGTCGTATTAGGTTTGTTTGACTTTAAAAATACAAAAAATTTCAGTTTGAAAATTTTTTGATGGGAATTTCAAATGTTCACAGCTTATACTGGAGGCAACATCGCGAACCGAAAATGTCTCTTTCGTCAGTTGAAGGGACAAGTAAAATATAATTTACGCCGTGAGTACGGAAACCACTTTGCTTTTACCCTAGCGAAGGCAGTACCTTCCGGAAGCCCAGATGAGCCGGAAAAGCGATGGGACCACTGAATGGAAAATCCCTAGAAGTGTGATCTGTACCGATTTTAAAGAAAACTGATTTTTATTTTCAAACTCCTAGGCCCCGGACGGCCTGCGTGGTCGAGCAGCTAAAATCTCCGACTGCAAATTCAGAATTCAAATACATTTAAAAAAAAAATTGTTTCATTTCAGAATTAATTTATCAAAAATAATATAAGTATATTTGCGTAGATACTCTCAGTATCGCTCTGGTGAAGGACCAGCATTCACAATCGAAACGTTAGATCGGCCGGTGGGTGAGTGGACAAACGCTTCGGATTCCCACCCGGACGTCGTGCGTTCAATTCCTCTGCTTGTTGAGTCTTCCATCATTGCACAAGCAACATCTTCCGCTTCTTATGATGGCAGGAGGAGTTTTTCAAATATTTTCAGGTTATTCGTAACCCGGGAATGTTTGTCTTTCTTTTTAAAGAGAAAAAAAATGGTTTTAGCCATGTTTGGTGACTAGATCTGAATATCCAGGTGCTTCTCAACTTCCCCTCTCCACTACCTTTGGCCTCAAAACATACCACAATTAGGGGTGCCATAGTTCCACTGGCCTCAGACGGTTTGGGATTCTTGTGCAGTTCTACTCAAAAAACAAAAATTAAAGTGAGGATGAAAGTAAAACTCAAAATGACAACAGTCGTGTTGAGTGACCAGAAATTAAATTCCTAACCTTCCTCTTCCCCATCTCTTCCTTTACTTCACCATTTATGTCAGCCTCACAACATACCCCAATCGGGGGTGCCATAGTATCACTGGCTCCAGACGGTTTGGAGCAGATAAGACTCTTATGCAGAGTTCACATAAAAAAAATATCTTTTCGATAAATAATTTTTATGTTTTAAATTGCTTAAAAACCGATTTTACCAGAAGTAGGGGATAATTGAGCTAACTTCGGAAACACGGACACGCCCACAACGAGCTTCTATCGATTTTTCTCTTCAGTGGACGAGACAATCGGGCCGCACTCGGTGTTGGGGAAGTGACGTCACGTGCAGTGATTTATTGCTACACCGGAAGGGGGAGTTGGGGAGGGGAAGGAGGTCGGGCGGTAGATTCTACGTCCCACAAATTATTGCAAATTTCATGTTTACAGCGTGAAAATGAGGATATCTGTTGTGGGAATATTTTTGACGCTCCTCTCAGGACGTTTGACCAACAAGGGCTGAAGCGCCATTTCGGGAAGTTTACACCAGAGCACTTCATTTTTTTTTTGTTTTACAATAAAATTCGTAAGTCATTCTGGTTAGATTTTAAAAAGGTCCTTAACTTGTATCGCTTGAGTCGAGCCTTCTGTAAAGGCCCGCCCAGTTGCGCCCATGTGCAGTCTACCCCATGTCAAGAACCATTCATACCAATGTCCTTTTGTATTTCTTAATTGCTTCCTTTAATGTCTTTCTGTCTCTTAAATTGTATTGTAAAGATCGATTTCTAAAATTCTTTTGAACATGCATTATCCCATAGACCACATGTTGGACTAGGATCTTTAAGTTGACCAAAACTACGACTCTCCATTCTACCCTCGACCTATTTCATCTCAGCATTCCTATTCAGAGCAGGTACTTAAATATCTTCAGTTAATGGTTTAATTATTGTACTCTATAAATTCTTCCAATAAAAAATATTCAAGTAAAGTGATTATATTTTATACTACATCCCCGAACAAAAGCGCGTCTTATCCAAGGAGCATCTGTCAAGTTCGTCAGCGAACATTACACTTCTCCCAAATGGTAAATATATTTTAGATGGCTGAAGAGCCACAAAAGTCTTCAGAATCAAACAAGAATCAGAGCATTCGACGCAGAAAAAGAAAATGATCAAAACTGCAATTTTTACTCATTTTAGACCAAAGTGTCGCTTAAGCCCTGTTGTATTTTGTTAAATCACGCTAAAAGTACGCCCACTTTTAAACAGGCACAAAATATAAAATTACGAGTTCGTGAGTTCCAAGGATTCACTTACTTTTTTAAATGCCCACCCGGTTAGGTTTAGTCGATAGAACGGATTTTTCTCCGTGTTTGAAATTCGTTTATTTTGGTTTAGAGATGACCTTCTTCTTCTTCGTTAAAAATGGGGGTTACAAAAAGGACCCATACTTGCAGGGTTTAATGAATTTTAACAATAATACACTCTAAATGCTCTCTCATATTATATTTGAGAATATTGATTCTACGCCCAGGAAAAGCTTGATTAACTTGATGGATAACGTTAGAATTGGGTACTCGTAGTGACAAACTATAATACTAAATTGTTCAATTATCACCGATACTGGAAAATGCGTGGATCCTGCGCGCTAAGAATCCTTCTGTCCAGTCTGATAGCCGAGAAACCTCTCTAGTTTATTCCTCGATGGTGGCTGCCGGGGATTGTAGCGACTCGGATTATCCATCGCAATATTTAATTCAATTTGCTATTTCACCATAGGCGGTAAATACTGTATTGACTCTAAAAACGTTAACTGCACTATTCGGCGTCTACTGTGAAAACTCTAATATTCTCTCTGTTTCGCGGTCGAACGTTGAACGTTGAATCCTGAATCTTGAATAATCCTCCTGGCCGTTTCAGCCCGGGTCTGTTGGTCGTTTTGCCCCCACTTTTTGGCTTTTCAGGGGGGCAAATAGACAAAACATTTCACCATAATAAATAGATTTTTAACTAGCGCGAAAATTCAAAATCGCACTGGATCGAATTTTTCGTGCTTCATAACAATTTCCAGCGACGATGTTTTAAAAGCCGTATAATATATATTTTGGACGACCTCCGTGGTTGAGCGGTTAATATTCTAGACTAAAAATCCAGAGATCGCGGGTTCAAATATAATTAATATAAATATCTGTCCAGAGTCAGTTGGACTTTGGCATCCCCAATTGCGGTATGTTGTCAGGCTGTAGGTAGGGAGGAGAGGAAGAAGATGCGGAAAAGGAAAGTTGAGAAGTACCTGGATATTCAGATCTGCTTACAAAACATGGCTAAAGTAATTTCAAGCAATGTTTCACTTTTGAATGGTGGTCTTTAACCAGGACGACTATTAAACTTAGAGTATCTACCACTCTGGAAAGTAATTTCAAGGAACGTTTCGATTCTTAATGGTGGTATTTCACTAGGGCGATATTGAGGGTATATTTATATTTGTATACATATTTTTATTTTATTTTATTTATGAACTTTTTGTTTCTTACATTATTTTTTTTACATTACCTACCTCACTAGGTCATTAGAACCTGTTCTGAGGTAGGTGACAGTGAGTACAAGTAGAATAATATTAAAAAAATGATGATATTTGTTACACAATGTTAGATGATGCAACAGATACTGACCGTAAAACTCTCTTGATACCATATAAGATACATTGACAGTAGGTAAAGTTGCAAGGCACTAAATCCTATAATTAAAGACAGTGGATACGATACAAATATACATACATTTTACATCGTAATATCATACAATATCAGGTTAAAATAGGTTTCGTTGAGTTTGACGGCCTCCGTAGTTGAGTGGTAAGACGCTCGACTACGAATCCAGAGGTCGCGGGTTCAAGCCCGGCGTGCGCTAATAAATTTTATTTAATGAGTATGTGTCATAACACATTTAATTCATGCAAAATAATATATAGTATATTTGCGGCACGTTCCAGAGTGGTAGATACTCTAAGTATCTCCCTGGTGAAAGACCACCATTCAGAATTGAAACGTTGCTTGAAATGGATTTAGCCGTGTTTGGTGACCAGATCTGAATAGCCAGGTACTTTCCAACCTTTCCCTTCCTCATCTCCTTCCCCTCACACTACCTTCAGTCTCACAACATACCCCTATTGGGGATGCCATAGTCTCACTGGCTCTAAACGGTTGGGAGCAGTTGAGACTCTTGTGCGGTATTCATGTAAAAAAAAAAAAAAAAAAAAGTTAGGTTAGGTTAGAAGGAGTGTTAGGAGAATGTATGACGCGAAAGCGAATGGTATAAGAAGTCGGAAACGCCCGAGGAAGACACTGCACGATCAAGTGAATCAAATAATTGAGTCGGCCCATCTCAAGAGTCAGAACAACAGTGTATGCCAAGACAGCGTGTATGGCAGTCAATCTTCTCCGCCTACCTCTGCGGAGAAATGGCGTAGTGGTTAGTTAGTTAGGTTAGGTTAATAGTCTACGTATATTTACGAATATATGTTTTGTTGATTTTCTGTGACAGTTTTCTGTGGTTACTTGCAAAAAAATTATTAAAATTTTTCGTGACACTATTTAAAACATTTACTTAAATAAATAATTGTAAAACTACATATATAGCAACACTTGAAATTTAAGGCTGTTATTGCAAAAACTTGCGGAGATATTAAAGATAGAGCCAAGTAACGTAAGTCGACGTCTTGGATACGGGAAGATGCGTTTCGCCCTCAACATTAGTCAAGCCACCAGTTGGATTTCAAAGACATAATTTGTTAGGTTCTTACCTTCTTATTTTTCATCCAGTTCCTACCTTATCCAACCATTTAAAACAAGAAACAGAAGAGAGTTTTGTGAAAAAACGTGTTCGTTCGTTGGCGTCTTGCTAGGTCGTTCAGTTTTTTGTAATGTTCGTTAATAATACAATATGTATAATCAATAACTTCAACTTCATCGGTGAGTGAATTGGTTTCCTTACTTCTTAACTAACTAACCATCACCCCGTTTCTCCGCAGGGGTAGGCAGAGAGGACGGACCGCCATACAACTCTGTCTTGGCACACACTCCTTGCTTCGTTCACATGCATACATCGTATCATACATACTTTTCTGTTATTCTGACTCTTCAGGTGGCCCATTTAAAGTATTTGATTCACTTGTCCTCGACTTCTTCTTCCATTCGCTTTCGAAATATTTCTTCGTTCATTCACTCTACATGCCCAAACCATTTAATCACCCCTTTCTTGATCCTATTCATTACACTTACATCAGCCGTACACTCTTTCTGGATATACATGGTTTTACCGCATATACGTCTCAGGGATCTCATTTTCACAGCATTCAATCTACTTTCATCCTTTCTCTGCCTGTTCTATGCCTCACTGCCATATTTCAGGGTTGGTATAAGCACTTCATTGTAGACTGCTATCTTCGCTTCTTTGGACAATTTCTTATTTGCGCCAACAGCATTTAGTCCTCCATTAATAGAGTTTCCTTCATTCGCCCTTCTTTCAATATCATTACCACCCTTTCCGTTTCTCGTAAACATTCTTACAAGTATTCATCATTCACAACTATATTGCACGCTGCTTGCGTACTCTCTCTTTCAAACACCATGACTTTGGACTTACTTACATTCATCATCAACTCATTATGCATACACACTTGGTTCATCCTAGACACGAGAAACTGTAGATCTTCCATACTGTCAGCAATCAGCACCGGATCGTCTGCATACAATAGGCAACAAACTTTCAGATTGTTCATTTTCGCGTCCAAGCCCACACCTTTCTTGGAAACAATTATCCGTGTAAAAAATGAACAACCACGGTGACACGGTGACATTACACAGCCTTGATATTACACAGCCTTATTTCCTTACTTCCCTCACTCTATAATCTCTCCACATTCATAATTAGACACTTCAATCAAAGTTTATCGTTCTACGGTCCACTACTTTCATTCACATTCGGTGTTTAATCACAGCTTCCAATCCAACACCACCCCTCGTGTATTCTTTGCCCTCGCGAGCCACCTGTGGGACAAACCATCCCCGAGGGATTTAGCACGTAGCGGGCGGCAGATGGCACCCTCCGGGTGGGTGGGGTAACCCCCTCACCAACACGAGGAGCACCGGGATTACAAGCCCCTAATCCCGGGATTTCGGCTAAGATGTGATCTCGAATCCCACCGGTGTTTATATTAACTTTCCCAAGAGTTGTGGCGGTAATATCGGCGGGTGCGATTATGATTAAGAGATGAGTTGCGAGTTTTATTTATTTGAATAAATAATTATGCGTCATTTCACGCCAAAGAAAGACTGGGTAGGAATTATGACTATAAAAAAGGGTAATTTCTAAGTGTGATCTGTCACGATTTAGATTTTTTTTTTTATAAAGACAAACATTCTCGGGTTACGAATAATCTGACATATTTAAAAACCTCTTACTGCCATGATACTAAGCTGAGGATGTTGCTTGTGCAATGATGAAGGATTTAGCCAGCAGAGGAATCAAACCCACGACGTCCGGGTGGGAATACGACGCGTTTGTTCATTCAGCTACTGACCAGTCAAATAAAATGATTGTTGTCAATTTATATGAGACCTTTCTACTCTAAGGCCCAATACAGGCCAATTAAATTGATAATCCGTCCAAGAAAGAGGTTGCGGGTTCAAATCCGGCGTCGGTGAATAAATTTTATTAAATTGATATGTGTCATAACACATTCAATTCATATGAAAATAATATGTTTGCGGCGCGTTCCAAAGTGTTAGATACTCTAAGTATCGCCCCGGTAAAAGACCACCATTCAGAATTGAAACGTTGCTTGAAATGGATTTAGCCGTGTTTGGTGACCAGATCCGAATAGCCAGGCACTTCCTAACCTTCATTTTTTCCATCTCCTTCCCTTCCAAACTACCATTAACCTCACAAAATACTTCAATTGGGGATGACATAGTCTCACTGGCTCGTTGGAAGCAGTTTGGACTCTTGTGCGGTAGGCACCATGAATAATACATAAATAAACGTCTCTAAACCATCTAAGCGTCCCTTTCTTAATCGTATTCTACATATTTTTAACACGATTGCACGTGGTTTTATCACACATACACCTCAGGGTTTTGCCTTCTACAGCATTTAGTCTACTTTCATCCTTCCTCTGCCAGTTCCATGCCTCACTTAATCAGACTACCAGAAAAGAATAAAGCCAACACACAAAATAACTTACTATATAAAGGCTATGAAATGTTATAATGCGCTGCCCGAAACCATCCAAATTATGCCCATCAATAAATTCAAAATAGCGAGAACTATTTAAAATGCACAAAAATCAAAATAATAAGTTAAAACATTATAAAGGCAAAAAGAAAATGAAATAATTAGATACTTTGTAAACCTTAATTTAAAAGTAACTAATTTAAAATAAATAAAACTTAACTGCCATACATTAGGGTTGTGGTCAGTACTCCATAGTGGACTTTTGTAGACAATCGCCTTCAACACGAAAATCACTCAAAGTCACATGCATTTCAAAAGGCTGTAGGTTACTTGTTCACAGTTAATTATCTCTACTGTTAACAAAAATACATCGTTCAGACAATCGAGTTTCTTTAGTTGAGTCGCTTTACAAATCTTCAGACTGATTTGAACAACAGATGGTAATCATTTGTTTTAATATGCGCCTGACAGGGTATTACATGATAGACCAATGAAAAGGCTTCACTAACAGATCGTTTATAATGAATTTGTTCATGGGCTTTGCAATGTTATATTGACAATTGTAGGTTAGACAAATACCCGCATTTCATGACGACCCCCGTGAAGCGGTTCCTTTTTTCCCTAATCGTATTCATTAAATTTTTTCAGCCGCACTGCAGATAATATCTTCGCTGGAAAGGCGAAAGGGCTTAATCGACACTTTGGTCAAAAATGAGTTTAATATGCAGTTTTTATCATGCTCTGACTCTCGTTTGATTCTGAAGGTTTTTCGGCCCTTCAGCCATACAAAATATATTTACCATTTGGGAGAAGGCTTGACTCAAGCGACACAAGTTTGGACTTTTTAAAAGTTTTTTGTAGCTTCAGATAACTCGGCGAGAGCATTGAGTTAACTTTTTAAAAAATACAGGTACTGAAGACTTTAAAATGCTCTGGTGTAAACCTTCCAAAATGGTGCTTCAGCCCTTCTGCATTTCTGGCGATGAAATTTAAAAAAATTAAAAAATCATTTGAGTTCGTTCATGTCAAAATGCAGAAAGACAGAACTTAAGAACTAGGTATGACACGATGCTTGAATGTGAATGAAGCAAGGAGCATCTACAAAGACAGAGTTGTGAGGCGGTTAACCGTATCTGCCTACTCTTCCTAGGAAATTGCGTGATAGTAAGTAAGTTGGGTTACTTGTTAAACAACAAAATAACGAGAAATATTTCATAACAGTATTGGAAAACTTTTAATTTAACGGAAAGGGCATTCTTTAAAAACAAAATAAGGCAAGAAACAAACCGAAACTAAACAATTCACGTGGGCTTCAGAAACATGGCGTATTACAAGTTTAAAAAGTTTATTTTTAGCTAAAACAGAATATTATGTAAATAGCGTTTAGATTTTTCGTTTCGGAAAAAGTTCGACTAATCGATTAGCAACATTAACCTAACCTAACCTAACCTAACCTCAAGGTGAGCTGTCTCTCGCTAGGTCTTGCCGAACCTTGGAGTAAATATATATGGAGAGAGAGCTAAATATTTTTACCCACCCAATACAAATTTGCGATAAATCACTTATAGGTAGAGACTGGATGAAAACACAAAAGTAAGAACCAATCAAATTGTCATTTTGAAATCCAACAGAAATTCTTTCACGAAAAAATAAACAGTTCATTAGCCCGTTGGGGGCTCCTCTGTTGAATGAACAGTTTTCTTTCAAATTGGTACTTATAATACTTCTAGAGATTCTCTGTTCGGTGGGTTAGGCTGTTCATTTGATTTTATTTCAAGCATTTTGTACATATAAAGCGCAAAGTCAATAAATTTGATGTTCCAGCTTCAAGTTCAAATTACATAATATTTACCCTCACTTCGGGATTACATAAAACTAGAAAAAGGTAATTTATAACCTGGTTGGATTAGATCTCCGACTCAGTAATATAAAAGAGCTCTTGAGTTTGTATTTTTCCCTCAGAATATCCATCGGTTGCCTTCAGAAAAAAGTCTAGAGTCACGGGGAAAATGAATATTGCTCGAGCAAAGAAAACCTGAATTCTGAGAAATTTTGGAGAGGGTAGGTACTTGAGTTCGTCCTTGGATTGTGTGTTACTTGTTGACAAATATCTTATTTACAAAATAGGCTTCGTAATAAGTAATTTGATTTTGAATTACAAGGTTTTATAATGTTGGTTTTGAACAAAATGGGAAAATTCTGAATACCACACGAGTCTTAACTGCTCCCAACCGTCTGGAGCCAGTGAGACTGTGGCATCCCCAATTGGGGTATGTCGTGAGGCTGAAAGTAGTTGGGAGCTCTCTCATGGTGTACGATGTAAAAACTCGTGATTTATTACAATTTCGGATGGGTTGGGTAAAACAAATTAGCTATCCCTCCATATATTGTTACTTCAAGTAATAAGGCCTAACGAGCCGCAGTACTAGTTAGATAGACATTATGAGGGGTATTTGTTGACTAGCATGCTCATACGTACTCACATTTTTTTTACTATTTATAATTATTAATTATATTTAAAATTATATGAATTATTGCGTAACTTCCACCCCGTTTTTTGTGTGTGTATTTGAAATAGGTATTTAATAATGATTGATTTTGATAATCGAAATTGTCTAGAACCGTATCTTTACTCTAAATCAGTCATTCCCAAAGTGGTCTATATCGACCCCCAGGGGTTGATTCTGACCTGCAAGGGGTCCACGTAAATGAAAAAAAAATTGGGGGTGCATGAGACGTAAATAGGGGTCGACGGGAGTGGATTCCATTTAGGCAGGCCGTCACCAAAATGTTGGCTTCCCGCAAATGTAATAATCCACCTCACAGATGGTACCTATGTAGGTACTTACGTAATACTATCTTATAATGGACTTTAATTCCCTAATTATATTAATAATAATAATTTTTGTGGAAGATATTTTGCCGATTTGCCAGTACTTTTCGATTTCAAATCTCTACCGACTAGTGCTTTTTTTTCGGAGGGTAAATTTTGTTGAGTTACTAGCACTTTTTGGGGGAGGATTTTTTGTCGATTTGCTAGTACTTTTCGATTTCAAATCTCTACCGACTAGTGCTTTTTTTTGGAGAGGAATTTTTGTTGATTTGCTTGCACTTTTCGATTTGGGATCTCTGCCGACTAGTACTATTTTTTGACGAGTTCTACTACAATTGAAGTGTTCACCGCGAAGGGTTCATTTCAAAGAACTAGCAGTTCCTGAAGCGTTCACAAAACTTTGAAGTTTTTCCCAACGCTAAAAAAAATCAATACTAGGAAAGCAGGGGGTCTATACAAAACAGAAAAAATCGACAAGTGGTCTACGGGACAAAAAAAAATGGGAACCTCTGCTCTAAATCATTAGAGATAAATATTTATGCACGATTCGTTGCCAATTCGCGTAATAACCAAGTCCCTTATAGCATCTTAAAAGTAAAAGCATTCAAGTATTTCCAGTCCTTTCTTTCTCTCGAATTCTTCATTTAATGGCTGACTTTCGACTCCCATTATAATACTCAATTTGCTTAATGAAAACAAGCGCGCGGATTCGATTGTTTTAAACAATAATTATTTTCGGTGGCTGGATACTGAGAATAAATTTCTTTATGGAAATATGTTTTTGATATCTGTGAGCGAATTTCTCGTTAAACGTTTATCAGTCATTGCATTGTACGAATTGGTTACAAAATTTTACAAAGTTTTCAATTTTTTTAAAAAGAAAGACAAACATTCCCGGGTTACGAATAACCTGACAATATTTTAAAAACTCCTACTGCTATCACAATAAGCGAAAGATGTTGCTTGTGCATGATGGAGGACTTAGCTAGCAGAGGAATTGAACCCACGATGCCCGGGTGGGAATCTGACGCGTTTGTCCACTCAGCTACTAACCGGCCAATTGGTCAGTTAACTGGCTTTATACCTTTTTTTATATATGAATACGGCACAAGAGTCTCAACTGCTCCCGTCTAGAGCCAGTGAGACTATGGCATCAAGTATCTGGCTATTCAGATCTGGTAACCAAACACGGCTAAAGCCATTTCCATCAACGTTTCGGTTTTGAATGGTAATCTTTCACCAGGGCGATACTAAGAGTATCTACCACTTTGGAATGTGCCGCAGAATAAACCCTTTTTTATTATTTTTAAATGAATTAAATGTGTTATGACACATTTTAATTAAATAAAAGTTATTGGCGCACGCCGGGTTTGAACCCGCGACCTTCGGATTCGTAGTCGGGCGTCTCACCACTCGACCATGGAGGCCGTCAAATACACAATACTACACATTGCAGATTATTCTCGTTTTCTAAAATTATTCCATAAACACACAAGGCTTAGAATCGTTCAAACATTACTATAGTTACTCGAACCTATCGTAGGCAATGAGCAGATATTCCAAAAAAAAAATGTAAATACCGCACAAGAGTCTTAATTGTTTGGAGCCAATTAGATTATGGCATCCTCAATTGGAATATGTTTTGAGGCGTAAAGTCTTCTCGAGTAGAGTTTCTATTTTAAGAGGTTTTTTCTCGCCAGGAGGCTAGCACAAGCACATCGATAACTAATCAGAATCAATACGACAAACGAGGCTGTTGACGTTCGTTTATTAATCGATAACCTTACCGCGAACGACACTGCTTGATATATCGATAATTCAATCAGTGTCGGGGGAAAATCACCCTGCAATGGCAACACTGACACATTATTTAATCTATCTCTTAGACGTTTTGAATCGTCACAATTAAACGTGTTCGTTTTGCAAAACTGATTATTAGTGTTTGAAAGAGAGAGTACGAGAACAGCATGCAATATAGTTGTGAACGATGAATACTTGGAGCAAGTGGATGAGTTTGTGTATTTAGGAAGTATGTTTACGAAAGACGGAAAGGCTGATAAGGATATTGAAAGAAGGGTGAATGCAGGAAACTCCATTAATGGAGGACTGAACGCTGTTGGCGCAAATAAGAAATTGTCCAAAAAAGCGAAGCTAGCAGTCCACAATGGAGTACTTATACCAACCCTGATGTATGGCAGTGAGGCATGGAACTGGCAGAGGAAGGATGAATGTAGACTGAATGCTGTGGAAATAAGATCTTTGAGACGTATGTGCGGTAAAACCATGTATGATCGTATTAAAAATGTGGATATCCGGAAAGAATGCAAGGCTGATGTGAGCGTAATGAATAGGATCAAGAAAGGGACGCTTAGATGGTTTGGGCATGTAGAGCGAATGAACGAAGAAAGGAGTGTGAAAAGAATATATGATGCGAAAGTGAATGGAAGAAGAAGTCGTGGACGCCCGAGAAAGACATGGCACGATCAAGTAAATAAAATACTTGAAAAGGGTCATGTGAAGAGTCAGAATAACAGAAAAGTATGTATGAGACGATGTATGAATGTAAATGAAGCGAGGAGTGTGTGCCAAGACAGAGTTATATGGCGGTCCGTCCTTTCTGCCTACCCCTGCGGGGAAACGGCGTGATGGTTAGTTAGTTAGTTAGATTTTATTATTTATTTGTTGTTTTTTCTGATTGTTTTTTTGACCAATGATAAACCTGTGATATCGTTAATAACTGTTGAAACTCCGTTCCCCCAATAAGAACAGTCAATTTACATAGCGCAGTTTTGTGATAGTTCGCCTCGAGTACGTTTCACACCAAATTACCTAACGATAAAATAATCCATAACAGACAATTATGCAAATTAAAACCGTCTAAAATCATGATCATTATTATAAATCATGAGAGATTGTTAAGACATGGGTATAACAGTGCATGTCGTCTGAAAGGCAAAAGGGCTTAAGCGCCGTTTTGGAAAGTTTACACCAGAGCACTTAAAAGTTTTTGGTTTTTTTACAATAATATTTATAAGTCTTCAGCACTTGGTTGGATTTTGAAAAAAAAAAAATAACCCAATGCTCTCACTGAGAGATGCGTCAAAAAGCTAAAAAATGTCCCAAACTTGAGTTTCTTGAGTCGAGCCTTCTCCCAAATGGTAAATATATTTGAGATGGCTGAAGGGCCACAAAAGTCTTCAGAATCAAACGAGAGTCAGAGCATTCGATGCAAAAAAAAAAAACTAATCAAAACTACATAATTAACACTTTTTATCAGTCCTTTTGCCTTTACAGCCACGAAATTATCTGTAGTACGACTCAAAGAATGTGATGATGACTAGGCTAAGCGAAACCGGTCGGTCATAAAAATTAAAATAAAATCTGTGGTCTTATACAAAGTTCATTAATTTACTAAAAGCAGAGTATCTGTCTTTTTCCACTAAAACAATTGAATAGAAATTCGATATTACTGGCCTGTCTGAGGCCTAGGAGTTGACAGTCTTATGTAAAATCTCAGCTGAGCGTAAAATAAATTTAAAAAAAAAACATTTTGTAATAAAAAAATGGCGTTATATTTTTTTCTTTCTAACTATAGAGTGATCGATTAGATTGAATAATAAAACTTTATTTAAAGAGTTCATTCATTTCGGTCGTAATATCTTCCGCTTAGAGTTGAAATATATATTTTATTCACTTTAAATAAATATAAATTTAGTTTCGGAATAAAGCGCAAAGCGTTTATTCTTTTGATTAAACTCAATTGTGCGGAATTTTCAGCTTAGAAGGTAACAATTACTTATTCGTTCTGGATTTATTGAGGATTGTGAAAATGACTGCTTACAATAAAAATTGTGTTATTTCTTCGGAGTAAATCAATATCAGTTCGTTGACTTTAAAAGGCGAGTGGCCATTAAATGATTATTTTCTTTAGGTTTGAACCTTGGAGAAACAATGTGTGAATAGAGAGCTAATTATTTTTACCCAACCGATACAAACTTGCGATAAATCACTTTCTTACACCATGAGAGAGAAAGAGACAGCAAATATAATACTCCGCTTCTATGTACTGTCACAATGATCTTGGGCTCCTGGGTCACTACGGGACTCCGCCCACATATTTTATTATGCCACTAAACTTGACACAACTAAACGGTATTTTAGGTTAGATGCTATAATTTTGTTGATAACAATACTGTGAAAAAGTGGTTATACGAATAAACAAAAACATTATGTCGATATCTGATATGAATGGATGTATGTTTTTGACATGGGCACAAAGTTTACGCTCATTTTAGGCGACCAGTCAATTCTAATGTTCAGAATTAAAGAAGAACAAGGACAATGAAAACAAGAACAAAAACAATAAAAACGAGAACAAGAACAAGAACAAGAACAAGAACAAGAACAAGAACAAGAACAAGAACAAGAACAAGAACAAGAACAAGAACAAGAACAAGAACAAGAACAAGAACAAGAACAAGAACAAGAACAAGAACAAGAACAAGAACAAGAACAAGAACAAGAACAAGAACAAGAACAAGAACAAGAACAAGAACAAGAACAAGAACAAGAACAAGAACAAGAACAAGAACAAGAACAAGAACAAGAACAAGAACAAGAACAAGAACAAGAACAAGAACAAGAACAAGAACAAGAACAAGAACTAGAACAAGAAAAACAAGAAGATGAATAATATTAAAAATAACAGAAAGAAAAAATTTTGCAAAAATAACAGGAAAAACCACAATGACAAGAAAAACAACATAAAAAAACAAGGATAAGAAAAATAACATGAAAATGAAAAATCCTCTAAGAACAAGAAAAAAGAACAAGAAAATAAATATCAAGAATGAGAAGATGACAAACCTGCTGGCAGTGGTATTGACGCTGGTGTTGGAGCGGGACCTCCTGCTGATGATGGAGTCCCCCTGGTTGACCACGCCCCCCTTGGTGGTGATGGAGAAGGTGCGCAGGCGGTACAGGTCGTCGGACACCCGCGGGTTGAGCGCCTGCTCGGGCAGCGAGCACACGCGGGGCCGGTTGTGCGCCGCCACTGGAAAGTCACATTCGGTTACAGTTACACAAATCTGTACACAAAGCAAGTATATCCTTAGATGAATTAAATAATGTAGATACGTTACTGAGACACCGCGCGTGACTGTACGAAACTAAGCCAACGTGGCATACCTGAGATTTAGTGCGTTTAGTCTCGCACATTTGTTTTTTTTCTCGCACATACATAAATTCATAAATTGTTTCGCAAAGGGATTCTGTTAGACCAAGACAGACAGATTGGTGAATTATGTCACCTGCTCACGAAAGAATTACGTTATTTGAAAGTGCTTTCTCAATTTCAGCCGAAGAGAGGTAAAATTTACCTTACTCCGGGCGCACGGACACCCCCCGACAAACATTCATCGGTTTATCTAATCGCTGCCTATTTTCGTATTCAAGGACTCACTCGCCTATTTCTCTCCCGTGTATTTTGAACGATTCAAAATATTATGGATATCACATTTTCGCCTTTAAATCAATAAAAAGAAATATACTTCCTAAATACTAACGTTGTGACCGCTTTGAAAGAACTACTTCTTTTGGCAATGTTCCTACTTCATTCATTGTACAGTGAACAAATACTTCAATTGAAGTTGGTAGTTCGTTTTAGCGTTTATTCATTTCAGTAACTGAACAAATACTTCAATGGAAGTTAGATTACAAAGAACTACTTTGCAGCAGCACAGTTGTGAAGGTGAACCGACTAGTAGTTTTTATTTTCGCAAGGAACCGGTTCCAGTTCCAGGTCTTTTCACTTTCAAAGCCCTACTGACTAGTACGTGATTTTGTTGGCGAGGAAACAGTTCCAGTTCTTTTCCGTTGCAAATCTCTACCGACTAGTACTTTTTATTTTGGCAAGGAACCGGTTCCAACAAGAACTGAACAAATAACCGGATAAACTCAAATCTCTTTTTTGCGAGTTCGACTTCAATCGAAGTGTTCACTGCGAAGGGTTCATTTTAAAGAACTAACAATTCGTGAAGCATTCACAAAACATTGAAATTTTTCTCAACGCTACTAAATACACAAACTCATCCACTTCCTTCAAGTATTCATCATTCACAACTATATTGCACGCTGTTCTCGTACTCTCTCTTTCAAACACCGTGACTTTGGACTTACCTACATTCATCATTAACTCATTCTGTATACATAGTGGGTTCATCCTAGACACGAGAAACTATAGATCTTTCATACTGTCTAAACCAGCACCGCATCATCAGCATAGCGAGAGGATTCTTTCATTTTCAAGTCCACGGTTCACATTCTTTCTGTTTGGTTCATTTTCTAGAATAGGTCAAAAGATTGCGTTCAAATACTCTTAATTTTTTTTTCGTTTTGGTCAAGGCTGCCTCTCACAACGATCTTACTGCTGGGAAATTTTTGAGTATTTTATATTTTGGTTTAACGGTCAAACAAACGTCATCCCTTTAAGCAGAATCTTCTCTTGACTTCTCAACTTTTGACTAAATCCTACCCCAAACGGTTTATCTATTGGCTTATATATATATGGTATTGTCCAGACATTCCTGGAACACTACACACGAAGTGTAGCGTTCTTCAGACGCTACGGTTGGTCAAATAGGAGTGCTTGTTTTTGTAGGCTTTTCTCGGGATACTTTGAAAGCTGCGGCATTAAGAGCTTTTACCCGGCTATCACAAGAGCCCATTCCTTTCCACAGCATCTTGCCTTTCCGTAAGTGTCTTGAATAGTTCTACGTGTAATGTTTTTATTTTGCAACATGTTGGCACAGTAAGTGAGAAAAAACAACGCGGTCAAGGAAAAAAAATCTTTCTTATAAATATTTTATTATAAATGAAAATTATAGATTTTATTTTATTTTTTATGACCGATTGGTTCGCTCAGCCTCATCATCAGGGTACAACATTGAAATTGTCGAAAAATACATGGTGTGTGGTTATATATACTCGTACATACAGAAGGAGAAAACAATATAAAATAAAATAAGAGAACAGTGAGAAAAAAAAGAATAACATAGGAACAGAGAGAAAGAGACAGATAATATGAAATTAAAGAGGCAAAACGTCAACTGAGAAGGTGATAAAAGAATAATGAGAAGTTTTATGAGCTTTCAGGAAATATACCTGATTTATGACTACTAAATTAAAATAAGGAGTGGAAAAGGAGTGTTAAAAGAATATATTATGCGAAAGTGAATGGAAGAAGAATTCGGTGACGCCCGAAGAAGACACGGCACGATTAAGTGAATCAAATACTTAAAAAACGTATAACAAATCGGTCCACGTAAAAAGTCGGAATAACAGAAGAGTATGTGTGAGACGATGTATGAATGTGAATAAAGCAAGGAGTGTGTGTTAAGACAGAGTTGTATGGCGGTCCGTCCTCTCTGCCTACCCCTGTGGATAAACGGCGTGAAGGAAGGCGTGAATTAGGAAGTAAGGAAACCAATTCCTATACCAATCACTATGGTATCCCTATTTTGGAGAAGGTGGGACTTATTGAAATGGGAAGGGGAAGGATATTGAGAATAAGATAGGTTAGAACCTTTAAGTAACAATATATGGAGAGAGAGCTAATTCTTTTTACCCAACCTATAAAAATTTGAGATAAATCACTTTCTCCAGGTTTTTACGTCGTACGCCATGAGAAAGAAAGAGACAACAAAGTCTACCAAATTATCACACCGCTTTAAAGTATTGTTAAAATGTTCTTCGTGTCCCGCGTCTCTGTAGACGTGTAGAATGATCATAACTCAACGGTTTATTAGGTTACATGCAATATTTTTGTTTATAACAATACTGTGAAAAAGTGGTTATACGAATAAACAAAAACATTATGTCGACATTTGCTATGAATGGATGTATATATACCCTAGTCCTAGCCATTTCCAGGTCTAGCCGAGTCCGGCAAGCTTCATAAAAACTGACTACAGCAGCGCTCTCTCTTGTATATTTTCGCTCTGAGGTTAAAAATAGCTACCTGGCAGTGGTCGAAAATATGTTCCACTCCGAACCTGATGCAAGTATAAATTATTTTGATTACAAATATAAGCTTTTTTGTTCGCTTTTTTGTCTAATTTTGACCCTGTGATCTCCGAGTCTAGAGCCAAGGAACCTAAACGCTAAGCTAAGCTCTATTAAACGTTTTGGATATATGGTAATGTTAACTGGAATAAAATGCTATTATACAGTTGGTTTTAAAAAAATACGTGTAAGTGGTTTTTTTTTTAAATAAAATAAAAAAATGAACGCCTTCGCATTTTTCGTACATTGGATAAAGAGAATGTTAAACGTGAATTTTATTCGTTGGGCCTAAAAATATCGCATTTGAATTGAATTAAGATAGAAAAAAAGTGAATTAGATTCGTTCAATATTTGAATGAAAACACATGACCTTTAAATTTGGGTGAAAAATAATAGTTTCCATTTTCGTTAATGTTATCTTATAAAATTCATATTTTTTATGTCTTACAAAGATGTTCATAAAATAAATTTCACATTTGTAATAGGTATATTTTTCAAACTTTTTTCCCTGACGAATACATGATATGGCTGTGTAAAAATTATAAAAAATTAATTGACTTAAGTATTTTTAAATATTTTTTTTTATAGTGATTACCGCACAAGATTCCCAACTGTTCCCAACCGTTTTTACCCAGTGAGACTATGGCATCTTCAATTGGGGTATGTAGTGAGGCTGGAGGTAGTGTGGAGGGAAAGAGATGGAGAAGAGGATGGTTGAAAGTACCTGGCTATTCAGATCTGATCACCAAACACAGCTAAAGCCGTTTCAAGCAACGTTTCAATTCTGAATGGTGGTCTTTCACCAGAGTGATACTTGGAGTATCTTCCACTCTGGAACGTGCCGCAAATATACTTTATATTATTTTATATTAATTAATAATTGAATGCTTCACGAACTGGTAGTTCTTTAAAATGAACCTTCGTAGTGAACACTTTAATTGAAGTCAAACTCGTCAAAAAATAGTACTAGTCGGTAGAGATCTCAAATCAAAAACTACTAGCAAATTATCGAAAAATCCTCTCTGAAAAAAAAAGCACTACTAGGTAGAGATTTGAAATCGAAAATTACAAGCAAATTAGCAAAAATTCGTCTCCTAAAAAAAGCAAATCGACAAAAGTTCCTCCCCAAAAAAGTACAAGCAAATCAACAAAAATTCTTCTCTGAAAAAAAAAGCACTAGTAGGGAGATTTGAAATCGAAAAGTACTAGCAAATCGACAAAAATTCCTCCTCAAAAAATGACTTAATAGGCTTTGAAGTTCAACTTCGCATCTGAACTGCAGCAAAATAAAGCAATTATTTGTAGCTTTGTAGTCAAACTTCAATTGAAGTATTTGTTCAATGAAAAACGAATGAAATTTGAACTGCCGCAAAATTAAGTAGTTCTTAGCAGTAGCTCGCACAGAGCGGTGACAACCCTAGTTATGACACATATTGATTAAATAAAATCTTTAAAACACCATCAACATTTTCTACTGAAACCCTTTTTACAATATTCAATAGATAACACATTTAAAAAATATTCAATTATAAAAATTTAAAAAGAAAAACCGCTAAAAAATGTACAACTTCATATGTCTGCTAGATATCAGAATAACATTAAAATCCCAAAATTTAACACTAAGCATTCCCAAAATACCCACCTCTATCTAGGAATAACTTACTTTAACAATCTTCCTGAAAAACTAAAAACTATAGATAATATTCATGAATTTCAGCTTAAATTGAAAAATTACATCAAACAACTTTAACAGTTGTTAATAATTTTATTGTTATTTTAATTTTTCTATTTGTTTTTTTTTAATGTTTTTATTCCACAAAATTTATGTCATCATTATGTACTAATATTTATTACTATAACTAATTTTACACAAATACTTTTATTCTAACTTTTACTTCTATTTCTCTCTGCTGTAATAATTAAACTCTATTTTATTATTTTTAGCGTAAATTCCCTCACCAAACACAAGAACCTTGTTCTTTACGGTGAGGAACAGCTTAAATGCTTATTTTGAAATACACAGTGCAAAAATTGTAACAATTACCTTAAATATTATTGTAAAAAAAAAAACTTTGTTAAATTTAAAAAAAAAAAAAAGTAAATTTCGCACGTTGGTTTTTACGGGCACAAACTCCAGAGTAATTTAAAAAAATTATTATTTATAAAGAATGACAGAAAAAATCTTATCCTCAGTGCCAAATTGTGAACAAAATTATTTAAATAACGCGTCTCTCACCAAGAAGCTTAGCATCACCATATCGACAAATAAGCAGAATTGATTAAAAAAAACTAATAGTAAGCTGTTTATGGTTTTGAAACGGTATATAACGAGTACGTTTTGCGAAATTAATTTTATAAATTATTTCAGGTATTAACAACCAATAGTAAGTTAGTTATTACCCGTGATATCTTAAATAACTATCGAAACTCCATGTCTTCAAGTTGGAAATCAATAATTTTGAATTTTAAAAAAAAAATTGTTGACGAATTTGATTATTTGATAAAGTGACCATATTTTAGTCGATGTCAAATCAAATATCATTTGCCATTTGTAGTCGCGCTGGCGGGAGTCGACTAATCATCGGTAATATTGATAAGAATCTTTATCATGCCAATGCAAATAATTTTATGGCGTTCGTGCTAGACCTCCAGAAAATGTGAAGTCAATCATTTGTTGAATAGAGACAGTACTCGCTTCGGAAAAAACAACCTTTGCTGATTTTTCCGACTTTATTTTAATTCGACCCGTTAAAAGAGTCTCGATTTGCGATTCCAAATTCATTTACCCAAAAATTAGCATAATCCAACTCCCATGACGTAGGTTCAGAAATTTTGACATGGGTACAGCAGTTGTAATATTGCGACTGTTTAATATTCTGCCTATTTTTCGATTGGTCAGAGAAATTGAATCATATTTTACACAGCCATGAGTTTCCGTGGGTCTGGAAAACATTGGCTTTCACAATGCAGACCGGTATCAAATGAACTGAAGCATGCATTGACTCCCAAATTATTGTAAGTTTTTTGTTTCCACAGAAAATATGGTGTATTTAGGGGAAGAAGTCTTCAAAACATGTTAGAAATGACCATTGAAATAATTGTAGGATTCGCCGAAGATTTTTATGTGGTTACAGCACAAGAGTTCTTGGGAACTTCAGTGAAAATATGAATCCTCAATTTGTGGTACATTTTGGGGTTAAGTGGAGTAGGCTAAAGGAGGAGGAGCGAAAGGTAGTGGTAGGGGTTGAAGATAGGAAAAGAAGGTTGGAGTGTACCTAATAATTCAGGCCTGATCAGTTTTAACTATTTTAACTAGAGTTCCATAAACTAATCCAGTAAATCAACACTGTTGGTCTTGAATATATGTATTGTTATTTAAAAGCACGAATGAACCAAAAACTAAACCAGTCAATAAATGCTTTTGGTTTCGAACAAAAGTGTTGTCATTTGAAATCGTGAATGAACCACAAACCAAACTAGTCAATATTCGCCATTGATTTTGAACAAACGTTTTGTCATTTAAAAGCATGAATGAATCAAATACTCAACCAGTCAATAAACGCTTTTGGTCTTGAACATACGTCTTGTTATTTAAAAGCATGAATGAACTACAAACCAAACCAGTCAATAAACGCTTTTGGTCTTGAACATACGTCTTGTTATTTAAAAGCATGAATGAACTACAAACCAAACCAGTCAATAAACGCTTTTGGTCTTGAACATACGTCTTGTTATTTAAAAGCATGAATGAACTACAAACCAAACCAGTCAATAAACGCTTTTGGTCTTGAATATACGTATTATCATTTAAAAGCATGAATGAACCCCAAAACAAACCACTCAAATAACGCTTTTGGTCTTGAACATACTTGTTTTCATTTAAATACGTGAATTGACCACTAACTAAACCAATCAATAAACGCTTTGGTTTTGAACATACGTGTTATTATTTAAAAGCATGAATGAACCCCAAACCAAACCATTTAAATAACGCTTTTGGTCTTGAACATACTTGTTTTAATTTAAAAACATGAATTGACCACTAACTAAACCAATCAGTAAACGTTATTGGTCTTGAATATGCGTGATTTGATTTTGTTATTTAAAAGCTTGAATAAACCACAAACTTTATCAGTCAATCAACACTATTGGTCTTGAAATACGTGTTGTCATTTTTACTCCATTAGATGTTGACTCCCACGCGCCAATATTAAACCTAAAGTATTTCTTAACTCTTATGTAACTGAAAAAAAACTACACATTTTGAAAGTTGATATGAAGGTTTCTTTTACAGTATATCATTTTCTGAAGTTTGCTGGACCACTTTTATGACGTAATATATTTCGACTCAGTTCAATACTTGGGGAAGTGGATAGGAATTTCACCCAGTACCATCTTTTCTTGGGGTTTTTAATTAAATAGGTGATTAAAAGTAGTATTAAGGATACAGACAACGGTACATCAGATTTATCATTTGAAATAAGATGAAATGATTAATAAATACGCAAAAGCTTCAAATTTCATATAAAACACATGAGGGTACCCGGGTACTCTTTCAGTCATCAGAAGTTGTAAATTATACTTATGCGTTTTTCGCTAACATGCTACACTCCACATATTCAACGATTATGTTCAATTGTTCATCTTCACTATTGTGGAGAAGTCAGGAAGTTTCAACCGGTTAGACCTACTGAAACATTAAAAAAATCTATGTTGAAAACCGAAAAGGGAACCCGGGTACTTTTTCAGTCACATAAAGGTTAACTGTAATCAATAATTTTAGGTTCTTAACTAACCACAAGTTCGAAACGAAAAAAGTTCAATCATTCGTAGCTCTTTAGACAGAATTACAAAATAGATCTTGTTTAATTTAAGCTGCGGTAGATGATTCTATGGAAGTTTCTGGTCTTTGGGATAAAATATCTGTCACAATAATAAATACTTAAAACAGAATTTCACAAAAACACAAAGAATTATTTAGCAAGGATGAAAATCTCACCTGGCAGTTCCAAAAAGTTGGACGTTCTCCTCTGCCGCCCGCGCGCTGTGTTTTGAAAATTGAGCGGACCGATGTCTTCCTTGGAGCAGCTGGACACCACGGAGTCTCTAGAGCCCCGCCTGCTGGCCAAGTAGGCCAGGCCGCCCTTCATCGACCCCCTCCGCATGGGCGACGAAGGTCTGCTTATGCTCGTGGACCTTGTGACCGGAGTTTCGTCCGTCTCATCCGTCAGATCTGATGTGGACTTCCTGCACCTTCCCACAGATCTGCAACTGCTTTCCGCATCATTTTCGTGCGCGTCTTTCTGGCTGTCTTCGTTTATATTGTTGCTGGAGGAGTATGGACTTCTTCGGTTGATTGTGCTATTTGAATGGTATTTCGACGAAGACTTGCTCGGAGACATGTAGCCAGGGTTGGTGTGGATGTGGACTGGGGGTGTTTGGACTCTATGCTGTCCTTTGACGCTACCGCTGCTGTTTGAGACGTTGGTTTTAAACGCTGGAGCGGAGTTGACGTGGATCATTGTAGGGAAGTTGTATTCCTTGCTGGTTGCAGCGCCGGCCGCGTCTGGTTCGCTGTTTTCGTGGATGAAACTGAAATTCCTCGGACTTTTCGGACTTCTGAGGTTCATCAGCTTCGGGGACTTCGGGGGCTTGCAGTGGGAGCTGGGACTCCGGTCGTAGCTGCACCCGGATTGGGGGGTGTAGTAGCCCGAGGAGCCGCTGGACACAACCGACGGACTCTTCTGCGGAAATACGAAGTGTCTGGGGCTCTTGGGCGTGATGGGTTTCGGAGAGAGTTGAGCCGCAAACGATCCTGGACTGTTGATTGCCATTTCGGATTGGTTTTGTCACCTTTGCTTAGGAATTTATCCAGAATATCTGAAAAGATAGAAAAATAACAATTAGTTTAAAAACAGTTTATAGAGACTACGGTATCTACTGTCAATTGGAGAATGTTGAGAGCTAGAAGAAATTTTAAGGACTTATAAAAATAAAATAAAATTACATTAACTCCACACAGGAAGTCTTGAGAGAAATAATTTTCCTCAGTGCGTATGTTATTATTGGGGATGCTGTATGGAGGTTATTTTTGAGTAAAGAAAGGAGTGAAACTAGGTTTTGAAGAAGAGGAAAGACAGAAGCCGGAAAATCGTTTCACAGCCGACCTGTTGAATATAAGAACGAGTCGTAAAAACGACCCGTTCTCAAAAATCGAATATCAACAGTGTACAAATGTCGGACGCGCGTTTGGCGAGTCTATGCATCAGTGCCGAAGGGATCAATGACGCAAGTTATTCTGAGCATCTTCCATTGAAATACCGGTAGAACAAGGACACCATTCCCACCTGACGTCGGTGCTCCAAAGATTACAATCCGTTTTTTTTAATAAATAAGACCTCATTCAAATAATACAAACCGTGTTTCCAAACATAATGCCAAAAATATATTTGGTATCTACAATTTTTTGTTGGCGTCTAAATTGAAAAAAATAAATTTCGCGGAAATACAAAAGAATTCTATTTTTCTGAAACTCCCCTCCTCTGCGAAAATCACAAATTCCTCAGATCTTAGAAAAAACGGTTGATGTCTAAAATAACACCCCCTTTGTTAAAAAAATCACTCCGCTTGTTTTGAAAAAAAACACCCGTTTCCAAAATAAAATAATACCGACATTAAATCTTTCTCCACTAATGTATTTTTGCTAAATATCTTTTTTTTTTTTTTTTTTTTATTTTTTTTTTTGATTTTTTTGTCACATACATTTTTTTTTTTTAAATTAGAAAAGAAAAAGATTACAAAAAGTAAAAACATTAATTAAAAAGAAAGAAACATATTATAAACAATAAAGAAAAGAAAATAAGGAAGAACAATGTAGATATAACAAAAAATCCCACATAGGCAAAAGCCAGTGCGTGGGTATACTAATATAAATCAATAGTAGGTTCTCTATAGCAATAATATAAAAATCTTAAAACAAATATCTTTTTTCCGAGGGAAAAACATTGAGATGTTTGTTGTAAGATATTTAGCGAATATAAATTAAAACATGAGATTCGAAATAAACATGTATTTATGTCGAGGCCACATTTTTTGGCGATTTACATGTTAGCTCTTCGATTGAAACTCTGATTTCGCAATACTTTTAGGGCGCACGCACACGGAGAAGAAACTGAACTGGTTTGTGATTGAAGTTAATAGCCGGTTACTAACTGTTTAGTGACGCAGACGCACACGCGAGCTACTCAGAAGTGATGGAAATCAGTTGTTATCTGTGTGGTGTGCAAGGAGGTGAAGTTATATAAAACGGGATATTTTTCTACTTCTCATTACTAATTTTGTATTCACTTGTTGACCGTTCACTTTCGGGAATACAAATAAAATTAATATAAAATGAAATATCTACAATGAAATTATAGACAGCCCTGATTTATTTAGCTTAATTACCTTTCATGTAACTAATACTTAGATGAATTAAATAACAAAATACAACAAAAAAAATTGCAACAGAAACTGAAGAGAAATTTAACCAGGTTAATAAACTGAAGTTATCTCAAATAACCAGTAATGATATCAGAAACGTGATTGCAACCCTTGATGCTAATAAATCATCGGGAAATGATATAATCTCAAATAAAACAATAAAACAATTACAAAACGAACTGACCTTGCCTTTGACATATTTAGTAAATCTTTCCATATCTAAAAGTGTCTTCCCTTCTTGTCTTAAAAAAGCCACAGTTATACCCATATATGAAAATGGAAACAAAAAGGATATATATAATTATCGACCTATAAGTCTCTTAAACTCATTTTCAAAGATCCTGAAACTGTCAAATTGTACAATTTCTAGAACATAATAAAATATTATCACCATCCCAATACGGTTTTAGAGAAAATCTAAGTACCACTGATGCTATAGAAAATCTTACAAACATAGCCATAAAAAATATAGACGAGGGGAAAAAATGTTTGGCCTTATTCATAGACCTTCAAAAAGCTTTCGACACAATAGACCATAAAATACTATTATCTAAGCTTAAACAAATAGGAATGGCTGAAACAACAATGGATTTATTAACAACTTACATAACAGGGCGAGAACAACATGTACAGATTGGCAAACAAAAGAGCAAACCATTGCCTTTAAACTACGGCGTCCCTCAAGGAAGTGTATTGGGACCGATTTTATTTATCATCTACATAAATGATATCACGAACCTACCCATTAAAGGAAACATTATCAGTTTTGCTGATGATACCGTTTTGATGTTTCAAGAAGAAAACTGGACGGAAACATTTAACGTTGCTGAACGAGGGCTTAATGAACTTCAAAATTGGCTTCAAATAAACTCTCTCACCCTCAATGTCAGCAAAACTAAATATTTAACGTTCTCCATAGACTCGAGGAATCAACCAGGGCAAGCACTACACCTCAAATTACATGAATGTCAAAGAAATAATATCCAATGTCGCTGCCCCACTATAACTAAATCACAAAACATAAAATACCTTGGAGTAGTAATTGATGATAATCTTAAGTGGGACCTACACATCAAAGGTATTACAGAAAAGCTCACAAGTCTTATATATTTCTTTAAAAACCTTAGAAATGTGGTAAATAAAAATGATATGAAAAAAGTCTACTACGCATTATGTCACTCTCGAATCGAATATGGAATCATGGGATGGGGATCCGCAACATCTAAGTACATACATCAAGTGAATACCATCCAAAAGGGAATCATAAAAACCATTCTTAAAGTACCCATAAAAACACCTTCGATAGAAATCTTTAAAAGTTTTGATGTACCCAATGTACTACAAATATATGCTAAAAATATACTATTAAAACTATTCAAAAATAAGGAACCCCTCACTGGACCACGCATCCATGACACTAGATCAAATCAAAACGATATAAAAAACATACCATATTATAAAACCGCATTCGGACAAAGAAACTGTACATTTTTAGCAACAAAACTCCACAACATCCTTCCTCCGGATATAAAACAAATAGAAAAACTAAACGAGTACAAATCAAGAATTAAAGTCTGGCTGAAAGAAGTCAATGAGATAACATTAAAAGCAGTACTAAAAACGACATAGAAGACGCACCAAATTAGATGACATGAAATTACGTAACTCTAGTCCGCCTCAGCACAGGACCCCCTAGTGAGGAGGACTAAGAAGAAAAAAAAAAAAAAAAAAAAAGAAGAAAAAAAAAACGATAATAACAAAGAGTGTTACAATTATAATAATTAATGTACCTAATTTATCTTTACTGCTATCTCTGTATTTGCATTTTTTCTCATTTATATAGATGCTAAATTAAAAAAATAAAATGTAGATATGTTACTGAGACAACACGCGTGAATGCACTAAATTGAGTCCGCGAGACATACCTGAGATTTACTGCGTTTAGTATCACACAAACATTCGTTCGACAGACAAGCTGTCACCAACTGTTACAAACGCGTCTTTGTAGGCTCCTTTCTGAGAAAAACTACCTTGAGAGGTGTAAAAATCATTTGGGAGCAAAAAACATATCGCATTGAGTTTCTTTCCATTCATATTTACCCACAAAACATTTATTATTTCAATTCAATAAATACAATTATTCACAAGGTTTTTAGCAACTCGAAAACGGTGTGAGATAGCTAATACAGAAATACACAAGTGTGTAAAAGACAACCACGGCTAGTGGCGCGATACCCGATTATAACAGTAGCGCGGGACGTTCATATAGCTATCCCATCCATACAAACATATTCTTTGAATTGCTATCCTTTTCATAAGCGGGTGAAACGGAATACAAGACGTTGCTACATTATTCGTAAGATTTTTATGAATATGACGTGTTCTGTATTTTATGTCTATGACGTAACAAAACTAGTTGATCCAAAATTATTTTTAAATATAACAATAATTTCAGCACTGAGTCATTTTGTTTGTTTGCTTGTTTTTTTATTTTTATTTGGATGTATGCAAATATTTTTTTCACACATCTAGTAAGAAAAACATTTATACATTTCACAATAATAGAACAAAGCAAAAGCCTGGAATGGACTACCACATGATCTGAGAGTAATAAAAGACTCAACAGAGTTCAGAGCCAAACTCAAAACTCATTTTTTCAGAAAATCATATCCATAATCAAGATGTAACAAGCCCAATTCAGACTCTCATTCCTTAAATTCATTAGAAGATTATCACCATTATCTGTTCTTCACTACGAAAAATTAAAAATACCTCCGATATACTTTATTTTAAATTTGCCCTCATGCCCTAAAAATGAAAAATAATAAAAAAGAAATATAAAAAAAAGAAACAAAATAAAAAATAAATAAAAATTTAAGTTATTCTAAATTTTAAGTTATTATGATATGGTGATTGTGTCCTGCCAGAAGTGACCTGCCAGGTAAGTATGTTGCTGTATATTTATATAAACTAAGAATTAATATTAAGTAGAAATTAAGATTTTTACAGCGCCCTTGAGGTGATTTTTCACAAAAACGGCGCTATACAAATTATCCAAATATTATTATTATTATAAGATTACTATACAGCAGATATAAATTGAAATCTTAGTAATCTTAAGAATCATAGGTTTTTTTATCGTATTCAGCACAAAGCCTACGAAAAGTACCAAGATTTGAAGCTTCTTTTAAGGCATTTGGAAGACTATTAAAAAGTTTTTGACCTTTGTAAAACACGTTGTTTTGAGTACACGCAAGTTTTAATACTCGCTTGTGCCTAGATTGCATGAAGAGGGTAATTCCTTCGCAGAAATAGAAGATGCATTCAACTGCATTGAATCTAGTTATAAGAAGACTATAAAACATACCTCTTCCAAAAATACTAATGTTCATTTATAGCATTGTAATATTTCTAGTAACTTTTTTTAAGTTTGTGTGTGCTAATCATTTACTCCGTGTTATTTGTATGAGACCATTATTTTATATGATGTATTGCACAGATATGTAAAAGTCTATAAAGGCATATATAATTAAATACATATATAAAATAAATACATACGATAGTGTAACAACTTAAAATGATGTGACAAGAAACGTCGATGAATATTCAATTGGACCAAAAGCTAGACGATTGAACACTCAAGTCAAAAACGAGTCGACAGGTTGAGTTTCTTATCAACTGGTTACTAAAGCGTTAGTGACAATGGCGGCGTCTAATTTAATTACAAAAGGTTCAAACTCATCGTGGACTGGTTAGTAATTTGCATCCGTGACCAGTTTCTTTTGAGTATCTCTGTGTCCAGAGGGCCTATTGAGAATCTGTTCTAGCGACGTAAACTGATTCGGAATCATATTTTCTGAACAATAGTAGTACCTTGACAAAGAAGCCTTTTAAATGGTTTATTTATCTGAATATAATATATTGTGAAAACACTTAAGCTTTCCGGGCCCCCGCAGCCTTAGCAGACCTCATGGGGAGGCCATGGTTATTGTAACAATAAACGTTTTCTAGACGCTAAGAGGGAAAAGCGCTTAAGAAATATTATCACAATGCGGAATAATGGCGTACAAAGAATCAAAAGAGAAATGGTGAAAATATTATTTCATAGGAACAATGCAAAATAATTTTAAATTACAAATTTTAATATAATTGGATCTGCCAACTTTTTGTATTCACGTAGATAAATAAATTTATCACTCGTTTTTTCGTACCCGATTTTGTCAACGTTTCATTTCATTTGTATTAATTTATTTATTTAACGCCCGCAGGGCTTTTGCATAAAGTAGTATGTCGGATTTCCAAGTGATATATTTTTAGGTTCTTACCTACGCGTTTTCTTCCCGTTCCTACCTATCCAACCATTTCGCAAAATCGAATTCCGTATTCAAAAATACCGTGTTCGAAACAATTGACAATCAAACAGAAGTGTTTTGTTGCTCGTTAGTTTTTCGCTTGTTCGTCTCCAAATAATATAAAATATTTTTATTGGAGGTAGTAGTTTGAATGAAATCCAATACGTAAAACTGCTAAAACGTTTTAAAATTAGTATGAAAAACATTGAACCCGCCACGTTGTATTGAAGTTAGCCCATAGATGTAGCACTCTAATTAGCCACAGATTACATATTCCACAGACAAAGGTTTGTTTGGGTAGAATATTTTCAAAATGGAAAACACAAGTAGGTACCTACTTGTAAGAAGACTTCAAGAACGTATAGCTTCAACTACATCGGTGAGTGAATGGTTTCACATTTTCTTTTCATTCCATAATCTTTCCACGTCTATAATTAAACCCTTCCATCAAGTGGTATAGTTTATCGTTTACAGTCAACTATTTCCCAAATTCATCTGAAGCTGAAAACACATTCGATGTTTTATCGCAGCTTAGGATTCAACATAGTACATCATTACCATTAGAAAAAAAAATTGAAAACGAGAAAATATGTATGAAAATAATATTGCCTTATTGTTTTTCATAGATTTAAGGGCGTGCCTAATCTCTTCCTCATCGATGTCTGAGAGATCCTTGGAATTGACATTTAAAGATCTCTGTCTTTCATCGGTTCTTTCATATTACATAATAGATACGAATAAAAAATATAAAAAACAAGAATACAGTTTTCAGACAGGTATACAAAAAAAAAAATTATCTTATGTTAAAATACATATTTAATATGATTCACAAATTGACAAAATTAACTTTAGACATGTCAACTTCACACAAGTGTAGATTTTCCACCGTGTAAAACCGTTGTATCTGGGAATGAGCAATTTTACTTAGCTAAACTGCAGTAGAATAGTGAATTTTGTTAGGTTATTATTGTGGAAACTAGTTTAGTCTTGATACACGCGTCAAAAGGGACATAGTGAGTTAATCGTCAAGTAGCGTAGTCGAAATAAAATTTCAGACATTTTTACGTTTGAGCGAAAATTACCAGTATTGTGTGTGCATACATTAGCGCCCCACACGGCGATTCAACGAATCAACTACAGAAGACGGCTTAGCGTATTAATACTATTATTGTGGAAATATATAGATTTGTGAGTTGCAGGAGCTTAAAACAGTCGAATTTGATATATAATTATTTTTCTTGCGTCTATTCTTGATACACATGTCAAAAGGGATATTGTGAGTAAATTGTGAAGTAGCGTAGTCGGAATAAAATTTCAGACATTTTTACGGATAAGCGAAAATTACCAGTATTGTATTTGCATACATTAGCGCCCCACGCGGCGATTAAACGAATCAAGTACAGAAGGCGGCTTAGCGTATTAATACTATTATTGTGGAAATGTATGGATTTGTGAGTTGCAGGAGCTTAAAACAGTCGAATTAGAGATATAATTATTAGGATCCAATGAAATATGATTATTTTAAGTATTCTAGAAGGATATTCATTCGACAGTTGACCGCAAATAATTAATTTGTGATACCTTTGTAGGGCTTTCCTGCTTGTATTATGTAATGCAAAGGTGCCCAGCACAGCCACATTGACAAATTAAGCAAGTTGTCGACGATGGTTTATCAATTTTGCGACCATGCTCTGATTTACTTAATATATTTATAAATATATCGATAATTTTAACTCCATTAATGGAGGACTCAACGCTGTTGGCGCAAATAATAAAATGTCCAAAGAAACGAAGCTAGCAGTCCACAATGGAGTGTTTATACCAACCATAACGTATGACAGTGAGGCATGGAACTGGCAGAGGAAGGATAAAAGTAGACTGAATGCTGTAGATATGAGACCCTTAAGGCGTATGTACGGTAAAATAATATATGACCGTGTTAAAAATGTGGATATCCTGAAAGAATGCAAAGCTGATGTAAGCGTAATGAATAGGATCAAGAAAGGGACGCTTAGATGGTTTGAGCATGTAGAGCAAATTAACGAAAAAAAGAGTGTGAAAAGAATATATGATGCGAAAATGAATGAAAGAATAAGTCGAGGACGCCCGAGGAAGACATGGCACGATCAAGTGAATCGTAGGGCCACGTGAAGGGTTAGAACAACAGAAGGGTATGTGTGAGACGGTGTATGAATGTTAATGAAGCAAGGAGTGTGTGCCAAGACAAATTTGTATTGGAGTCCGTCCTCTCGACATACCCCTGCGGGAAAACGGCGTGATGGTTACTTGGTTCGTTAGCTTAATTTTATCAATATTGAGAAAAATTGTTATACGATAGCAACACTGACACTTGAATTTTTTGCTGTTTTGAAACGTCAAATTCAAAGGAGTTTGTTTTGAAAAACTTATTTTATTGATTGATTAAATTTTGTCGATTAACAGTCGTTAGAACTTCAATTCCACGTGATCAAATTTATAAAAAAGCCAATCGATTCCCGTGTGAAATTGATAATACGTCAACGATGATTATCGACTTATATATGAACGAATTTTGCACTGTAAACTACACTCTCTGTCAGCCAGACGTAAACTTTCTGATATATTAATTTAACACAAAATTATGCATTCATCAATTGATGCACCAAACATTTTATCCCAAATTAACATCAACATACCACTAAGAAAATCAACAAGGAGGATAAACGATATTTTTAATATTAAACCCTACCACACAAATGCGGGATATTTTTCTCCTTTGCCGAGGACATTAACAAACTACAACACAATTCACTGCACAAACAATAGTAGAAATTTTCTTTGACACGATAATTCAAGTTAAAAAAAAAACTGTCAATCATATCAAAATGTAATGATATTGTAATGATGCACTTAAGTTAAAGACTGGCTGTATGAAGTATCAAGTACCAAACGGCTAATAGGCATCTCTCCAGTACAGGTGCCAATAATCCATGAATTTATGTTCTACCTTGTATAATATTATTCACTTGCTTTTGTTTGTTATTCGTTCAATTTTGCATTTTTCATAAACTTTAACTTGATTACCTACTGTTGTTAAATATTCTAATTAAATAACCACTCATGTATGTATGTTTTGGGAACCATGCCTGTTATATGGACTAAAATAGAAAAATAGACAAGCTTCTCTAGGGAGCGAACGAGCTCGAGAAACTAACAATATTTAATTCAATGTCAACTGTCAAATTAATGTCCTGGCGATTGGGGCATCGTACTAACAAGTTTAGTGTCGAATTATTATAGATATTGTTAATAAAAGTCTCGACCGTGTCAATTTAGAATGTTCATGCTGGGAAGGGACCCAGGGGAACTATGCGTATAACAACCCAGTTGGGTGTCGTTGTGAGGCGGGTTGAGAAAAGGAATGTGTGAACGGATTTGTTAATGGTTCTCAAGAGGTTTTGGAAGTGTTTTTTGATGTGTTAATCCTTGACAATCCAAAATTGCTTCGCAGAACCTTATTTTAAATGACTTGAAAATCAGAAACCTTTTTTTAATCAAATTTCTAGATCGAGTAAGAGGGGTCCAATGTGGTTACAATTTCGTAAATATGACATTCCGACTGTTCAAATCAGTTGATATCACAATTCTCGCCATTATTTGTTCAAGAGGAAAATGTTGCTCGTGCAACGATTGAGGATTAAGCTAGTAGAGGATAAACTCGCGACACCACGGTGGGAATCCGACGCCTTGAACCACTCGGCCGCTAACTGGTGTATACTGCCAAATTTATTTTTTTAACTCCGTAACGTGTAAATTCATCGCAGTTCATGAACATGGTTCAATTTAAAATGCTAAAATCATCGCCGGAAAGGCAAAAGGGCTTAAGCGACACTTAGGTCAAAAATGAGTTAAATATGCAGTTTTCATCAGTTTGTTTTCTGCATCGAAAGCTCTGACTCTCGTTTGATTCTGAAGGCTTTTGAGGCCCTTCAGCCATTCAAAATATATTTACCATTTGGAATGGAAGGTTTGACTCAAGCTTGAAGGAACAATATATGGAGGGATAGCTAATTTGTTTTACCCAACCCATCCGAAATTGTAATAAATCACTGTTTCCGTGTTTTTACATCGTACACCATGAGAGAGAAAGAGACAACAAATTTCTTGGACGACTTCTATATACTGTCGTAATGTTCTTAAGCTGGTTATTTTCGCTGGTTCACGGCAGGACTCCGCCCACATTTTTTATTTTGCCACTAAACTTGACACAACTAAACGGTTTTTTAGGTTAGATGCTATATTTTTGTTGATAAAAATACTGTGAAAAAGTGGCTATACGAATACACAAAAACATTATGTCGATATGTGATGTGAATGGATGTATAAATACCGTAGCCTTAGTCTTAGCCACGCCCATTTGCGCCGAGTCATGTTAAAATCATCAAAAACAAGTCCAAAACTGACTTCACTGGCTTTGGCTTGGGCCACCTCTTGTATACTCTAAGGACTCAAGCGACACAAGTTTGGGACTTTTTTTAGCTTTTTGTCGCTTCGGGTAATTCGGTGGGAGCATCGAGTTACCTGACACAACTTTTTTTTTCAAAATTCAACCAGTTACTGAAAATTTTTGAATTTTATTGTAAAACAAAAAAGCTTTAAAGTGCTCCGGTGTAAACTTCCCAAAATGGCGCTTCAGCCCTTTTGCCTTTCCGGCGACGATGTATACGTAACGAGTAGCATCTAATACATAATTAAATATAAATAATCTCCTTTTTGAATACGTAGTACCGTACGAGAGGCGGAAAGGCTGATAAGGATGTTGAAAGAAGGGTGAATGCAGGAAACTCCATTAATAAAGGACTGAACGCTGTTGGCGCAAATAAGAAATTGTCCAAAGAAGCGAAGCTAGCAGTCCACAATGGAGTACTTATACCAACCCTGATGCATGGCAGTGGGGCATGGAACTGGCAGAGGAAGGATGAAAGTAGACTGAATGCTGTGGAAATGAGATCTTTGAGACGTATGTGCGGTAAAACCATGTATGATCGTATTAAAAATGTGGATATCTGGAAAGAATGCAAGGCTGATGTGAGCGTAATGAATAGGATCAAGAAAGGGACGCTTAGATGGTTTGGGCATGTAGAGCGAATGAACGAAGAAAGGAGTGTGTATAGAATATATGATGCGAAAGTGAATGGAAGAAGAATTCGGTGATGGAAAACCTAACAAGTTGTCTATTTGAAATCCAACAAAAACCTTTAAAAAACTTACCTTCAAAACATTAACTCCACACAGGAGGCCTTGAGGGAAATAACTTTATCTGTCATCTTTGGGGATGCTGTATGGAGGGTCTTTTTGAGGAAAGGAAGGAGTGAACCTGGGTATTAAGAGACCCATGTTGAAGGAAGAAGAAAACCAAGGCCAGCAAATCATTCCACAGCCGAGCTGTTGAACACAAGAACGAGTCGTAAAAGCGACCCGTTCTCACGTTTTGAATGTCAACCGTGTACAAATGTTGGGCGCGCGTTTAGCGAGTTTCCTGTCCATGCACCAGTGATCAATGACGTTCCTCAGAACATCTTCCATTGAAATACCAGTAGAACAAGGACAGCATTCGAGCCACGGGTTTTTTCAGATATTTAAGGGCTCCAGACCAGAGGTGGCTGCCAAATTCAACAGTGGGGCGCACTTGCGAGTTGTACAAGGTAAGAAGTTGTGTACTTTTGAAGTATCTGTGGGCCCTGTACAGTACGCCCAACTTCTTAGAGGCTAACTTTACTTTATTCGGTTTAAGAAGGAACGTTAATTTTTGGAAATGTTTGATTAATTTCAACAGAAGTAAGAGAAAATTAAGCTTAGTTCTGGCACACTGACATGCCTACAAGAAACTGTCTTCTCTTTTTCTCCAGCAACGCTCCCGTCTGTTATTCTACGCAGAAGTGTACGTTTTTTTTTCGCTACAAACGATTGGCCTATTTCAAATATTTACAATGTGTTTACCGAGGAAACATTTTTAATCAAAAATATTTTTATTCGTAATGCCCGGGGTGGTATTAATTTTGAATTTGCAAAATACCTTTCTCAGACGTGTTTCACATAATTTTGTAAGTTTTGTAATAAACAACGACATCGTGTAAATACGTGGTGTTTTAAAGAGAGAGTACGAGAACAGCGTGCGATATAGTTGTGAATGATGAATACTTGGAGCAAGTGGATGAGTTTGTGTATTTGGGAAGTATGTTCTAGGGATAAAGAAAGGCTTATAAGGATATTGAAAGAAGGGTGAATGTAGGAAACTCCATTATGGAGGTCTGAACTAGTACTGTATCAAAATATATCTAGCTGTTAGAAATAACAGCTAGATGCCGCTAACGTCTAACGTTATTGACGAAAATTTGCGCCAACAGTTAGATATTATTATTAAAAATATTAGTACCTACATACGAATATTCTTCGACGCTATTATTATTGTATTAGCGTTAGCGCCAAGTAAACAAAAAGATGTAAGAGTTTATGCATCGTAAGCGACATTATGTGTATCTTTTTATACTTTCTTACTAAACGTTTTTGTGGAATATCCTATCCGAAACGCGCGATACGTAGCTCCAAGAGTCAAGCGAATAAAATAATGGCTAGGTAAAATAACGACGGCACCTAAAATGTAACTGTTATGTATAATTCTCCGAATGTCACCAAAATATCTAACAGCTAGATATATTATAACGACGTCTCGTATTGTCATGTACCTATTATTTTAGTCTTTAAAAAGGTGTAAAGAGTGTGTGCGTCGTCGACAATATTATAAGTAGTTTGGAATAATCTTTTGGTTATACTTCTTCTTACTAGACATCTTTGTGGACTTTCCTATCCGAAACGGCCGATACGTAGCGCCTAGAATCAAGCGACGAAAATAATGATAAGTCAAACATATCTAACAGCTAGATATATTATAACGACAATGTCTTTTCATCGAGCTGTTATTTTTCAACAGGGGATTATTATTATTATTAAAACCAATAGGCTCGTTATTCATTATTTTTGCTAGTTAGTTTTATGTCAATCTCCTACTCGTTTAGTTTGGCGCGTTTTTACTCGTCGCGAGTGCATTTGATGTGTTTTTGTGAATTGAAGAATACGATTAATGGTGTAGTTATCTAATGTTTATATTTTGTTTCACGGCCAAAGTGCAAATACCGAGTAAGCAAATAAATTAAGTTTTAGTAGACAATACGACGCAATATATTATTTTACTTTTTTACTATTGCATTTGCATTATTAGCTCATATAATTCAACGTCTAAACTTAATAATAATAATAAATGGATACATTTTATAGCACCGTTTTCGTGGGAAAATCACCTCAAGGACGCTTTGTGTACTTATATGTAATTTAGAAAATATAGTATATTGGTAGTTTACCAAAAAATAGTCAACGTCGGCGTTATTTTCAACGGTTATATTTAACAGTTAACAATCGCCAACGATAACGGCGTTGGCGTTTTTTCGAATTATATTTAACGCCCAGTCCTAATCTGAACGCTGTTGGCGCAAATAAAAAAATGTCCACAATGGAGTGCTTATACCAACACTGATGTATTGCAGTGAGGTAAGGAGCTGGCAGAGCAAGAATGAAAGTAGACTGGATGCTGTGGAAATGAGATCCCTGAGGCGTATGTGCGGTAAAATCATGTATGATCGTGTTAAAAATGTGGATATCTGGAAAGAATGCAAGGCTGATGTAAGCGTAATGAATAGGATCAAAAAAAGGATGCTTAGATGGTTTGGGCATGTAGGGCAAATGAACGATGAAAGGAGTGTGAAAAGAATATAATTAAAGTGAATGGAAGAAGAAGTCGTGGACGCTAGACATGGCACGATCAAGTGAATCAAATGACCGTTCGGTAGCTGAGTGGACAAACGCGTCCAGTTCCCACCCTCTGGCTAAGTCCTCCACGGATTCCATTCCTCTGCTGGCTAAGTCCTCCATCATTACACAAGCAACATCTTCCGCTTTTTATGAAGGCAGTAGGAGTTTTTCAAATATTGTCAGGTTATTCGTAAACAGGGAATGTTTGTCTTTCTTTTTAAAAAATAAATAAAAATAAAAAAAACTTGGGTCGGGTCATATGAAGAATCAGAGTAACAGAAGAGTGTGTATGAGACGATGTATGAATGTGAATGAAGCAAGGAGTGTGTGCCAAGACAGAGTTGTATTATGGCGGCCCGTCCTCTCTGCCTACCCTTGAAAGGAAACGGCGTGATGGTTAGTTAGTTGGTTGGTGTAAATACGACATAGCGAACACCGTTTCATCGAGAAAACATTCCACCATCTGTGGTCATAACGCGGTGTCGCTGTGATTTTCTTTGGCAGCTTTTTAATAAACTTTGCGAAGCTTTGCTTAGCTACGCACGGAAAGCTCGTAAACAGAGCTTATGGCTTATTAATATGGCGGAATTAGGATCGACATATTAAAGTTGAAGCATTTTGTAACCTATTTATCGACGCTTGCATGTAATTATTTGAGTCTCAGTAATGACCATTGTTCTTTTTAGTTTATTGTTTTTTTCTGATTCATAATTTTGTTTTAGATTATTAATATTATTAAATAAAAATATTTTTTTACGTGAATACCGCACATGATTCCCAAATACCCGAAGCCATTGGGACAATTAAACTCAAGACTCAAAGGGAAATTAGATTAGAAGAACGTGGCTATCCAGATTCGGTCTAAAACACGTCTAATGCCAATTAGGCAACGCGCCGTTTTGATTCTGAACTGTAGTCTATCGCCAGGCAGATACTGGAATTTTCTAGCATTCTGGATTTACAATTAAGGTTGACTGGGAGTCTAGCACTGGCACACCAATTTTTGCACGGTGATTACTACCTTACTGCTCCCAACCGCCAGGAGCCAGTGGGACTATGGCATCCCTAATTGGGGTGTGTTGTGAGGCTGAAGGAAGTGGGGGGGGGGAGGAAATTGGGAAGTAGAAGGTAAGGAAGAGTCTTGCTATTCATATCAGGTCACCAAGCACGGCTAAAGCCATTTCGACCAACGTTTTGATTCTAATTATTCCTGTCCCGGTTAAAAGGAACCTGGTCCAAGCCGGTAACTGGAACTCCGAGGAACCGGTTTTTTATGGAACCGGCTCCTTTGTCCGTTATTTTGGTGGGGAACCAGTTCCAGTTCTTTTCGTTTTTCAGAATTTCTCTAGCATTTTTTTCAGTGTTCCCATCGTATAGCATTTTTTTCACCGAGATTGATTAATTTTTCGATGCATTAATAATATTTGAATAATTTGTATAGCGCCGTTTTTAGTAAAAAATCACCCCAGGGGCGCTGTAAAAATCGGTATTATGAAGTAACAATATATGGAAGGATAGATAATATTTTTTACCCAACCTACGCAAACTTGCGATAAAACACTTTCTCCGAGTTTTTACGTCGTACACCATGAGAGAGAAAGAGACAACAAATTTTATAGACCGCTTCTATATACTGTGAGGATGATCTTAAGCTCCTGGTTCACCGCGGGACTCCGCCCACATTTTTTATTATGCCACTAAACTTTACAAAACTAAACGGTTTCTTAGGTTATATGCTATATTTTTGTTGATAAAAATACTGTGAAAAAGTGGCTATACGAATAAACAAAAACATTATGTCGATATGTGATATGAATGGATGTATAAATACCGAAGCTTTAGTCTTAGCCACGCTCAGATGCGCCGAGTCAGGTTAAAATCATCAAAACAAGTCAAAAACTGACTTCACTGCCTTGGATAGATACTACTCTACCAACTTTATGGTATTACCGAATTCATCATTTTTTTTAAATGACGTTGACCGCCTGGTTTTTGGTATCAATTCTTCTTAGTTAGAGATGTGCTTGTGTTAGTCCCCAAAAGTGTCACTGAGAAACAGTACCTTATCTCGTTTGAGAAAACTTGTTGTTTTTAGGGGAGAAAAAGACAACAAGTAATGGCTTAGTGTTTTTGTATTATGTGTAAAATTACCTTTTATTTATTTTAGTTTGAATTTTCTTTTCTGCAGTCGAATAACATATTTTAAGCATGCTGTATGCAAGCAATTCTTACGTGTGAGTACTTTTTTAGACTCGTCGCTCGTTACGATACCTTCGCGTAGCAAAATTGATAAGCTGATCGAATTTCTGTTCGAAATTTGATTTGTGACAAATTTAATCAAAATTCTTTCTCTTTCGCACTAACCTTATTTTCCTTTCATTGGCTACCCATCGAGAACCAATCTTCTTGAACCTATATAACCTCTGAACCGATAAACTCCAGAAGTTTGATCTATTTAGATCTAGACCTTTAAACTCCTAGGTCCCAGACAGGCCAACGAACGTAAATATATGTTCAGGAAAGAATTTTGGTATTTGAAAAGTTTTGATTTTTTTAAGATTTTATTTTCCCTCTGTATGTATATATAACCGCATACTTTAATTGTTTGTTTGGTTTAATTTTTTACCCTGATGATGCTTAGGCTAAGCGAAACCGGTACAAAATTAAATGAACAAAAAATACAAAGTGTGTGGTTATATATACATACAGAGGGAGAACACAATATAAAATAAAATAAGAGAACAGTGAGAAAACAAAAGAATAACATTTAAATTATAACAAAGGAACAGAGAGAAAGAGACCGATAATATGAATTGAAAGAAGCAAAACGTCAACTGAGAAGGTGATTAAGAAACAATGATGCTTAGGCTAAGCGAAACCGATCGGTAAAAAAATTTTTAAAAAATCTGTAGTCTTGTACAAAGCTATTTTTAAATTGTATTAAATATGTCAAACCACAAAGTAATTGTTTTCTACAAAAATCTAAAAAATGTTTATTATATTTTTAATAAAAGTTTATGTTATCTCAAGAACATAACAATATTATTTTAAACGTTAATGAGCATTGTTAGCAAAGGCATTGTTAAATAAAAATATCATTATTCGCTCCGACATAATCTTATTTAAGTTAATCCTGACTGTTACGTTAATTTCACTAATAATTTAAAACGAAACTTTTCTGAAAATTCAACATCAGAGCCTTGCTTTAATTTTCTTATGAAAATGTCAAACTGTCAATTAACGTTTTGTGATAATTTTAAACCATGCCCAATTTAAGTACCTACCATGCACAATTTAAAAATTATAACAAAATCTTAATTAGTTTTGCGAATGATTCATATAATTAAATACTTAAGTATTTAAATAATATGAATAATCAACAACACACATATGAAACAGAAAATAAAAGACAACGGTCACAACCGAGACTTGAACTCGGATCCTCTACTCTATCTGGGAGTAACGCTTCGACCAATTCAGCCATTGGGACCTTATTAGAAACCGACATTTTTAATCGATCTCATACTTTCCACTGAAAATTATTGATATTATGTTTTCAATTTTTCTCAGTCACTAATTTTGTCAAATTTCAAGCGAGTATTTGGGGAAGGGACGCAAGTTTCTCGGAGCATCTTCCATTGAAATACCTGTAGAACAAAGACAGCACTCCCACCTGACGTCTGTGCTCCAAAGATTGCAATCCGTTTGTTAAGATAGAAGAATCTATCAAACGGACCGCCCGGTTCTGCACAGAGTCGAGGGGTTTTTCGGGTATTTAGGGACTCCAGACCAAAGGTAGCTGCCAAATTCAATAGTGGGGCGCACTTGCGATTTGTACAAGGTCAGCAGTTGTGTACTATTAAAGTATCTGCGGGTCCTGTACAACACGCTCAACTTCTGAGAGACTAACTGTACTCTGGCTTTGATGGAGCCCCCATGCCTCAGTTGATCGTTTAAGGTTACACCAAGCATGTCAATGGAAGGCTTTTTGGGAAGATTACTTCCGTTGAAGAAGACTTAATCGTCATTTGGACCCCTTTTAGTCCTAATCAGACATGATTGGGTCTTTGAAACATTAATTTCGACAAGATTATTTTTACCCCAAGAGGAGATTCTCTCGAGGTAATCGTCTATTCTCTGCTTCAAAGCCCTCCGAGCCGTTGTTGTTTTACAAATATCCAACCTCTGATAAGAAAGATTTTTTAAAGGTGCAAAAAATTGCGTAATTTTTCTCATAACCGGAGCTATATAGACAAGCGTTGGAAAAAACTTCAATGTTGTGTGAATGCTTCACGAACTGCTAGTCCTTAAATTAACCCTTCAAAGTGAACACTTCAATTGAAGCCGAACTCGCCAAAGAATAATTTTAAATTAGAGATGGTCGATATCAGAATTCGGTGTGTTGCGGTTCCAGTTACCGGTGTCCAGCGAGCAACCGGTTATTTATCCAGTTCTTTTTTAAACCGATTCTTGGTGTTTTTTCGAAAATTACTAGCAAATCGAGAAAAATTCCTCGCCAGCAAAAAAAAGTACTAGTCGGTAGAGATTTGAAAGTGAAAAGAACTGGAACCGGTTCCTCGCCCAAAAAAACACACACAGGATATCGACCGTTCCAGTGACCGGCTAGGAACCAGTTCCTTTAAATCGAAGTTAGCATAGTACCGAAAACTACTCTCCAAAAAATGAGATGGAACTAGAACCGGTTTTTCGCCAAATCTTTGTAGTCGACTTCAATTGAAGTACTTGAAATGAAGACTTCTTTATAGGCTTTGAAGTTCAACATCGCAACTGAACTACCGCAAAATAAATTAGTTCTTTATAATCTAACTTCAATTGGAGTATTTGTTAAATGAAAAATGAATGAAGTTTGAACTGCCGCAAAACGAAGCAGTTCACACGGAGCGGTCACAACGCTAAAAGAACATATAAGCGGAACTACCAACTTCAATTGAAGTATTTGTTCAATGAAAAATGAAGGAAGTGGGAACTACCGCCAAAAGAAGTAATTCTTACGAAGCGGTCACAAAGCTAATAAAGACTATCATGAACAAAATAATCATCCAAATAAAAAACAACATATGTCCCGATTTACACGTTTTGAAACAATGATGTGAACACAACGTGACAGCGTGAGACGATTTAAACGTTTTAACTAACCACCTCCTTTTGATATGCACGTCGGTAGTACATGAGAGACGCTTTGTAAACCAGTCCCCCAGAATCAACTCTGCAGGCAGTGGGGCACCGACGGATTTACGGGCCCCGCTTACCCAGAATCTAACCCCCCCGGAGAAAGACTCCTATTCAGAATGGAAACGTAGCTTTAAATGGCTTTAGCCATGCTTGATTACCATATCTAAGTAGCCAGGTTCTTACAAATCTTCCTCTTCACGATCTCCTACCTCTCTCCACAACCTTCAACCTCACTATATTTATTTAACTTTTTTTAAATACATACGCAAAAACAGTGCAAAAATATTGTACAAGAAAGAAAAAATAGTATTAAAAAGCAGGTTCGTCCAGAGTTAAATAATCAAATAAATTAGCTCTACTCTTTGAGTAACAATGTATGGAGAGAGAGCTAATTATTTTTACCCAACCTATACAAACTTGCGATAAATCACTTTCTTCGGGTTTTTACGTCGTACACCATGAGAGAGAAAAAGACAACAAAAATAACACACCACTTTTATCTACTGTAAGGATGATCTTGGTCTCCCACGTCTCCGGGAACTCCGCCCATATGTTTTCATAGGCGACTAAAATGGACACAACTAAACGGTTTTTCAGGTTATATGCTATATTTTTGTTGATAACAATACTGTGAAAAAGTGGTTATACGAATAAACAAAAACATTATGTCGACATAAGCTATGAATGAATGTATAAATACCCTTGCCCTAGTCTTAGCCACGCCCGGGTCTGTCGAGTCCGGCAAAAATCATCAAAAACTGACTACACTGCCTTGGATAGGTACCACTCTATGTTATCTAAGGCTCTACCATATGAAAAAAAACTTCACTAAGGTACGCTTATATTGTGATATTGACGTACTAAATATATTAACAACATCAGAGTATTTTTTTCCCATATGTTGAATTCGTCACATAGGAGTATAATATTGTGATGTTGAAGTAGAATTGTCACAATAGTATGGTAGGTACTGTCTTGTTACTTTCCTGCCAGGAACACAAAATGCAATTAAATATAACAATTCAGGGGTATAAAATATAGAATTAATAATTTTAAGCAACCATGTTACATCGCAAAGAATTCTATGAAAAAAAAAAAATTGAAACTGTACGCAATGTCATATTTAACTCATTTTTGTAAAGTCGACCACATAGAAAGGCGCTTTCCCTTACGATATATTATAAAATTATGTATCACTCAAATAGTATTTAATAAAAGTAAATCTGTACTATCTGCCCAGATGGGCCGGGCTTTCGTCGCGCCACTGTTTCAACCCCCCGGTGTGTTTTTTGCAATAAGGGTCTGTAAATTGTAAAACTTCCCGGCGTCTATTAAAAGGGATATGCGAGAGCGAAGACTGTATCTGCTTTGAGCTTTTTCGTCTGAAGCCCGATTTTAATAAAGTTTTTTGTTGTAAAGAATAACGATCCTGTTTGTCAGGTTTTCGTTGTATCCGCGTGCTTTGATAATTCTGGGGCGTATGAAAATTTTATAACAAAAAATCTCAGTTTTTGTATATGGGGGGAAAAGAGAAGGTTTAGTGGTTTTTGGCTACAACATTATCAATTTATTTTTGATTTTTTTTTTAATCTTAGCACTGAAACACACTAAAAAGTCACGAGCCGTCACTGGAGAGGTGTACATTCTTAGTTTATTATGATATGGTGATTCTGTCCTGCCAGGTAAGTATGTTGCGAAAGGTATATTTGTATAAACTAAGAATTAATATTAAGTAGAAATTAAGATTTGTACAGCGCCCTTGAGGTGATTTTCCACAAAAACGGCGCTATAAAAATCATCCAAATATTATTATTATTATTAAAGATAGACGAACATACGTTACTTAATAAGTTTGTGGGATGACATTTAGTTATTTAACCTAACCTTACCTGACGGCCTCCATGGTCGAGTGGTAAGACGCTCGACTACGAATCCAAAGGTCGCGGGTCAAACCCGGCGTGCGCCAATAGCTTTTATTTAATTAATATGTGTCATTACACATTTATTTCATAAAAAATAATATATAGTATATTTGCGGCACTTTCCAAAGGGGTAGATACTCTAAATATCGCCCTGGTGAAAGAGCGCCATTAAGAATCAAAACGTTAATTTATTTATAGTTTTTGTGTTCAATTTGTAGAACTCCATTTTATTTTTTTTATATAATTCAATTGAATTAAATTTAATATTATTATTGAGTTCTGCTATTTTAAGTTTTTTTGTTTTTAGTGACAGCTGTTTCGGCGTTTAAGTTTGACAATACCCTTAAACGCCGAAACAGCTGTCACTAAAAACAAAAAAACTTAAAATAGCAGAACTCAATAATAATAATATTAAATTTAATTCAATTGAATTATATAAAAAATCAAAACGTTGCTTGAAATGGCTTTATCCGTGTTTGGTGACCATATCTGAATAGGCAGGTACTTCTTGACCTTCTCTTTCCAATCTCCTTCCCCTCCCTACTAACTTTTCTGGGTCTAGACGGTTGGGAGCAGTTGGGACTCGAGTTGCGGTATTCACTATAAAAAAAATATTTTAAAAATCTCACCTACCCCAACGTTTAAATAATACGTGTTAAAATTTCATAACAATCTGTCGTTTAATTTACAAGTCCCAGTGGTTTTAGTGACGCTGCTTTTGTAATTTTTAACACAATCCAATTTTTTTTAATTTCATGTGTTGACACAGCATCGCTTTTTAATGGGAAAAATACCGTTCAAGCAAAATAATGGTTTGTCATTTTTTACTCGGACTCTGCTCCATCGAGACAAATAGTAGAGAAGTAGTTTACTGATTTTAAGCGCACAGGGCGCGATATGTCGTGTAACCGGCCCTGTGTATGAATGTGAATGAAGCAATGAATATTTGCCAAGATAGAGTAATGCGACAGTCCATTCTCTCTGTTTAGATGTTTAGTTAGTCCGTTAGTCAAGCCTTTTCAGGAGGACTTAAGGGTCAGCACCCAAAAATAATCACTTTTTGGCTTTCTAATACAAGCAATACTACAAATGATTTATCTGTTTATTCGATTCGGCTAGTCAGGAAAATGTCTGAGGTTTCTAGTGAATACAATTCTTAAACAGTAATCCTTAAATTTCTATATGAAATGCATACTAGAATTTTAGGTAAAACGTTCAAAAATGCGTTTGATGGTTTTTAAACTGCACCTTTCACACACATTTTAGTGTGTTTTTCATAGAATTTAAAATGTTACAATTGAAAATTTTCTTTCACTTGGACATTTTCCTAACTACTCATGTAGAATTTACAGATAAATAATTTGTACTTTTGCTTGTATTAGAAAGCTACAAAGTAACGTTTAGCACCAATGTTGAGTGCTGAGGCTTAACCATTTTTTTTATTAATTAACTATGTGGAACTGTATTCTGACCCTGCAAGAAGTAAAGCACGGGGGAGAGGAGGGTTGATAAGCACCTGGATATTCAGATCTAGTCACCAAATACGGCTAAAGCCATGTCAAGCAACGTTTCAATTTTGTACGGTGTACTTTCACCAGGGCGATACTTGTAGTATAATAGTAGAGTAGAATACAAATGCGAAAAAACACCTTTTTTTAATTACTTGCGCACGCCGGGAGTTGAACCCGCTGCCGTCGGATTCGTAATCGAGCGTTTTAAACACTCGACCACGGAGGCTTGTATTGATGTACTTATTTTTTTATAATTTCTGTGAAATTGAATCTAATTGAGAAAGAGATTTTTTTACAGTGTGGTTTGGTTCACTTCTTTTCGTTTTATCCAATATTTGTCTCAATATTAAATGGTTTTAATTTGTGCATGAAAAAATGATTGACAAAATGATTAATCATTTTCCAGAAGGTTGAGCGGCGGAATTGATTTGATACATTGGTGGCGAGGCGTGTGGGTGTTAAGCTAATAATATTAATTAAAATTTCCCTGACGGAGGATAACGTGGAGTTTAATATGAGGCTGGGAAGGACGTTGACGAGCCTGGGAAAACCTAATTAAAAATATCTGCATAATCCTGGCATTAACAGTTGTTAGAAGCAGAGGCGTGCACTTCACAAAGGCGCATAAGCACTGCCTACCCTGCCATACTCGCATAAAAATATTTATGATATTGGATTTAATAGTATGAAATTATTGCAAAAAAATAATTTACACTTTCAAAAGTTCCCCCCGAGCGCCCCACCAATATGCCCACAAAAAAGTGTCAAAAGCAGTAACCACACATTGTTCAATTACAAAAAAAATACATAACACGAAATAGAGAAAGAACAGTACATACATAATATTTTAATGAAGCAATGACAAAAATATACATTTGAAAGAACATTCAAGTCAAAGCCTGAGCAAGGTTTTAGTAGAGTCGTAAAGAATGCCAAAAATCATTTTGACTGGTACCAACAATTTCAAGACCGTGGCTTGAGTTAACAAGTCTCAACATTCTGGACAGCGGAGAATGATACCCAAAATTAGTAGAGTGATGATTGTGGAACAGCAATTCATTTTTGAGTCTACGGAAATGCATGTTTAACTAAGAAGGTGAGTCAATAATAAAATAATTCAATAATACATATGCTCAAATGCTATGCTCACTAGACTTCACAAAATATGTGCGTTATATCTGTTGCGCATTCAAGTGGCTCGTTTGTGTTAGTATCTTAGTTAGTATCTAAGGCAGTGGTTTTACAGAACACATTAGTGACATTGATTGGTATTAGTGGCGGCTCGTGACTTTTTAGTGTTCTAAAGTGCCAAGAGTGAAAAAAACGTAATTATTGATGTTATTGTAGCCGAAAACGCTTATTATTTTTTTTTTTTTTCCAATTTTTTGTATGAATTTTTTTCAGAAAACCGTGCAGTGCACCACTAAAACTGAAAAATCCTGAACAACTTCATACAAAAAAATATTTATTTCAAAAAAATAAAAATCATTTTCGGCTACAACAACATCAATAACGTCGTATTTTTCAATCTTAGCACCCTAACATACTAAAAAAACACGAGCCGCCACTGGTTGGTACCTATCTCTATTATTAATTATTCAGCTGTTTTTCTTTCTGCCTATCCTGATTGAAAACTTTATGCACGCCACTGAATGGAACGATGGCTGAAAAATGTCGAAAATCTTTTAGAACTTTTCATTAAAGCTAATTATTTGTTTTTTTTTCACACGCGAGTCCCAACTGCTCCAAAGCGTCTATATCCAGTGAGACCATGGCACTCCCAATTGGGGTATGTTGTGAGGCTTAAGGTAGTGGGGAGGGAAATTAGATGGAAAACAGAAAGGTTGTGAAGTAACTCTATAGATCTGGTCACCAAACACGACTAAAGCCATTTCAAGCGACTTTTCGATTCTGAATGGTGTTCTTTCACCAGTGCGATACGAAAAAAAAACATATATCATCGCTGAAAAGGCAAATCAGTCAAATATGCAGTTATGATTAGTTTTTTTTACTCTGACTCTGAAGACTTTTGTGGCTCTTCAGCCATCTAAAATATGTTTACCGTTTGGGAGAAAGCTCGACTCAAGCGACACAAGCTCGGAACTTTTTGTCACTTCAGGTAACTCAGTGAGAGCATTGAGCTACTTGAGCTAACTTTAAAAAAAAAACCATCCAGCTGCTGAAGACTTTTTAATTTTATTGTAAAACAAACAAAAAAAGTGCTCTGGTGTAAGCTTCCCAAAATGGCGCTTCGGCCCTTTTGCCTTTCCGGCGACGATACAGTATATTTGCGATAATTTCCAGAGTGGTAGATACTTTAAGTATCGCCCTAATGAAAGACCGCTTTTCAGAATTAAAACTTTGCTCGAAATGGCTCTAGCCGTGTTTGGTGACCAGATCTGAACAGAACTTCCCAACCTTTCTCTTGCCAACTGCTTCCCTCCTCACTACCTTCAGACTCACAACATACTCCGATTGGGGATGCCATAGTCTCACTAGCTCTAGACGGTTGGGAGCAGTTTTTTTTTTTTTATATGAATACCGCACAAGAGTCTCAACTGCTCCCAACCGTCTAGAGCCAGTGAGACTATGGCATTCCCAAGTAGGGTATGTTGTGAGGCTGAAGGTACTGGGGAGGGGAAGGAGATTGGGAAGAGGAAGATTGGGAAGTACCTGGCTATTCAGATCTGGTCATCAAACACGGCTATAGCCATTTCAAGCTACGTTTCGATTCTGAATGGTGGTCTTTCACCAGGGCGATACTTAAAGTATCTACCACTCTGGAACGTGCCGCAAATATACTTTTTATTATTTTTATATGAATTAAATGTGTTATGACACATATTAATTAAATAAAAGTTATTGGCGCACGCCAGGCGTGAACCCGCGACCTTTGGATTCGTAGTCGAGCGTCTTACCACTCGACTATGAAGGCCGTCAAAAGTTGGGACTCTTGTGCGGTATTCATGAATCAATTACTACAATACTTCAGACAAACAGCCATGTGACAGCTTCGCAAGACTACCTTTTGTTTGTTAACATGTCTGAATCAATTATTATAATTTTTTTAAATCCTACTTAGGTCGCTCGGTGCTTCGTCACGCCCTCCGACATAAAATTTAACGTTACGTTAACGTTAAAAACTGCGCGAATATCCCTCCGCTCATTTTATAAAGCTCCAAAATTAAATTATTATCACGGAGTTCTTGCTTCCGAGAACGTTCTTATTTAACGTGGATAAAAAAAAAAAACAAACTTCCTTTAATGTGGCCAGCACTGAAGAGATACGCCGATAGAATTGTTTTGTGGGCGTGTCTGTGGGCCTGAATTAACCTTCATGTGGCTGAAAGGGTACCCGGGTACCCTTTTCGGTTTTCAACATAGATTTTTTGTATGTTCCAGTAATTCTAACCGGCTGAAACTTTCTGACTTCTCCACAATAGTGAAAATGAACAATAAAACATAATTTTCGGATATGTGGATAACAAAAAAACAAACTTCCTTTAATGTGGCCAGCACTGAAGAGATACGCCGATAGAATTGTTTTGTGGGCGTGTCTGTGTGTCTGAATTAACCTTCATGTGACTGAAAGGGTACCCTGGTACCCTTTTTCGGTTTTCAACATAGATTTTTTGTATGTTCCAGTAATTCTAACCAGCTGAAACTTTCTGACTTCTCCACAATAGTGAAAATGAACAATAAAACATAATTTTCGGATATGTGGATAAAAAAATACAAACTTCCTTTGATGTTGCCAGCACTGAAGAGATATGCCGATAGAATTGTTTTGTGGGCGTGTCTGTGTGTCTGAATTAACCTTTATGTGACTGAAAGGGTACCCGGGTACCCTTTTCGATTTTCAACATAGATTTTTTTTGTGTTCCAGTAAGTCTAAGTGTCTGAAACTTTCTGACTTCTCCACAATAATGAAAATGAACAATAAAACATAATTTTCGGATATGCGGAGGGTGGTATGTGGATAAAAAAAAACCGCCGCTACCTTCAGCTTCATAATATACACAAATTGGACGTAGTTATGCAAAAAGCATATATGTTTGGTGACCAGATCTAAATAGCCAGGTACTTCACAACCTTCCCCTTTCTTATCTCTTTCTACTCCCCACTACATTCAGCATCACAAAATACCATAGTCTCACTAGCTCAAGACGGTTGGGAGCAGTTGGGACTCTGGTGCGGTGTTAATTATTAAAAATAAATCAATTAATTACCTGTTGGCGCAAATAAAAAAATGTCCAAAGAAGCGAAGCTAGCAGTCCACAATGGAGTGCTTATACCAACCCGATGTATTGCAGTGACGCATGGAACTGGCAGAAGAAAGATGAAAGTAGACTGAATGCTGTGGAAATGAGATCATTGAGACGTATGTGCGGTAAAACCATGTATGGCCTATTAAAAATGTGAATATCCGGAAAGAATGCAAGGCTGATGTGAGCGTAATGAATAGGATCAAGAATGGGACGCTTAGATTATTTGGGCATGTAGAGCGGATGAGCGAAGAGAGGAGTGTGAAAAGAATATTTGATGTGAAAGTGAATCAAAGAACAAGTCGGGGACGCCCGATGGAGACATGACACGAGTGAATCAAATACTTGAATCGGGTCATGTGAGGAGTCAGAATAACAGAAGAGTATGTATGAGACGATGTTTGAATGTAAATGAAGCAAGGAGTGTGTGCCAAGACAGAGTTATATGGCGGTCCGTCCTCTCTGCCTACCCCTGCGGTGAAACGGCGTGATGGTTAGCTAGTTAGTTAAAAAACAATTGTACTGGCCTGCCTGGGGCTTAGAAATCGAAAGGTTTAATGTTAATTTGTGACATAATTTAATCGACATCGACCACACTTCTAAGCATTTTGTGTTCAGTGCCAGCGAGTATCTGTGGACTTAATTCCCTCCGCTAGATTTACATAAATGATTTTGAGTTTTGACATTGTTAATATCACCCATTTTTCATTTGCGAATATTATTTAGGAAAACCGTTAAAATGTATTTATTTTCGATGAATAAATTACAACAAATATGCGAATAATTGAAGACGTTTCAAATTTGATTATTCAAAACAAATATAACGATAACCTCCGTGGCCGAGTGGTAAGACCATCGGCTTTGAATCCAAAAGTCGCGGGTTCATTTCTATAATGAAACTGCTGCTTTAAAAATCCCATATAAGTATGTATCATTATGAGATATACAATTGACTCCTGGTGTAGACAAAAATGGTCACCACCCAAAAAGTCATGCTTGATAATTAACCTTGGAGTAACAATATATGGAGAGAGAGCTAATTATTTTTACCCAACCCATACAAACTTGCGATAAATCACTTTCTCCGGTTTTTTACGTCGTACACCATGAGAGAGAAAGAGACAACAAATATAATTTCGGTTTTTTATAACTGGATTTTTTCACGAAAGTGATAACATCTGTTAAAACCCAGTATAAATAAATAAATAATACACCACTTCTATGTACTGTCGCGATGATCTTGGGCTCCTGGGTCAACGCGGGACTCCGCCCACATTTTTATTATGCTACTAAACTTGACACAATGAAACGGTTTTTAGGTTATACGCTTTATTTTTATTGATAACAATACTGTGAAAAAGTAATTATACGAATAAACAAAAACATTATGTCAATATGTGATTTAAATGGATGTATAAATACCCTAGCCTTAGTCTTAGCCACGCCCAGGTCCGCCGAGTCCGGTAAAAATCATCAAAAGCTGACTACACTGCCTTGGATAGATACCACTCTATATACTTATAATATATATAATTACCCAACTAACTAACCATCACGCCGTTTCTCCACAGAGGGAGGCAGAGAAGACGGAGCGCCATTCAACTCCGTCTTGGCACACTCCTTGAGTCATTTACATTCATACATCGTCTCATACATACTGTTGAATTTCAAATGGATAATTTGTTGGGTGCTCACCTTTTTGTTTGTCATGCAGTTTCTACCTATCCTGCCTTTTTGCCGTTCGATTTTGTTTTCGACAACACTGTGATCTAAACAAGTGAAAATAGAAGAAGAAGTTTTTGGTGAACTATGTCTCGCTTGTTGGTGATCTAGCTTCTTCGTCGTCAGTTTTGCTGTTGCTCTCAAAATAATAAGTTAAAAATAATTGTGGTTTTGTAAGCTAAGAATATAAAGTGCTTAAGAAGATTTGAAGAATTCTCAACATAACTTCATCGGTGAGTGAATTGGCTTAGTGAATCTTTAATTTACCCACATCTATAATCACACTTCCATCAAGTAGTATTTTAGTTTATCGTTTTACAGTCCATTATTTAAAATTCACACGAAGCTGAAAACACATTAGGTGTTTAATTGCAGCTTCGGATGCAACACATACTCTTACGTTATTCTGACCCTTGAAGTAACAATATATGGAGGGATAGCTAATTTGTTTTACCCAACCCATCCGAAATTGTAATTAATCACTTTTTCCGAGTTTTTACATCATACACCATGAGAGAGAAAGAGACAACAAATTTCTTGGACCGCTTCTATATACTGTCGCAATGATCTTAAGCTGGCTATCTTCGCTGGTTAACGGCGGGACTCCGCCCGCATTTTTTATTTGGCCACTAAACTTGACACAACTAAACGGTTTTTTAGGTTAGATGCTATATTTTTGTTGACAAAAATACTGTGAAAAAGTGGCTCTACGAATACACAAAAACATTATGTTGATATGTGATATGAATGGATGTATAAATACCGTAGCCTTAGTCTTAGCCACGCCCATTTGCGCCGAGTCATGTTAAAATCATCAAAAACAAGTCCAAAACTGACTTCACTGCCTTGGCTTGGGCTACCTCTAGTATACTCTAAGTTCTGACCCTTCACATGGCCCGATTCAAATATTTGATTCATTTACCAAGTCTTCTTCGGGCGTTCCCGACTTCTTCTTCCATTCGCTTTCGCGTGATATATTATTTTCACACTATTTGCTTCGTTCGTTCGATCTACATGCCCAAACCATCTAAGCGTCTCTTTCTTGATCCTTTTCATTACGCTTACATAATTACATAATAAGGCTAGGCACCTAATTAATACATATAAATGACTTCAACCTCCAACCTCAAGTGTAACTATGCTGGACGTATAGCACAACTTACAGATGACCGTTAGAATCACAGATTTGACGGCCTCCGTGGTCGAGTGGTTAAGGCGCTCGACTACGGAACCAGAGGTTGCGGGTTCAAATCCCGGAGTGGTCGAATAAATTTTATTAAATTAAAATGTGTTATTTCACATTTAATTCAGGTGAAATAAAAATAAATAAATTATATACTTGCTGCACGTTCCAGAGTGGTAGATACTCATAGTATCGCCCTGGTGAACGACCTTCATTCATAATTGAAACGTTGCTCGAAATTACTACAGCCGTGTTTGGTGACAAGATCTGAATAGTCAGGTACTATTTAACCTTCATGTTTCCCACCTCTTTCCCCTCTCCACTACCTTCAGCCTCACAACATGTTGGGGATGCCACGGTCCCACTGTTTCCAGACGGTTGGGATTCTTGTGCAGTTTTACTTGAAAAAAAAAATTGGCATTGAGAACGAAAGTATACTGATTGCTGTTAAAAGTAATGTAATAAATGTCAGCTGGTTATTTTGACTAAAAGCTTATGTTGTGAGGCTGAAGGTAGTGGGAAGGGGAAGGAAATTGGTAAGAAGAAGGTTGAAAAGTACCTGGATATTCAGATCTGGTCACCAAACACGGCTCCATTGATCCATTTTTTTCAAAAGTAAAAAATCGAAGAACACACAAAAACGTGACTAACCTTTCCAGTTGTCAAAAACAAACCACTAATCCAAAATGGCTGATAATGCTAACATATGATAAACATATGTGTACCAACATAACAAAAAAAAACGATAAGCGAATGTACACAGCCTGTGAAAATTCAAAATTCACCTTTTCTTTTGAACAGGCCTCGTACGTGAACACAGGCAGGAAACAAGCGTCAACCTGTGTAGAACGTTTAGAGGTAGGGAGAAAAACTCACTTATCCAGGTACCCCCTGGCCAGCCCAAAAAGGTGCGCCCATGAGTATTAAAATCCGCTGCGCCCATGGACTCATAACGTTAAATTTTGTAACGGTACAATTGGGAAAACGTGCAGTTTGACGGGCCTATCAGGAAGTCGGACAGGAAACGTTCAACGCTGAAAATTTCGAAAATTTTAGATTTAAAACCATACTGCGGGAGTTTGTCTGATCCAAGAAACAAATTAATACAAGCGAAAGAAAGGCCTGGCTCTCTCCTATATTTTAAGTATTAAAAAATACATTTATAATAATATATAGTAATGTAAAACCTTCGGAGGACTTTAATAGGTAATTTTGCGAAACAGTGTTGTCAGGATTGTCGACTTTATACTGACTCGATAGAAAGAGACAAAGATATATTTAAAGGATGTTGGACAGCCTATTAGTTACCGCCCACATGAAATTCGGACATTTTTAATAAGCATATTTGAACACAATAAACAAAACAATATCACTGCACCCTTTAAATGATTTATACAGTCAAAATATCACACAGACACTAATAACAGAAGGTTTGCCTAAATATGGTAATGATGGAAGCTTTTTGTTGATTTTACGCCTTTATAGCATTGACAGTGTGAAAATTCTAAAGTTCGGTCAAAAATGTTTAAAACTGTTGAAATACCTCTGAAGAGTGATGTTTTATATTCTCTGTTTGGTCTTATTTAAACATTCACGCATAGCACATATCACCATCGTGTTCGAATTTTATTGTAAAACAAACAAACACTTTAAAGTGCTCCGGTGTAAAGTTACCTTTTTAGTTAGTTTTTTGCCGATATGTCATCACTTTTAGGACGACTTTGGCGTGTTTCAAAATCTGTCTCATTTTACCACTCAGAAATGTTGATATTCAAACGGTCCCCGTTAAACGCTGATTCTCAGCCCGTTTGAGCTTTTGTTCAAACTGTTATCAGCCATCTAGTCAGACTGGCATTCTATTACAGCTCGTTGAAGGCAATCTAAAAGTAATACCGAAATATTTAAAGAGAGTTCAAATATTATTTATGATGGGTAGCAACCATCTTATACGCGTGAATAATTTTCATTTGCCAAACATCCCTTTAAAATATTTCCCAGGCTGTTTGGCGCAATCTATCTGCGGCCAACGATTCTCAGAAGGCAAAGACTAACTTACGCCACGTGGCATCTGCCAACTCACCCCATTCTACGCTTCAAGTCTGTCAGCCACAGGACGGGTACAAGTCACCCCGATATTCATTTCAACATTTTACGAATTCCGTTCCAGTCAATAAGTGACAAATAGATTATTTGTAAATATTTTTAAGATGAGTTCAGATTTTTTGGTAGATTGAAATGTTGACACGTTTTACTCCATTTGCGCATACTAGATTAAGGTTGGGTTCTTTCAAACTTTCGCCACATTTGACGTCGTTACAATTAAAAAAGTAAAAAAGTAAGAATTAAAGTTACGTTAAATTCTATATTAATATTAAATTTACACTTTCAAGCTTAGAGTAACGTAGAGACCTAACATTGCGAAATTTTGAAGCCGCTTTTTGACCAAGGATTGACCAAAGGAGGTATGACGTATATGCTTCCAGCCAATCGGATGCGAAGAAAACCGTAAAGATAAACATTATTCCATCTTTATCTGTCCGCGAACAATTTTGAGTTGCTACATGAGAAAGAAAGAGACATGGAAACGTTCAGATGTTGGACTAATCAAGGAATCCCAATTCTTACAAATTTACGTCAGAATCCCGTATTTCTCTCGAAGTAAAACATATTGAGAATGCATTCAAACTCATTTTAAACGGGAGTTTATTATATCGAAACAAATAATGCAAAGATTGACCAAATATTGGTGTAGGTAACTAGTTGTTTTGTAGGTTAGCATGTAAAATATTTGAAGTCAAACTAAAAAATACGAATTCTTGGATAAATACCTGTGGAAATTGATTTTTTTTGGTCCTTTGTTACTTCAGTTGAAATAACCAACAACTGCACATATAGTCATATCGTTTTTTTTAAATATTGCTTTAAATTCACTTAAGTAATTATATATTTTAAGCTTTTTGTCTGTCAATTCGACTGACATGTAAACTACTCTGAAGTTAGTAATATATTGAAAAATGGCTACACGGCTTTTAGCACGCCCCAAATCATATGTTCTTAATAACAATTGTTTGTCTCTTTTTCTCATATGTCTATAGAAACGAGCATAAAGAGAGAGTTATATTTTGCGAGGATGAACGATTTGACTCATAATTAGGACGGTTTCTCTATATTTTTACTCTAAGCTTTCAAGTAACATTAACCATAGATTAATTTAATTTAAAGTGACTAAAACAATCGGCAAAAATTACTGCCTCAACACAGGCTTGCCTAGTGAGGCAGATTACGAGAAAACAAAAGTAATAACTATATTCAAATATACAAAAACTATGTTTATATGTATTAAGCAAATTCGGATAATGGTCATTACACCTTTATACACCCTATGTATTTTATATGTTTATTTTGATTTTTTTTATTATTATTTTTCTGTTATGACTGTAAACTGTATTTAAATAAAGATTTATTATTATTATAATTCAAAGTTTAGCGCCATCTTGTTTTGTTTTCACATTTAATGGTCACCGTTAAACGTCGCTTCTAGGCCAGTTTCAGCTTTTATACAAATTATGAGTAGCAAAATTGCACGACGATCATGTTTTTATGCCTGTCAGATGATTGCAATTTGTTCAAAAGCTCAAACGGATCGATATACAGTGTTTAACGGGGACGGTTAAAATGTAAAAATAAAATTTAAAAATGTCCTTAGGTGAACCCGTGACTATTTCGAAAAGTATTTCGATTCTGAATGGTGGTCATTAACCAGGGTGATGCTGAGAGTATTTATCACTTTGCGTAATTCAGCAATTTTCCTTTTTTTAAATAAACATATGATTATTAAAACCCTGTGGTAGTCGGAACGCTCAATACATTGTTAGTACATATTTTAGCATTGTCAGTGCATATTTTAGCATTTTTAGTGCATATTTTGTGATTGTTAGTGCATATATTGACATTGTCACTGCATATTTTAGCATTGTTGGTACATATTTTAGCATTTTTGTGCATGTTTAGCATATTTAGTGCAAATTTTGGGGTCGTTAGGGCATATTTTGCCATTGCCATTGCATATATTAGCATTTTTAGTGCATACTTTAGCATCGGTACTTATTAAGCATTTTTAGAGTATGTTTTGGCGTCGTTAGTGCATACTTTGGCATTGTTACTGCATATTTTAACATTGTCAGTGCATATTTTGGTATTTTTACTGCATATTTTAGCATTTTTAGTGCATATTTTGATAATTTCACTGTATTTTTTAGCATTGTTAGTGCATATTTTGGCGTTGTCACTGCATGTTTTAGCATTGTTAGAGCGTATTTTGATACCTTCACTGCATATTTTTATCATTGTTAGTGCATATTTTGGTATTGTCACTGCATGTTTTAGCATTTTTGGTGCATATTTTGATACCGCCACTGCATATTTTAGCATTGTTAGTGCATATTTCGGCATTGTCACTGCATATTTAAACATCGTTAGTTTTTTATTTCAGCGTTTTTAGTGCATAATGTACTCCATTTATGAAATTGAAAGACCTCTCTTAAGCGTGAAGTGATAATTTTATTTCATAACGCGATACCGAAATGATGCCATAAATTATGAGATATTGAGAGACAGCCTTAAAGCTTGAGTGCCATCGAGTGGGTGCTACTGTGCCTACGCACCTAAAAGTCAAAGGTTCCGAACCGGGATAAGATAATCAGACATATTTGGCAATTTTCATTTAATGCTTCAAGTGATTCATTTTACTTCCAAGAAACAGAGATAATGATGTGCTGGTGTATTTGATAGAACTTGCCTGGAAGGTATAATAACAATTTAAATCACGCCAAACAAACACTAATATATTTTTACACGTGGGTTTTATACAATTTTATTAATAAGTTTCACGTGAAAAATCACGGGGTATAAGTTGACTTACCAAGAAAAAATATTAATTGCTTTAATCCACCCATTTCAAATATATATGCTAATGTCTGCTGAAATACATTAAGCGTAGGGACTTTATTACGTAGGTGGGCATTTAAAAAAAGATTATTTATAAATTTGTAAGTTTCGACTAACATCGGTTTCAAATTTGAAAAGTTCACTCTCGTACGTACGTACTTACAAAGGAAATAGGTTATAGTTAATTAATCAATTCAATTAATGTGTTTCGACAATTAGCTGACGGATGGATCCATTTTCTAAATGCTATAAACTATGGTTGTTCAAAAAAACAAAAAATAGCACTTTTGATGCTATATAAAAAATCCTTCAATTACGCAGGGAGTAGAATACGAGTTTAATTGCTGATGTTTTGAAAATACATTTCAAAAACAAAAAAATAAAATTCAGCCATAGGTATTGCGACCAGTGTTGACTCAAACGCAGAACTCATACAAAGGCGTTGCTTGCATACAGCATGTTTCAAACATGGCCTGCATGGTCGAATGGTAAGACGCTCGACTACGAATCCAGAAGTCGCGGGTTCGAACCCGGCGTGCGCAAATAAATTTTATTTAGTTAATATGTGTCATAACACATTTAATTGATATAAAATGAAATAAAGTATATTTGCGGCACGTTCCAGAGTAAAAGATACTCCAAGTATCACCCTGGTGAAAGACCACCATTCAGAATCGAAACGTTGCTAGAAATGGCTATAGCCGTGTTTGGTGACCAGATCTGAATAGCCAGGTACTTCCCGACCTTTCCCTTCCTCATCCCTTTCCTCTTCTATTACCTTCAGCCTCACAACATACCCCTATTGGTGATGCCATAGTCTCACTGGCTCTAGACAATTGGGAGCAGTTGAGACTCTTGTGCGGTATTTAAGTAAAAAAAAAATGTTACGTAATGATAAAATAACACATTCAAAAACATTGAATGCTTTATTTAAAAAATTAAATGTTTCCGAACGTATAAACTTGAGTCCTGACTGCCCGGAGCCAGCAGGATTATGGCATTCCTGATTGCGGTATGTTGTGACTCTGGAAGGAGGGGGAAGGGGTAGGATATGAGAAAGAGGAAGAGGAAGGCTGGGAAGTACCTTTCTATTCAAATCTGGTCACCAAACACGGCTAAACCAATTCAAGGAACGTTTTGATTCTGAATGGTGGTCTTTCACCAAGGCCATATCAAAAGTATTTATATTATTTTAATCAAATATAATATGTAAATTAACACGTATAAATTTTATAAAGCTGTAATCGGGCTTCAAACCTGCGACCTCCGGATTCGTAGTCGACGACCTTAACCGCTCGGCCACCGAGGTCGTCATGTTATCAAATGAATGAAAAGCGAGTCTGCATCTTTAAAAAAAATATAGTGAACACCGCACCAGAGTCCCAACTGTTTCCAGCCGTCTGGAGCCAGTGGGCTAACGGCATCAAGTTAGTGGGTAGGAGAAGGAGATGGGGAAGAAAATGGTTGAAAACCACCTGGTTATTCAGATCTGGTCACTGAACATGGCTAAAGCCATTTCAAGCAACCTTTCGATTCAGAATGGCTAGAACGTGCTGCAAATACACGGAAAAAAAATATTTTCACATAATTTGAGCCCGCGTCCTTTGGATTCGCAGTCGAGTGTCCTAACCACTCAACGGAGGTTGCAAATTCAAGAACATGAACCTACCCACTCCAACAAGATCGAAGCGGAATGAAATAAGGTATTTTTAGAGGGGTAAAAAGTCTACAGAGCTACAAAATCATTTCCAGGGCTTCCGGCTACACATAAAACCCTCACTCTGGATAACGTCTGGTGACTCCCCGTAAAATGTCTCTCCTACCCACAGTGTCGGACTAACGATAGACGCGGACCGAACGTATCATTAGAGCGCTACATTCTGGTGGGCGCTAGTGCGTAGACCGTCTTGTTTCAACGTTGATTGCTAACTGAAATTCGTACATATTAATGCCATATGAATGACGGATCCAATCAAACTGACGAACAGTGACGGGTTTCCCTGTGCCCTGTGGAACGACTCAAAACCACATGGCTGCGTCTGTTTTAGATCGGGTCAAAGCGAAGAGGCGGCACAACGCGCATGGCGCGTTGTGCGCATACCAGTCACATGTTTTTCAACGCGCTACGAGTGGTGTCAGCAACGAAATTGTTAAAACAGAAAAAAATGTTTGTAGTTGGACAGTCAAAGTTGTATTTACAAAATGTCAAGTACATTTTTAAATTTTTTTTTTAAAAGAAAGACTAACATTCGCGGGATACGAATAATCTGACAATATTTCAAAAACTCATTGTGCCATCATAAAAAGCAGAAGGTGTTGCTTGTGCGACGATGGAGGACTTAGCCAGCAGACGAATTGAACGCACGATGCCCGGGTGGGAATCCGACACGTTTGTCGACTCAGCTACCGACCGGTCGATATTTTTACTTTATTATTGCCAACCGCAAACACAATGAAAAAAAGCTATAAAATAATGTAGGTACTAATAGCGGACCCTGAGGAAACCAAAGTCATATGCTCCCAAGACCAACAAAAACTTTCAAACGAACATCTTTAGTAAGTGTTGAACAATATGTTTTGTTGGGCCATGCTTCGAAACGACGTAAAGAAAACCATACCAAAAAAATTAAAGGGAGCAGAAGATTTGAACGGGTAGCCTTCAGCAAGCTTTGCCAAGTCCTTAAAAAACAGGACGGTAACCTCAAAACTTGGTATTGTTTCAATATTAACTTTGGCAGCGCAAACATGCACTCAAACCATGAACGTTGTGATGAAAATGACCACAACACAAAGAGCCACGCTAGATATCTCCTTGCGAGATAAAAACACGAACAAGTGGACAATCTCCAGTTACAGGTAAAACTATGCTGGGCACGTGGCAAGATTCAAAAATCACAAAATCATCGGATGTCGTTAGCCAAGGAGCTTACCGCTCTTTATCGTAGGTCATAGATTGTATCAATCAACGTTAAAATATGTACGACATTAAAATGAGGCTATATAGGGGCTGTAGTATTTGAAAGCGATAATTTTTTGGGTTCTTACCTTGACGTTTATCAAGTCCCCTACCTATCTAACCATTTTTGCCGTATTTAATTCCGTATTCAAAAACACCGTGTTTGAAACAATTGAACATCGAACAGAAGAGTTTTTAGTGTGCAAAATGGTGGTTGCGCGTTTGTTTCGCTTGTTCGTCGGTTCGTTGCTTGATCTCTTAATAATTATAAAATAAATTTGGTGTTTTGTGAATATGAAGACTAAAATAAGTGTGATGTTTCGTGAATTGTTTCGGCCGAAAATTGGTGTAAGAAGAATTCAAGAACTTCAACGGTGTCAAATGTTCAATTAATAATTTAATAATTAAATTTTTGTTGTAGTTTCGGTTCTGCCCCCCGGAAGAGGGTAGTCGGGGAGGTTCTGGGGGAGGAATAAATAAAGCGTTTCCGGCTGCTCTACACGAACACTTTGCGGCTTTGGGAAATAGTTCCTGCCTGGTAGTTGGAGTTTCTGCTAGAAAATGCGGTTGGATTTACGCTGATTCTGCTTGTGTGTGAATTGTGACGAATCAAATTTCGTTACGAAATAATTGTTTTCCTGGAATGGTTATTTCGTGAAGCGTAGTGGGTAATAGGCCCATCACGGCTTTGTTGTACAAATCAAGTTGAGGGGAATTGAAACAAAATATTATTTTTATTTTAGAAAGCTCAATACTTAATTACGATATTAACTAAGACATAGAAATGTATTTTTATGTAAGATTATATAAAAGTGCTGACTGCCCGAAGTTAGTAGGATTATGGCGACCCCGATTTGGGTATGTTGTGAGGATGAAATAAGTGGAGGGGGAGGGAGGAGATGAGAAAAAGGTTAGAACGTCTGGCTATTCACATGTCACCATAAACGGCTAAAACCATTTATAGCGACGTATCGATTTTTTTTTCACCAGGGCGAAACTGAAAGTATATACCACTATGGAACGCACCGGAGACACTCTCATCAGTGTCTTGGTGAAATATCACCATTCATTATCTAAAAACCCGTTAATAGTTGATGTCGGCTGTATGAAAATGAGTCATTTTCCAGACTCGTTTTTTTTAATGTAAGTCTGTTCGAATGTGGAACGAGCTACCGGCATATTTTTTACTCTTTCATTTAATCCAGACCTCTTTAAGGCCCGAATTGACAAATCCCTTCCCACAGCCCCATCCTTGACCCGCCTCACAACTTTTCCCGACTGAATAGCCATAAAGTACCAATGTACGTACACCGCACAGACAGGGCGCTCTTGTGAGGTGTCACATAAAAAAAATAGTTTAAAAAATTATTTTCTGAAAAAAATTTAAATCGCAAAAAAACTTTTACTTCAGAAGGGAAAGGGATGTGAGGTTTATTAAAAAGAGGACGGGAAGCAACACAAATTTAAAGAACTCTGATTCAGATAACATTTTGAATAACTTTAAATATTTTATCTTCAGCGTTGATGTATTCGACATACATAAATAATGAATACATAATACTTTTTTGACATAATTCCTACCTCCCTCCCACCAAAGACACATCTAAACAGATACAAGTGTGCAGTGGGCGTATTCGTGTGTCCAAAGTAAGCACAATTCTTCCTTACTTCTTATAAAATCAATCATTAAACATTTAAAAAATACATTTCTCGAACAGATAGTCAAATCCATCGGCCTGTCTAGGCCTCGAGAGTCGAGAGGTCTTACGGAAATTGGCGACATAGCTCTCCTTACGAACGGGTCTTACAAATTCAGTTGCGACATCACGCTTCTAGAGATTTTCAGTTCGGTGCCTCCGCCTTTGTGAGCGCACCCCATTCTTAGTATTTTGTAAAACAGCGTATTGTAATACGCGTATACTTGCAGATACGTTATATGTCTTGCTCGTAAAATCAATTATTTATCTATTGCGACTTGATAATATACTGTCATTCGATGGTTCCCAGGCAAAATATTAAATTTTCTTCTCTATTATATATTTTTATTTATTAACTTTTTGTTTCTTACATTATTTTTTTACATTACCTACCTCACTAGGTCATAAGAACCTGTTCTGAGATAAGTGACAGTGAGTACAAGTAGAATAATTTTTTTTAAATGATAATATTTGTTACACAATGTTCTAGCTTGTCATGAAATGAGTGAAGAATTTCAAGTTCTATTTTAGGAGGTCTTCAATTTCCTTGCGGTCCTTACTCATTAGCCATTTAGTAATGTTTTGATTAAAGGAATACATATTGGCGATGGCTACAGTCTGTGGTGGGAGTTTGTTGTAAGTGTGAGGCGCGATGTACATATGGTGTCTTTGTGCAAAAGCTGTATTGTATTTAGGTACTAAAAGTCTTTTTTGTTGTTTGGCCCTTGTATTTTTATTATGTGTGATATACATTAAAGATTTTGAAGAATGAGTAATTTTTAACACTATTTTAAGATATAACTGTCTGATATTGAGGATTCCTAAAAGTTGAAAGAGTGGCGTTGTTAGGTGCCTGAAGGGCTTTCTAAATATAATTCGTAAAATTACTTTTTTTAATTTTTATTAGAGGACCTATATTATGTTAAATGTACGGTAAAAGTACGCCTACTTTTAAACAGGCACAAAATATAAAATTACGAGTTCGTGAGTCCCAAGGATTCACTTACCTTTTTAAATGCCCACCCGGTTAGGTTCAGTCGGTAGAACGGATCTTTCTCCGTGTTTGAAATTCGTTTATTTTGGTTTAGAGAGGACCTTCTTCGTTAAAAATGGGGGTTACAAAAGGGACCCATACTTGCAGGGTTTAAGGAATTTTAACAATAATACACTCTAAATGCTCTCTCGTATTATATTTGAGAATATTGATTCCACGCCCAGGAAAAGCTTGATTAACTTGGTGGATAACGTTGGGTAATTGGGTACTCGTAGAGACAAACTATTATACTAAATTGTTCAATATCACCGATACTGGAAAACGCGTGGATCCTGCGCGCTGAGAATCCTTCTGTCCGATAGCCGAGAAACCTCGCTTGTTATTTCCTCGATAGTGGCTGCCGGGGATTGTAGCGACTCGGATTATCCATCGAAATATTTAATTCAATTTGCTATTTCACCATGGGCGGTAAATACTGTATTGACTCTAAAAACGTTAACTGCACTATTCGGCGTCTACTGTGAAAACTCTAATATTCACTCTGTTTCGCGGTCGAACGTTGAACGTTGAATCTTGAAAAATCTTCCTGGCCGTTTTAGCCCGGGTCCATTAGTCGTTTTTGCCCCCACTTTTTGGTTTTCAGGGGGGCAAATAGACAAAACATTACACCATAATAAATAGATTTTTAACTAGCGCGAAAATTCAAAATCGCACTGGATCGAATTTATCATGCTTCATAACAATTATTATAAACCAACCAAAAAAAATTACCTAACCTAACTTTTTGTTCCCTGAGAATTACTTTCTTTGAAAAACATATATCTTATTTGATACCGCACAAGAGCCCAAGTGCTCCCAACCGTCCGGAGCCAGTGAGACAATGGCATCCCCGATTGGGGTATGTTGTGAGGCTGAATGGTGGTGATGAGGAGAAGGAAATGAAGAAGAGGAAGGTTGGAAAGTGCTTGGCTAATCAGATCTGGTCACCAAGCACGGCTAAAGCCATTTCAAGAAACGATTCGATTCTGAATGGTGGTCTTTCACCGGGGTGATATTTGGAGTATCTACCACTCTGGAACCAGTCTGTCTGAAGCCAGTGGGACTATGGCACCCTAAAAAGAGTAGGGAGGGGGTGTAGATGGGTAAGAGGAAGGTTGGAGAGTACCTGATTATTCAGATCTGGTCACCAAATGTGGATAATGTCATTTCATGCTATGTCTTAATTTAATTAACTGTTTTGGTAAGCATATCTGAAGAATAGTCAGGTATTTTCTGACCGTCCTCTTCCTCATATATTTCCCTTTTCTACTTTCTTCTGCCTCACAACATTCCCCAAAAACAAATGCTTTAATCCCACCGGCATTGGAAAGTAGGGACCCTTGAACGCTGTTCATTTAAAAAAAATAAAGGAAAGCAAATATATTTTTAATTAAGTGTCTTATTGATTAGTGCATTTTGGTAGTAATTCTCTGAGTTTATTGCCCGGTAGCAATTTCGTCCAATGCGCCATTTTAAAGCTTCGTGATCCACTCATTCCTACTTATTAATTTTGTTTAAAAACACAAATTTTTTCTTTGACGAAAACTAGCTTAAATATTTTTTTTATTTACTTAATTCCATGTTTATTTACAATATTGTACATATATTGTCCTCCGCGCTAGGAGTTCACCTGTGATGTGGAAGACATTTCTTCCATTATATGATAAAACAATTTAAAATTAAGAATATAAAAGAAAATAAAGCCTCATTAAAACAAAAAAAAAAAAATCATACATATAAATAAATTACCTAAGTAGCACTATTATTTTGAATGTATACAATTATAAATTATGAGGATTGTAACCAGTTCCAAACATGTTTATTGTATTGTGCAAGTGTAGATGTTTTGATTTGTGTAGGAAGAGAATTATAAAGCTTAATAGCCTGGTATCTGTAATGCTTTTGTCCAAAGGATGTGTATGTTTTAGGTATTTGTAGTTGATGTACATGTTATAAAAAAATATTTTCTGTATTCTAGCTGTAACCGAATGAATTTTTCGTTGAAGTATTTGCACCTTAGAGTACATAGAGTAGTATCTATCCAAGGCAGTGAAGTCAGTTTTGGACTTGTTTTTGATGATTTTAACATGACTCGGCGCAGTTGGGCGTGGCTAAGACTAAGGCTACGGTATTTATACATCCATTCATATCACATATCGACATAATGTTTTTGTGTATTCGTATAGCCACTTTTTCACAGTATTTTTATCAACAAAAATATAGCATATAACCTAAAAAACCGTTTAGTTGTGTCAAGTTTAGTGGCATAATAAAAAATGAGGGCGGAGTCCCGCCAGCGTTACTTCAAGGAACCAGCACCTTAAGATCATTATGACAGTATATAGAAGCGGGCCAAGAAATTTGCTGTCTCTTTTTCTCTCATGGTGTACGCCGTAAAAGCCCGGAGAAAGTGATTTTTCGCAAGTTTGTGTAGGTTGGGTAAAAATAATTAGCTCTGCCTCCACATATTGTTACTTCAAGATTTGCACCATGGCTTTTGCAATGCTTGAAAGTCAAATCCACAAACAAGGAATCAATACTCCATGCTTTACACGTTAGACCTCTGAATTGTACAAAAATATTTACAAGGGCGTTAAATTGAGTGGAAAGATTGAAAATTCACTTCCGCCATCGGGAACCCTTGCAAGTCATGTTTTCATGAGTTTGAAAATACAATATCTTTCAAATTCTTTTTCCAGTAACTCGACATAGGAGGACCCGAGGGAAATTATTTCCCTCGGGTCTCTTAAGGGACGCTGCGTGGAATGTTTTTGTGGAAATATAATAGTAAACCTGGGTTCGATTCCCATTTTGTAGGAGCAAAGAAACATTTGCATAATTGTTTGCGACATATTTCTCAGATTTTTAATAATGCTATGTACTTTAACGCGCTAATTGCTAACTAAAATTCGTATATATTTATTTTTTTTTTATTTAGGAAAACATACAGTTGTTTTAAATTTTATAAAAAAAGTGATTACTATGTTGCATATTGACGGCCTTCATGGTAGATTGGTAAGACGCTCGACTACGAATCCAAAGGTCGCGGGTTCAAACCCGGCGTGCGCCAGTAACTTTTATTTAATTAATATGTGTCAAAAATAATTTAAAAAAGTATATTTGTGGCACGTTCCAGAGTGGTAGATACTCTAAGTATCGCCCTGGTGAAAGACCACCGTTCAGAAACGAAACGTTGCTTGAAATGGCTTTAGCCGTGTTTGGTGACCAGATCTGAATAGCCAGGTACGTTCCAACCTCCCTTTTTCCAATCTCCTTCCCCTCCCCACTACCTTCAGCCTCACAGCATACCCTATTTGGGAATGCCACAGTCTCACTGGCTGTAGACGGTTGGGAGCAGTTGAGACTCTTGTGCGGTATTCATATAAAAAAATAAAAAATAATAATAATCATTTTTAAATCCACGCGAGAGCAAAACTGGTCAGCAAATCTATCGATTGCGTAATAAAGCGGATGTGGAAAAATTGAAAAATTTCGTATTTTTTATCGATTTTGTATATTGCCGAGGTCGGGGCACATTACCACTACGCCGCGGAGAAGTAAGGGCCAAGAGCCGACAAAACAGTTCAACACAGACACGAAGTCTGCCTCATGTATTATTCCTTCGTTCTGAAACTGCGAAGGGCTGAATGTCCCCCGCCACCCCCGCCGTATCGATCCCTTCACCTGTTGCGCATGCCTCTCCCCCGCCCCCACCCGCCCTGCCCCCTGGCGTCCCGATCGGGGAGGGCCACCCCCAAAGCGGGAGGCCTGGAGGGCCACCCCAACTCCCGACCCCAACCGCGCGAACCCGTAGACTGAGAGGACACCCTAATGAGGCGCTTGCATGATTTTTTTAGAATTTTTTTTTTTAGACGCTTAGATGGCTTGGGCATGTAGAGCGAATGAACGAAGAAAGGAGTGCGAAAAGAATATATGATGCGAAAGTGAATGGAAGAAGAAGTCGAAGACGCCCGAGAAACACATGGTACTATCAAGTAAATCAAATACTTGAATCGGGTCATGTGAAGAGTCAGAATAACAGAAGAGTATGTATGAGACGATGTATGAATGTAAATGAAGCAAGGAGTGTGTGCCAAGACAGAATTATATGGCAGTAAGTCCTCTCTGCCTATCCCTGCGGGGAAACGGAATAATTATTTTTTTTAGACGCTTAGATGGTTTGGGTATGTAGAGCGAATGAACGAAGAAAGGAGTGTGAAAAAAATATATGATACGAAAGTGAATGGAAGGAGAAGTCGAGGACGCCCGAGAAACACATGGTACGATCAAGTAAATCAAATACTTGAATCGGGTCAAGCGAAGAGTCAGAATAACAGAAGATTATGTATGAGGCGATGTATGAATGTAAATGAAGCAAGGAGTGTGTACTAAGACAGAGTTATATGGCGGTTCGTCCTATCTGCTTACCCCTACGGGGAAATGGCGTGATGGTTAGTTAGTTAGTTAGTTTTTTAGGGTTTTTTTTTTTAAACTTTTTATTTACCCCCTCCCCCGAATGGTGTATGCTGTGAGTCTAGAGGTAGTGAAAGGATATGGGAATGGCGAAGGTTGGAATTTACCTGGCTTTTTCATGTAATTTTTATTTTATTCTTATAGTGAATACCGCACAAGAGTCCCAACTGCTCCCAACCGTCTAAAGCCAGTGAGACTGTAGCATCCCCGATTGCGGTCTGTTGTGAGGCTTAAGGTAGTGGGGAGGAGAAGGAGATGGGGAAGAGGAAGATTGGAAAGTACTAGATTATTCAAATCTGGTCATCAAACACGGATAAAGACAGTTTCAATCAAGCAACGTTTCGGTTGTTAGAAATGGATTAGGCTGTATTTGGTAACTAGATCTAAATAGCCAGGCATTTGTCAACCTTTCACTTACGAGTACCTATCTCCTTCAGGGATGACATAGTCCCATTGGCTTCGAGTTGGACTATGTTCTATGTAGTTGGACTTACAGTTAATGAATTGGGCCGTCAAGTGGACGATTTGACGGCCTGCATGGTCTCAATTGACTTTTGCCTCTTTCATTTCATATTGGCTGTCTTTTTCTCTCTGTTCCTTTGTTTTCATTTAAATGTTATTCTTTTGTTTTCTTACTGTTCTCTTTTTGATTTTATTATATATCGTGCTCTCCTTCTGTATGTATGAGTATATATAACCACTAACTATTTATTACTTACAGTCGGTCATAAAAAAAAAAAAAAAAAGTTGTTTAATTTTAATTAAGTATTATTATTATTAGACAATTATTTATTTGGGCCGTCCAACTTTATGGGAAAATTCCATCAGAAATCACTACAATAGACAATATTCGTCAATTTAAAAAAGAATCAAGAAAAATTGTTTTCCAAAACCATTAATGTTGGTATTTTGTATGTTCATTTTATTGTAACCCGATATATATGAATATATATTTTTTTAAATTTTAAGTTTATAAAATGTCATCAGAAAAATATGTTTGAAAAAAATATACAATAGATTAAATCTATTATATTAGAACACACAATGATGTGATCTAACTTAAGATAAATAAATACAATAATTTGAAAATGCATGCAAGAGGCTCATTCCCCGAATCTGACACAGGGACGGCCACCCTAACTCTCGGCTCTCCAAGCCCCGAGAACGGGTCGGCCACCCTAACCCACAAACCCTGAATCCGGGACTGACCTACTCAGAAGACGGGATAAGTGGATACGGGATCGGGGAGATGGAATTGCAGCTTTTCAACCCTGCGATAATCCAACTACTGAGGTTATGTTGGAATTTTGAAGCGGAAAAGGTCCGGTCTTATTCAGGGCATTACGTTGCTGAGGCGCCGTATTTGACAAGCCACTGCTGTTTGCCTGCCTTAGTGCCCGTTCACACACACAGTACCTATACAAAGATGACTTCAAACAAAAACAAAGTTTGCCTAGAATGGCTTAAGTTTATTCCTTGTACCAACCACTGAACTAAAATTCCCTAGAAATGTGATCTACACCGATTAAAAAAACGGTGTCTCCAATTTTAATAAAGCTTTTCGACTCCTAGGCCTCAGAAAGCAAAAAAAAAAAAGATTTTCTTTTAATGAAAGTGTTTAATGTACGTTTTTTCGTTTTTTCGTCTATAAAAATCTTCAATCGGTTTTTCTCTTCAGTGTGTGTAGATGACTGACTTGTTAGGGCATATCCAAAAAGGTGGCGGCGCTAGCGAGCGCCCCAGCGCCTTTAAGACGACGGTAGAATAGACGCCCTCGAAATTGGAATAAGAATAAATGAAGAGGTACCTTTGCGAAACAGTGTAGTCAGTATTGTTGACTTTATGCTGACTCTATAGAAAGAAACCAAGATATGTTAAAGGATGTTGGATAGCCTATTAGCTACCGCCCACATAAAATTCGGACATTTTTAATAAACATATTTGAACACATTAAAAAAAAACAATATCAATATTCAAATACACCATTAAAATAATTTATAAAGTCAAAATATCACACAAACACTAATAACAGAAGGTTTGCCTAAATAATGATGAAAGTTTTTAATTAATTTTATGTCTTTATATCATTGAAAAAGTGAAAATTCTAAAGTTCGGTCAAAAATATTTAACACTGTTGAAATACCTCTGAAAAGTGTTCTTTTATTAACTTTGTTTGGTCTTATTTGAACATTCGCGCGTAGCACATATCACCATCATGTTTGATTTATTTGTATAACCACTGCAAGTATTTTAATCAACACAAATATAAGAAATAACCACAAAATCCGTTGACGTAAGTTTTACGACTTGATGATGTGTAGCGAAGCGCGGACGGAGAACATCCTTACACACTTAGAAGTGCTGCAATATAAAGTGAAGACTTTTCTTGTCTCTTTTTCTCTTATGGTATACGTCGTAAAAACCCGGAGAAAGTGATTTATCGCTAATTTGTATTGGTTGGGTAAAAATATTTAGTTTATCGAAGGAAGCAATCACTTAGTAGCTTGACATTATAATTTAAATAAAAAATATTTTAGTTTTAAGCCACTTTATTTATACACATATAACATTCGACCGGTTTCGGTTAAACTTAACCTTCTTCAGGAAAGTATAGTTTATATATATACTTTCCTGAAGAAGGTTAAGTTTAACCGAAACCGGTCGAATGTAATATGTGTATAAATAAAGTGGCTTAAAACTAAAATATTTTTTATTTAAAAAAAATATTTAGCTTTCTCTCCATTTATATTATGACTCTACAATTCAATCTGTATATTATTTGGTAATATTACGGCCAGGAAAGAGATACAGAGAAAGTCCCCCAATACGATGGGTTGACGATAAATAAGAATATTTCAACTAGCCGACACTGAATCAAATTTGTTTTTTAAAGTGATAATAATAACGTTTTCTACTCTGCTACTTTATACAGAGTTGTTTTCGACGAAAATCACTTCAAAGTAGGGTTGTTTGTAGTAGAAGTCAAGTAGTTTCGTGTGTAAAACCTCTCGTAACAACCCTTTCCCCCTACCCTTGCTATTTGCCATTTCTACTGTTGGTTGACTATAAATAATTTCCTTTGTGAGTGCGTACATCCGTACGAGTGTGAACTTTTCAAATATAAACTGATGTTGATTAAAACTGTCAAATTTTAAAACACCCACTCATAATGTATTTCAGCCTTGAAGTAACAATATATGGAGGGAGAGCTAATTATTTTTACCCAACCTACACAAACTTGCTAAAAATCACTTTCTCCGGGCTTTTACGGCGTACACCATGAGAGAAAAAGAGACAGCAAATTTCTTGGCCCGCTTCTATATACTGTCATAATGATCTTAAGGTGCTGGTTCCTTGAAGTAACACTGGCGGGACTCCGCCCACATTTTTTATTATGCCACTAAACTTGACACAACTAAACGGTTTTTTAGCTTATATGCTATATTTTTGTTGATAAAAATACTGTGAAAAAGTGGCTATACGAATACACAAAAACATTATGTCGATATGTGATATGAATGGATGTATAAATACCGTAGCCTTAGTCTTAGCCACGCCCAACTGCGCCGAGTCATGTTAAAATCATCAAAAACAAGTCCAAAACTGACTTTACTGCCTTGGATAGATACTACTATATGCACTCTAAGATTTCAGCAGACATTATTTTATATTCAAAATGGGTGGATTAAAGCGACCGATATATTTTCTTGGCAAATCTAATTAATTACAAACCGTGATTTCTCACGGATAACAACGAGTTAATTAATAATTACTTCAAGTGTTGTGAGAACCTACTCAATTAGTCATATTTTAATTAGAATTGAATGATACAAAATTAATTCGAGCATTACAATATTATACTATAACTGCGTTATTACAAAATTTTCAAACGGATTTGTATCTGTATTTTGTATTGACAGGTGTCGCAGTCAGATTTTCAAATATACATAGTACTTCAATAGATGCATTGCTTGCATTCAGCATGTTTCAAGCTTAAAGAAAATTACTAACTAACTGACTAACCATCACGCCGTTTCCCCGCAGGGGTAGGCAGAGAGGACGGACCGCCATATAACTCTGTCTTGGCACACACTCCTTGCTTCATTTACATTCATACATCGTCTCATACATACTCTTCTGTTATTCTGACTCTTCACATGACCCGATTCAAGTATTTGACTTACTTGATCGTGCCATGTCTTTCTGGGGCGTCCTTAACTTCTTCTTCCATTAACTTTCACACTCCTTTCTTCGTTCATTTGCTCCACATGCCCAAATCATCTAAGCGTCCCTTTCTTGAACCTTTTCATTACGCTCACATCAGCCTTACATTCTTTCCAGATATCCACACTTTTAATACGGTCACACGTGGTTTTACCGCACATACGTCTCAAGGATCTCATTTCCACAGCATTCAGTCTACTTTCATCCTTCCTCTGCCAGTTCCATGCCTCACTGCCATACACCAGGGTGGGTATAAGCACTTTATTGTGGACTGCTAGCTTCGCTAATAACAATTATAAAACACGACAGAAAACAACTGCTCTCCGTGGTGTAATTTCCAAGCATGGCTCAGCGATCAATCATTATGTACGTATCGGTATACAGCATATCAAGAAGCTCTCGCACAAACAAATGGAATTGATTTCCCACAGGGCCCCCTGTGTAGAGTCAATATAAACTAATTCATATAAAAACAATTCCAATAATCAAAGGTCATATATTTATACCTGGAACCATGGCATCCCCTATTGGGGTATGTTGTGAGGCTGGAGGTAGTGGGGAGTGGAAGGAGATGGGGAAGAGGAAGGTTGGAACGCACCTGGCTATTCAGATCTGGTCACTAAACACGGCTAAAGTCATTTCAAGCAACGTTTGACTCTGAAACGTGCCGCAAATATACTTTTTTATTATTTTTATATGAATTAAATGTGTTATGACACATATTCATTAAATAAAAGTTTTTGGCGCACGCCGGGTTTGAACTCGCGACCTTTGGATTCGTAGTCGAGCGTTTTACCACTTGACTATCTGTAACAGATCACTTGAAATTGATTTAGCTATATATTTGAATGACCAGGCCCAACTACTTCCGTCCGTCTGGGGTATGTTGCGAGGCTGAAAGTAGTCGGGGTGGGGAGGAGATGGGGAAGAGGAAGGTTGACAAGTATCTGGCTATTCAGATCTGGTCACCAAACACGGTTAAAGCCATTTTAAGCAACGTTTCGATTTTGAATGTTGGTCCTTCAACGGGGCGATTCGGTGCATATGAATACACTTGCGACAGCGATGTCCTTGCGAAACGTCACTGAGTAACAGCATTTTGTCTTGCTTGCGCCTACTCACTGTTACTAACGAGAAAGAGACAACAATTGTATACGTCGTTCGAATTTGAATATTAGAAAAGTTTTACGGTATGTTATTTTTTTTTTACTTTCTTTCAGAAGTCGAATAACAGGTTTGAGACATGATGTATGCAAGCAATGCATCTGTATGAGTACTGCATTCGAGTGAGCTGGCTATAAATTTCAAGCGATAAACAAAATTATTATTGTAAAATTAATGAATTCTTCTGCTAGCTACTTCCTTCATCATTACACAAACAAAAATTTCCGCTCTTTATGATGGCTTAATTTTTGATGATAATTTTTTTTTTGTAAATTCTTTAACTAAAATCGACTTCAATCTGCCTGTCTGAGACCTAGCAGTGAAAAGGTCTTATGCGTAAAGGTGAAGAAGGTTTAAAACACGCCTCTAGGGATTGTCTGTTCATAGTTTATTATCTACTATTTTATAACTAACTCAGGGGTAGGCAGAGAGGACGGACCGCCATACAACTCTGTCTTGGCACACACTCCTTTCTTCGTTCATTCGTTATACATGCCCAAACCATCTAAGCCTCCTTTTCTTGATCTTATTCATTACGCTTACATCAGCCTTGAATTCTTTCCGGATATCCACATTTTTAACACGGCCATACATCTCAGGGATCTGATTTCTACAGCATTCAGTCTACTTTCATCCTTCCTCTGCCATCCTACCTCACTACCACACAACAGGGTTGGTATAAGCACTACATTGTGGACAGCTAGCTTCACTTCTTTGAAAATTTTAGTTTATTTGCGCCAACAGCGTTCAGTCCTTAATGGAGTTTCCTGTACTCACCCTTCTTTCAATATCCTTATCAGCCTTTCTGTCTCTCATAAACATACTTCCTTAATACACAAACTTATCCACTTGCTACAAGTATTCTTCATTATATTGTACGCTGTACTCGTACTCTCTCTTTCAAACACCATATCTTTGGACTTACTTACATTCATCATTTTCAATTTTATATCGAAGTAGATTCCTGGAAATGAAAAAAAAACTTAGGACATTTCTACCCTCATTGACGGCCTCCATGGTCGAGTAGTAAGACGCTCAACTACGAATCCAAAGGTCGCGGGTTCAAACCTGGCGTGCGCCAATATCTTTATTTAATTAATATGTATCATAACACATTTAATTCGTATCAAAATAATAAAAACTATATTTGCGGCACGTTCCAGAGTGGTAGATACTCTAAGTATCGCCCTGGTGAAAAACCATCAATCAGAATCGAAACGTTGCTTGTAGTGGCTTTAGCCGTGTTTGGTGACCAGATATGAACAGCCAGATACATTCCAACCTTCCTCTTCGCCATATCCTTCTTCTCCCCACTACCTTTAAAAAAAACTCAGAACATACCCCGATCGGGGATTCTATAGTCTCACTGGCTCTAGACGGTATGGAGCAATTGGGACTCTTGTGCGGTTTTCACTGAAAAAAAAAAAAAAATCTTCCCAAAAACACAAACTCCATGTATTTTTCATTCACAACTATATTGCACCCTGTTCTCGTACCCTCTCTTTCAAACACCTTGACTTTGGACTTACTTACATTCATTAATCACAATTTTATATTTAAGTAGGTCCCTGTATATTAACCCAAATGTGAAACTAATGACATTCCTCCCTTCATTATTATATCAGAATATAATAACACTACATTGGGACAAAGAAATTTCAATACTACGCAATAAAACTACACAATGGATTACCGCTCACCCACAAAAACTCACATTCATCAATACTTGATATAAAAAAACACAAGGGGACCAAACTTACCAAATATTATAACACAGACTAATAAAATAAAAACAATCTAAGTCCTAAAGCTTGGAAACTTAGAGTATACTAGAGGTAGCCCAAGCCAAGGCAGTGAAGTCAGTTTTGGACTTGTTTTTGATGATTTTAACATGACTCGGCGCACCTGGGCGTGGCTAAGACTAAGGCTACGGTATTTATACATCCATTCATATCACATATCGACATAATGTTTTTGTGTATTCGTATAGCCACTTTTTCACAGTATTTTTACCAACAAAAATATAGCATCTAACCTAAAAAACCGTTTAGTTGTGTCAAGTTTAGTGGCAAAATAAAAAATGTGGGCGGAGTCCCGCCGTTAACCGGCGAAGATAGCCAGCTTAAGATCATTGCGACAGTAAATAGAAGCGGTCCAAGAAATTTGTTGTCTCTTTCTCTCTCATGGTGTACGATGTAAAAACTCGGAAAAAGTGATTTATTACAATTTCGGATGGGTTGGGTAAAACAAATTAGCTATCCCTCCATATATTGTTACTTCAAGCTTGGAACAGACTACCACATGATCTGAGCATAATAAAAGACTCGACAGAGTTCAGAGCTAAACTCAAAACTCATCAGAAAATCGTATTCATAACAGAATAACAGGATTGCCCCAATTTACACAGCCAGTCTAACCCGTTGGCATTTAAACTCACCAGTATAATAATATTTTTTCACACAATGATACGCGATCCTCAATCCTCGATCTACTGCTAAACAAAAAGTTCGTCAATTTTTCACAGACAAGTGGAAATAACTAACACGTAAATATCAATAAGGTAATTTAAGTTATAGCTTTGGGTATTTAGATAGTTTTATGGTAAATGTAGCCATAGCTTTTAAGTTTTGTTAAACGCCCTTGAAGTGATATTTCACAAAAATGGCGCTGTATAACATAGCCAAGTATCATTATTATTATTAAAACAAAACGAAATTATTGAAACAATAATCTTCAACGAAATACAAAACAGAAGAAGGCACTTAAAAATATAGCCTACGACCGAGACTTGAACTCGGAACCTCTCTTGGAGTAACAATGTATGGAGAGAGAGCTAATTATTTTTACCCAACCTATACAAACTTGCGATAAATCACTTTCTCCGGGTTTTTACGCCGTACACCATGAGAGAGAAAGAGACAACAAATATAATACACCGCTTCTATGTACTGTCAGGATAATCTCGGGCTCCTGGGTCACCGCGGTACACCGCCCACATTTTTAATTATGCCACTAAACTCGACACAACCAAACGGTTTTTATGTAATATGCCATATTTTTTGTTGATAACACTACTGTGAAAAAGTGGTTCTACGAATAAACAAAAACATTATGTCGATATGTGATATGAATGGATGTATACATACCCAGCTTTAGTCTTAGCCACGCTCAGGTCCGCCAAGTACGGTAAAAGTCATCAAAAACTGACTACGCTGCCTTACCACTTTGTATACTCTAAGGAACCTCTACGCTATTTGGAAGTAACGGCCTTACCAATTAGCTACCGAAACCTTTTACATACTGTCATTTTTTTTAAGATTGTAAAATTGACGGAATTCGGAAATGATTCGGAGATCGCAGGGTTTGAATCCCAGCGTGCGCAAACAACTTTGAATTAAACTATTAATTAATACTTAATACATTTTCCGGCAGGTTTTAGAGAGCTAGATAGGAACTGTCATAACCGTCTTGTTGAAAGAACACCTATCAATAACGAAACGTGGCTAGAAATAGATTCAGCCGTATTTGGTGACTAGATCTGAATAGCCAGGTATTTGTCAACCTTTCACTTACATCCCTTCCCCTCCTCACTTCTTTCAGCCTCACAACATACCCCAATCTTGGATGACATAGCCCCCTTGGTTTCGAACAGTTGGTCTCTATCAACTGTCTGCTAAAAATCACGAGTATTGTCTGTTCACGGCGAATTCAAGGCATTACTGATTTTGTAGTTAGATTTTCAACATGAAAATATTTTTGTACATACCGCGCTCAGTCCCGAATTCCCGGAGCCAGTGGGACTATGGCATTTACACGTGGGGTGTGATGTGACGCTGAAAAAAAACAGAGAAATTAATGAGATGGGGAAGAGGAAGGTTGGAAAGTATCTGGCCATTCAGATAAAATCACCGCACAAAGCTAAAGCCATTTCAAGCAATTTTTAGATTCTGAGCGGTGATTTTTCACCAGCGCAATACTGAGAGTGCAAACCACTCTGGAACGTGCCGCAAATATTATTTAATTGAAATCCAATTCGAAATTAAAGCAAATTTATTTGCAAACGCATGTATTTAAACCCTTAGATCCTTACATTGATGATCCTACTCTTCCTTACAAAACGGCAACACAGCTGTCAGCACATCCAAAATCCATTACAAATTACTACAACACGGTCTAAACACACTATTTACATGCGTCGTGAGCTGACACGCTGAAAGAGTTGAGATTTGTGGGAAAATCTGCCAAGAATGATAAAACATGAATAATTTCTAACTTGTAACAATAGAGTAAACAGTGAATAAACAGATATTTATGTACAGGACGGCCTCTGTGGTCAAGTGGTAATACGCTCGACTACGAATCCAGAGGTCGCTAGTGCACAAATACATTTTATCAAATTAATTTAATTCATATCTGATTGTATTAATACAGTAAGCCGTCTTCTGCCAGATTCGATGGAGAAATTGCTCATACATGCAAAGGTTTGAAATTTTCATCCGATTACGGTCCTTCACGATTTACTCACTATGTTCCTTTTGATGTGTGCGTCGTGACTAAACCACGCGAGAGCGGGTTTTATCTGCTAGTAAATTAATGAACGGTATATTTTCCACTCGTTCCAGAGTGCTAGATGAGCTATAAGTATCGCCCTAGTGAAAAACCACCACTAAGAATCTAAACGTTGCTCGAAGTGATTTAACCATGTTTGGTGATCAGATCTTAATAGCCAGGTACTCCCAACCTTCCTTTTCATCTTTCCCATCTCACTCACTACCAAAAAAACCCCTTACTAGCTCTAGGCGGTTGGGAGCAGTTGGGATATTCATATATTAGAGGGTTGTATATTTATATATTAGAGGGTTGATTAATGAATATATAAGAAATCTGAGCGGTTAGTAGCTAAGTTGACAAATACATCGGGTTCCCACCAAGCGTCGTGGGTTCAATTTCTGCTTCTGCAAACTAAATCTTCAATTATTGCACAAGCAACATTCTCCGCACATTACGATATTAGGAGAAATTCAAATATTGGCAGTTTGTCTACAACCTGGGAATGTTTTTCATTTTTGAAAAAATACAAAATCTAGATCTGCTTCACATAAAAATACCTCACGACGCGTATATTTTTCAAAGTTAGCGGTACATCTTCAAAGCGAAAAAGAAAAACACTTTTTTACGGCGTAACTTATGACCCCTTCCCGAGTTTTATCAAGATTTACCTGTCGTAATGTACCCTCTCCTGTTGATAAAACTACCCTCTCAGGAAGCCGAGACCTCTCCTTTGAGGCCTTCGACCCTTTGATATATAATACGCGAGATTGGCCTAAGCTGCTTCCCTAATTTAGTCAGGTACCGATAATTTACTGGCTACTTGAAAATACGTTATCGTAATATCCTGGCATTCTGGAAACGGGACAGAAAATCAATAGAAGTGTGTTCTAAACAGATTTGAAAGATTGCTGATGTCTTAAGACTCTGGAAACTGGACAGAAAATCAATAGAAGTGTGTTCTAGACATACTTTAAAAATAGCTGATTTCCTATGACTTTGGAAACTGGACAGAAAATCAATAGAAGTGTGTTCTAAACATATTTGAAAGATAACCGATGTCCTATGACTCTGAAAACTGGACAGAAAATCAATAGAAGTGTGTTCTAAACATATTTGAAAGATAACCGATGTCCTATGACTCTGAAAACTGGACAGAAAATCAATAGAAGTGCGTTCTAAACAGATTTGAAATATAACTGATGTCCTAGAACTCTGGAAACTGGACAGAAAATCAAAAGAAGTGTGTTTTAAACATACTTGAAAAATAGCTGATATCCTAGGACTCTGGAAACTGAACACAATATCAGTAGAAATGTGTTCTAAACAGACTTTGAAGATAACTGATGTCTCAAGACTCTGGAAACTGAACAGAAGGTCGATTTCACCTCAAGTATGGTCATATTGAGCTTAATTTGGGTACACGAAAACGCCCATAATACACTTCTGTTGGTTCATCTCGTCGGTGTTCCTGATAGAAAAAAATATTAATCGACGTTCAGCAACAGACGCTTCAAAATATACACAACAAACTAAGAAAATAATTCGGATGGACGTATAAATAAGTGTCGGAAGAATACATCGCGTGAAATTGGATGAAATAAAAAGTAGGGGGTGCCCTAGAAAAACATGTCACCTTTTTTTTAATATCTACTCCAGATCGGTAGATACTAACAAAATCACTCTAACGAAAGATTATTCAAAATCAGAATGATGCTTTAAATTGCTTTAGCCGTGTTTGATGACCAGATCTCACTGGCCAGATACTTTCAAATCTTCCTCTTCGCATCTCTTCCCCTCCCCACTCACTTCAGCACCACTTCATAGCACCATCGGGGATTCCACAGACCCACTGGCTTCGAGCAGCTCGCACTCTTGTACAGTATTCTCATAAAAAAAGTTGGGTCAAATCAAGTTAGTGCAATAAAAAAACATACGTAATAAAGGAATGCAAGGGTAAGGATACTTGCAGTATCGCCTTTGCGAAAGACCATCATTCAGAATTGAAACGTCGCTTGAAATGGCTTTAGCCATATTTGGGACCAGATCTGAATAGTCAGGTGCTTCCAAACCTTCCTCTTTCTCACCTCTTTCCCCTACCCTCACCGCTACCTTCCGCCTCACAACATACCCCAATCAAGGATGCTTCAGTGCCACTGGCTCCAGAGCAGCTAGAAAAAATAAATGTTCGATGGCGTTTTATCCTCTCTACTTACCTAGCGGAGATTTCAGTAGTTAGTTAGTTGTCGTTCCGTGTGTTCAATTTCCAAGTTTAATTCTTGAGTCATGGTTTTTTTGACAATTTTAGTTAAATTAGGTTAGGTTAAAAAAAAAATCGTAATAAACTAGAATTACTGAAAGCTTTTATGGTTATTATTTTTTTCATATTAATATTTGAAATAATATTTTTAAAAACTTACAGGCACAAATAAAAAATACTCCCGGATAGAGTAGAGGTTTCGAGTTCGAGTCTCGGCCGCGACCGTTACATTTTTTCTGTGTCATATTTACGTTGAATATTATTGATATTATTTAAATTATTAATACATTTATTGTTTGGTTGGGAGGTCCATCTAGTCGGGTCCATTTCGATGATTTTTACGTCTTCTTTTTGACTGAGTTTTATACGGGGGAAATATAGCTCGCCGGAGGTTTCGAGATGTGATAATATTATGCAACTCTCCACCCCGGGGAGAAGTTACCATTGCAAATAAAAAAAATAAGAAAACAGTGCCATTCTTATTTTACAAAACCCCATTGCAGTAAACTGTTGTATTTTTTTCACGTGGAAGAATACATGCGCACGAAAGGATATACCGTTGCCGGAGGGGCAAAAAGGCTGAAACACTATATTGGGAAGTTTACACCGGAGCACTTTAAAGTTTTTGTTTTATTTTACAATAAAATTCATAAGTCTTCAGTACCTGGTTAGATTTTTTTTTAAAGTTACTCGGGTAACTCAATGCTCTCACTGAGTTACCTGAAGCGACAAAAAGCTCCCAAACTTGTGTCGCTTGAGTCGAGCCTTCTCCCAAATGTTAAATATATTTTAGATGGCTGAAGGGTCCCTAAAGTATTCAGAATCAAACGAGAGTCAGAGCATTCGATTCAGGAAAAAAAACTGATTAAAACTGCATATTAAACCCATTACTACCAAAGTTTTTTTATTTTTTTATATGAATACCGCACAAGAGTCTCAACTGCTCCCAACCCACTAGAGCCAGTGAGACTATGGCATACCGAAATAGGGTATGTTGTGAGGCTGAAGGTAGTGGGGAGGGGAAAGAGATGGGAAAGAGGAAGGTTGAGAAGTACCTGGCTATTCAGATCTGGTCACCAAACATGGCTTTTTTTTTTTTTTTATAATAACTCCACACAGGAGGCCTTGAGGAAAACAATTTCCCTCAGGGCCTATGTCATCTTTGGGGATGCTGTGTGGAGGGTTTTTTTAAGGAAAGGAAGGAGTGAACTTGGGTCTTGAAGAGGCCCATGTTGAAGGAGGGAGGAATCACAGAGGCCGGCAAATCATTCCATAGCCGAGCTGTTGAACACAAGAACGAGTCGTAAAAGCGACCCGCTCTCATGTATTGAATGTCAACCCTGTACAAATGTTGGGTGTGCGTTTGGCGAGTTTCCCGACTATGCACCGGTGCCGAAGGGATCAATGACGCAAGTTCCTCGGAGCATCTTCCATTGAAATACCTGTAGAACATGGACAGCATTCCCACCTGACGTCTGTGCTCCAAAGCTAAAGCCATTTCATGCAACGTTTCGATTCTGAATGGTGGTCTTTCACCAGGGCGATACTATGAGTATCTACCACTATGTCGCTTAAGCCTTTTTCCCCTTTCAGCGACGCTATAATTGTTTTTTTTTTGTTTTTTTTTTATGTAAATGCCGCACAAGAGTCCGTACTGTTCGAGGTTAGTGAGATTATGGCTTCTTCTAGTGGGGTATGTTGTGAGGCTGTAAGAAGTGAGGAGGGTTATGAGATGAAGAGTAGGAAGGTTGAGAAGTACCTCGAATGAATACCGCACAAGAGTCCCAACTGCTCCAACCGTCTAGACCCAATAATAATAACAGTGAACTTATATAGCGCAGTTTTGTGATATTTCACCTCAAGTGCGCTTCATGCTAAATTAATTTTGCTAATAAGATTAAATAACAAGGAGAAAATAATACATAATATGTATACAAATTAAAACTATCTAAAATCATGATTGTTATCATAAATCACAAGGGAAAAGGTTCAGATATGGATACAACAGTGTATGTGTACATCAACAGATTAAAAACCAATTTACCAAAAGCTAAGGGTATAAAAATTCAGATGAAACATATGAATTCATATTAACACATTTGTCAAATCAAAGAAGAGGAAATTAGATTGAGGACAGTTAATATGTTGGTACTTAAAACATTAATATTCAAGTATTATAAGTAAACGATTCTAAAAATGCAAACAGTGTAAATATAACAAGTAACAAAAGAAAATAAACATTTTATAACAATGAGTATATGGTTTTCAGTAGATAGTGAGGATATTGAGTTACAGTGATAGAAGTAAGGAGAAAACCGAAAAAAAGCAAATTAGGGATTTTTTTTTTTTTTTTTACATGAATACCGCACAAGAGTCTCAACTGCTCCCAACCGTCTAGAGCCAGTGAGACTATGGCATCCCCAAATAGGGTATGTTGTGAGGCTGAAGGTAGTGGGGAGGGGAAGGAGATCGGGAAGAGGAAGGTTGGGAAGTACCTGGCTATTCAGATCTGGTCACCAAACACGGCTAAAGCCATTTCAAGCAACGTTTCGATTCTGAATGGTGGTCTTTCACCAGGGCGATACTTAGAGTATCTACCACTCTGATGAGGGATGTTTTCAAAGAAATTAAATTTTAATAAGTTACGTTTTGTATTTAGGATTTTTAAACAATTTGGTTACCAATGAGATGATGGCATCCCCAATGGGGCTATGTTGTGGGACTGAAGGTGGTGGGTAGGAGAAGGAGATGGGGAAGAGGAGAGTTGTGAATTACCTGGCTATTGGAGTAAATTATTGGCGACATCAATCTTAACGCTGCCAGGATGGACTCCCTCCTGATGGCGTTTTGCAGAAATGAGGCCTAATATCCTTCATTCATATTTTTTACGTGATTTATTTATTTAAAAAAAAAAAATTCTCATGCATTTCTATTTATTTTTATTTATTAATATTATTATTACGGTGTATTGATTTAATTATGGAAGGTATTGCAATGCAGTACTCCTGCACACCTTCCGGAATTGTGCCACACGGTGGTTGGACATTATATTAAATAAAAGAATACTTTCTATTATGTACACTTGTTTATTTACCAATTCCTCGTAATATATATTTAGCACTTTCAATTGTTCCCTCCCTCTAATATATGCTCTCTCTCTTCCTTCTTTGTATTATAAACTGTCTCCCTCTATCATTAACTGTTGTACCTATATATATACCTGTTAACTCTGTATTTTTTCTTTAGTTATTATATGTGCCCTGACGAAGCTTGATCCAAGCAAAACCGTTTGGCCTTCATCATAATAAATTCTGTGGTTTTAAAACAAATTATTATTTTATTTAATAACATTTTTATTTATTTATTTATTCAGATCTGGTCACCAAACTAGGCTAAAGCCATTTCAAGTAACGTTTCAGTTCTTAATAGTGGTCTTTCATTATGGCGATTGTATGAGTATCTACCACTCTTGCATGGTAATATTATCTACTACATATTTTTACCTACATTTTGGAGATTAACTTAACGCCGGGAATCGATCTCATAACCTGCTAAATTAGAAACAAGTGCGTAATTCGTGAGGCTAAAGTGTTCGAGGTTCAAATGATCTTAGTAAAGGCTCTCAGGCTGGTATTCTAGAGTCCTGGAACAAGCACATCGATACCTTAGCAGAATCGATGCAAAAAACTTGGCTATTAACGTTTGTTTTTAATATAAATATCCTTAGCACGAACTACCCTGCTTAAAATATTGATATTTAATCAATGTCGGGTATAAAATCGCCCATAGACAGCAACACTGACACATTTTATCTATTGCCTAGACGTGTTGAAAATTCAAAATGATTTCCTTTAGCGTTGGGAAAAACTTCTGTGTACCCTTCAGAAACTGCTAGTTCTTTAAAATGAATCCTTCACGGTAAGCCCTTCAATTGAAATACCACTGAAATTCTAAATGGAAGACAGCCAAGCTTTATATAAACTCGTTAGAAGCGGCCGTATGAAGTCTGCAAACTATAGTAGCGGCCTCCATGGTCGAGTGGTAAGATGCCCGACAGTGAATCTAAAGGTCGCGGGTTCAAACCCGGCGTACGCATTGACGTTACATATATGTAGACACGTTGTAGCGCTCTTAAAGTGGCAAGCAATAATCACGCTAGTTGGTGTGATCGGTGTTTAAGCCGATTTAGTACTAAACGGTCACGCGTCGCTTGAGGTCGTTTCAAGCGAGTATGGAACGCGGTCCGAACTTTGGATCTGTTTCGTTCATACACATATATTCTATGAACGTCTATCTTTGTCATACATGACCGATATCTGAATGATGAATTTACTGGTAACCTGTGTGTTTTGCTTGCCACATTTTTGTTAAAATTCTAAGGCTATAACGTGTCCATATATGTAACGTCATTGGGCGTACGCCAATAACTTTTATTTAATTAATATATGTCATAACACATTTATTCATATAAAAAAAAATAAAAAGTATTTTTGCGGCACGTTCCAGAGTGGTAGATACTCTAAGTATCGCCCTGGTGAAAGACCACCTTTCAGAATCGAAACGTTGCTTGAATTGGCTTTAGCCGTGTTTGGTGACCAGATCTGAATAGCCAGGTACTTCCCAACTTTCCTCTTCCCAATCTCCTTCTCCTCTCTACTACCTTCAGCCTCACAACATACCATATTTGGGGATGCCATAGTCTCACTGGCTCTAGACGGTTGGTAGCAGTTAGGACTCTTGTGCAGTATTCACTATAAAAAACACTTTAAAAAAAATGAATTGTGTGTCTGTGTTCATTTCAAGACGATTTTTTTATCGATATTGATAAACTTATCGACATGTTAAGCACCTTGGGGCGTGCTAGCGATATTAATAAACTAACTCCGGCTTCAACTCTGCTTGTGGATATTTCTAAAAGCTGCTTGCAGCGAATTCTTTAGAAAGCTCAGCGTCTGTTTGCTTACAAGTTTCAGCAAAATGAACTTAGAACAAAATGTTAGAAAACTAATTTCCCGACGTAATAACCTTTCATGGCCGATCTAAACATTCCTAAATGTTAAAATTTAAATTTAATTAATTGCTCGATGTTTTTCAAAAGATTCGGTACTGCCAGTATCTCGTTTGTGCGAGGTTTGCCATATTGTATTAATTTAGCTCGGAACTTGGCAAAAGAGCCACTTGGACGATGTTTTATTTTGATATTTTAATTAAATTAGTTTTTTTTACTCGTTTTACCCAGATAGCTACAATTTTCGAATAATAACCTAACATTTTTTAAAATAAATAAAAATATATGTAAGAATCAGCTAAATTTTAAATTACCATGATATGGTGATTGTGTCCTGCCAGAAGTGACCTGCCAGGTAAGTATGTTGCTGTATATTTATATAAACTAAGAATTAATATTAAGTAGAAATTAAAATTTGTACAGCGCCCTTGAGGTGATTTTTCACAAAAACGGCGCTATACAAATTATCTAAATATCATTATTATTTTTTATGCTTTCAAAATTGAGGCGATTTTCGATAAAATTTTATGATGTTTATTGATGACAACCATTTAAAGAGCCATTTTATATTACAAACATATTTTTTAAGACAAACAATCCCTGTTACAAATAACCTAAAAACTCCTACTGCCATCATTATAGTGGGAAAATGTTGCTTGTGCAATGACGGAGGACTTTGCTAGCAGAGGAATTGAATCCGACGCGTCAGTCTCAGCTACTAACCGGTCAAACGATCTATCCAACTGTCTCCTGTAGGCCACATGATTCTTTGTAGTTGTCACAGCTAATAAGGAAATAGCGAAGGCGCTATTCCACATATTTTGCAAGCAAACTTAGCCCTAGTGGTTTTAACCACTGTCTATAATCGATGATTGGCGCCATTTCGAATTGTCTACTGTTACCACTTAAAATATTACCCCACGTTTATCACCAAGTATCGGCCCGCTTCAGCATTTGGTGTCAAGCATAACAGCATGACCGTCATTTTATCAATAAGGCTTAAATAGCTTTACAAAGAAAATTGAAGACCTCCTAAAATAGCACTTGAAATTCTTTGCCATGACAAACTAGAATATTGTGTAACAAATATCATCATTTTTTTTTTTAATTATTCTACTTGTACTCACTGTCACTTACTTCAGAACAGGTTCTTATGACCTAGTGAGGTAGGTTATGTAAAAAAATAATCTAAGAAACAAAAAGTTTAAAAAAAAAAAACACACACAATCGATATTTTTCGATGTACGGATTAAACCAAATATCATAGCATTTATGATCGTGGAAAATAATCAAACCACTAACAATCCGTTTGCAATTTCGCGAAAACATCGTAAACGAACTAAAATCGTCAATATCACTGTATCAGTTTTAAATGTATAATACCGACCCAGCGTGAATCTAATTCAAAAGATTTTCTAAAGTTTTAAATAGTAATTAACGAGCTAAAGAAATTAGAAAACTTTTTACATAATTACGCTTTTTTTCAACTTTTAACCTTCTAACCTTTGGACAAAGGTCTCTCTATTTTTTCCAGATTTGCCAATTCTTGGCGTCTCTCAACGGCTTTCATCTTTTTGCTTGTCTAAATTTTTTTGAGTTTTTTGTATTTTGAGTATAGAAATCCTTTCAAATTATTTTGTCTCAGCCAAATCAATCTGAATACTAAATTTGGTGATTGTGCATTCGGAGTATTTGGCTTTTAGGCTTGGAATAAACTCCCTATGGAATTGTGACGTATCAGCAGCCTGACAGAGTTCAGATCCAAACTAAAAATGTCAATTTTTTTTTTTTTCAACCGTCTAGAGCCAGTGAGACTATGGCATCTCCAAATAGAGTATGTTGTGAGGCTTAATGTACTGAGGAGGGGAAGGAGATCGGGAAGAGAAAGGTAGAAAAATACCTGGCTATTCAGATCTGGTCACCAAACACGGCTAAAGCCATTTTAAGCAACGTTTCAATTCTGAATGGTGGTCTTTCACCAGGGCGATACGAGAGTATCTACCACTCTGGAACGTGCCGCTAATATACTTTTGATGATTTTTTATATGAATTAAATGTGTAATGACGCATATTAATTAAATAAAAGTTATTGGCGCACGCCGGGTTTGAACCCGCGACCTTAGGATTCGTAGTCGAGCGTCTTACCACTCGACCATGGAGGCCGTCAAAAATTTATGTCGCATATAAAAACGTGTGGGCAGAGTCAACGGAGACGCGGGACACGAAGAACATCCTTACAGTACTTTAAAGCGGTGTGATAATTTGCTGTCTCTTTCTTTCTAATGGTGTACCACGTAAAAACCCAAAGAAAGTGATTTATTCCAAATTTGTATAGATTGAGTAAAAATAATTAGCTCTCTCTCCATATATTGTTACTCCAAGGTTACTAGCTATAAGTCCTGATTGTAAGTCACAAGTAAGTTATAAGGTATAGGTTAGATACATAAAGTTGTTAAGCGCCCTTGAGGTAATTTTCCCACGAAAACGGCGCTATAGAAGTAAACCGTTTATTATTATTATTAAATAAAAATGTATGCAAGTGGCTCATTTTCGTTTATGCTTCCACAAATCCAGCGACAAAGGAGAGTGACAGCTCGTTATTTCTGTCTTTATTAGAATTGAAATATCTTCGTTTACATTATTATTTTCAGATTGATAACAATAATGGCCGATAACTTTGTCTGATGTTCCAATTAAATTATATACCGAGAACTCAATATTGGATTTTTCGCGTTATTTATAATAATAATATTTGGATAATTTGTATAGCGCCGTTTTTGTGAAAAATCACCTCAAGGGCGCTGTACAATTCTTAATTTCTACTTAATATTAATTCTTAGTTTATATAAATTTACAGCAACATACTTACCTGGCAGGTCACTTCTGGCAGGACACAATCACCATATCATAGTAACTTAAAATTTAGCTGATTCTTACATATATTTTTATTTTTTATTTATATTTCTTTTTTTTTTATTTCTTTTTTTATTTCTTTATTATTATTTTTTCATTTTTAGGGCATGAGAGCAAATTTAAAATAAAGTATATCGGAGGTATTTTTAATTTTTCGTAGTGAAGAACAGATAATGGTGATAATCTTCTAATGAATTTAAGGAATGAGAGTCTGAAAAGTTTTCTTGGTTCCATTGGGCTTGTTACATCTTGATTATGGATATGATTTTCTGAAAAAATGAGTTTTGAGTTTGGCTCTGAACTCTGTCGAGTCTTTTATTACTCTCAGATCATGTGGTAGTCCATTCCAGGCTTTAGGACCTGACACTCCGAAGGCGCGCTCTCCGAACTTAGTGTCTGGTGTGCGCTTTGGTTCTTTCAACCTTCCGATAGCCGATGACATTGCTGATCTAAGAGTTGACTGTCGCGAATTGGAATCTTCAGGAATACACAATTCCGATAAATAAGCCGGAGCCATTCCGTTAATTGATTTGAAAACCATCCAGCAAAGCTTAAACTGGATTCTTTCGGGACATTTAAGCCAAGGATAGTTATATATCAATTTTATTTTACAACTAATGAACCTGTTCGTAACTAACTAACTAACCATCGCGCCGTTTCTTCGAAGAGGTAATAATAAACTAACTAACTAACCATCACGCCGTTTCCCCGCAGGGGTAGGCAGAGAGGATAGACCGCCATATAACTCTGTCTTGGCACACACTCCTTGCTTAATTTACATTCATACATCGTCTCATACATACTCTTCTGTTATTCTGACTCTTCACGTGACCCGATTCAAGTATTTGATTTACTTATTTATTTTATTTATTTATTTTATATTTGCAAAAATAGTTTTACACCAAAACATTGCAAAAAACACAAAAAAAATGGTAATCATAATTACACAAAGATTAAAGTAAAAAGAAGTTTAAAAAAAATATATATAGTTTTCAAGAAGTACATAATATGATCGTGCCATGTCTTTCTCGGACGTCCTCGACTTCTTCTTCCGTTCACTTTCGCATCATATATTCTTTTCACACTCCTTTCTTCGTTCATTCGCTCTACATGCCCAAACCATCTAAGCGTCCCTTTCTTGATTCTATTCATTACGCTCACATCAGCCTTGCATTTTTTCCGGATATCCACATTTTTAATACGGTCATACATAGTTTTACCGAACATACGTCTCAAAGATCTCATTTCCACAGCATTCAGTCTACTTTCATCCTTCCTCTGCCAGTTCCATGCCTGACTGCCATACATCAGGGTTGGTATAAGCACTCCATTGTAGACTGCTAGCTTCGCTTCTTTGGACAATTTCTTATTTACGCCAATAGCGTTCAGAATTAATATTAATAATAATATTTGGATATTTTGTAAAGCGCCGTTTTCAAATGCATATAAAAACTGCATATTTAACTCATTTTTGACCAAATTGTAGCTTATGCTCTGTTGCTTTTCCAGCGACGATGTTTTGCCTAGTTTTCGGAGATGGGCCTACAAAGTGTTAAGAGATCAGAAAAGATACGAGTATTGGGTAGCACTTTATTATATCAAGGGAGATGATTCGATTTATAAGGCCATTAGGGCACTTGCGCAGTTCGCAGAGGGTGTTGATGATATTTCTACCGAACGACTCAGAACTACGACCGTTGTAAAAATACCAATTAATTTCCCGAGTGGCATCTGCTCCAGGTACGAATTGGGTACAGCAGATTGATTAATTAACCTCACTGAAGAGATTAAACGATGACCGTGTGTCGTTGACGTGTCTATGTTTTATTATTTCTAATTTTGTAACTGTTAATTCATGGTGGAATTCCATTTTAATGATTTAATAAAACAAATTTATAACTTTATTCCACTTTTTTTATTTTTTGACTGGACCGGTTTCAGCCTATAACGGCTGTGTCGAACGTACAGTGTCCACGATAATGTATAGTCGATAAGCTAGATTTAAGATTGTTTATATAATAATATAGCGAAATATTATGTAGGCAAATTCCAAATTCCAAAAGACGCAAAGAGATAGCCCTCCGGGCTGGGACACCCTCGACTAGGGAGAATTCCAGCGCGATGGCGGGAACTGAGCGCGGACCGATCACGGCCGCGCCCGGCAAGTCTGAAGCTGGTCCACGCGGGTGGAATTGACCTGTCTGGCTTTATCGCGGGAGCCAGGTCAATCACACAACCAAATAAATTATACCATTGTGATGACTAAACTTTCGGCTACACACTTATTATAGAATAAAGTATATACATGTTAGAATAAGATAGTTATAGGCATAAAACCCGCAAAATCGGGCACCATTTTTGTAAACTGTATTTTAAAACTGTAATTGAAAACTTAATAAAAATGATAAAGAAACGGATTGAAGTTAAGGTGAAAACTGGTGGCAAGGAGAAGGGGATAGGTACAATTCAAACTATCCTCAGAAATTGCCAGCCAGCCGGGAAAGAGGAAAGGAGAAAGGAGAAAGCTAAATTTCCCCATACAAATTTCCTCAAACCCGGCTGCGCGCTCTCAAGGCAATGAAATATTGCGCAATAATGAGAGGAAAGGCAGATCACCAGCATCCTCCGCCAGTACCACCCACCTTGACTTATCTTCGCTTCGCCTGACTACACCTCTCTCTGGACCAGACCCGCAGCATCTTCACATGGGAGCCGAGGCCCTACAAGTTTGATCCCGTCGTCTCGTATACATCAAGACCGACTGCTTGGAACACTTCATAGATTGGGACCGCTACCCTATACAGTTTACTTGTGTGCCCTGTTACAACGGCCGTCTTCAGACTAGTACAGGCTGTTCTAATTCTTTGGCTTATTTACTATTTTTGGGATGTCAGGGGTCAAATTAAAGTAAAATCATGGTTTACTACCCCTGACATCCCAAAAATAGTATATAAGCCATATAATAAGAACAACCTGTACTAGTCTGAAGATAGCCGTTATAGGCTGAAACCGGTCCAGTCAAAAAATAAAAAAGTGGAATAAAGTTATAAATTTGTTTTATCAAATCATGTCTATGTTTTATTTACAACAATGAATACCAAACAAGAGTCCAACTGCTACCGATTGGCGATTGGCAGTGAGACTATGGCATTCCCAGTTAGGGCATGTTGTGAGGTTGGAGGTTGAGGGGAGGGAAAGGAGATGGGGAAGAGGAAGGTTGGGAAGTACCTGACTATTCGGATAAATACAAGATTGGTAGAGCCAGTGGAACTATGGCAGCCTTAGTTTGTAGACGACTGTAAGGCTGAATGAAGTGGGAAAGTGGAGGTATTAGAGGAAGAAGAGGTTTCGAATAACGTAGCTATTTAAAACTGGAACCTTTTTTTAAATTCTTTTAACCACGTAAGCTTTTGTATTAACGGGTGTTTTTTATTAAATTTCATAGTTATTACCGCAAACGAGTCCCAACTGCTCCAATCCGTCTAGACCCCATGAGACTATGGCCTATCGGCTGTTGTGAGGCTGAAGTTAGTGGGGAAGGGAAGAAGATGAAGAAGAGACAGGTCGGAAAGTACCTATTCAAATCTGGTCGCCAAACACGGCTAAAGCCATTTCAAGCAACGCTTCAATTCTGAATGGTCATCTTTCACCAGGGCGATACTTAGAGTATCTACCACTCTGGAACGTGTCGCAAATATACTTTATATTGTTTAATATGAATCAAATGTGTAATGATACATATTAATGTAACAAAATTTATGTGCGCACGACGGGTTCGAACCCGCGACCATTGAATTCGTAGTCGAGCGTCTTACCACTCGACCATGCAGGCCGTCAAAAGTGTCGGCACTTATTTATGCATTTTGTTTAAATAAATATATTTACTACCTCAAGTGACGCGTTTAATACTAATTCCGCTAAGCCCAAAGCACGGTAATTACCGTATATTTTGCTTGCCACTTTTAGATCTCTACAACGTGTCTATAAGTTTGTAATGTAATCGGTTTTACTTGGTCAAATTTATCTATTTCAGTCTGCTAAGATGCTCATCGAAATACGGAAAAAATAATTTGTGTTAGGTTGGATGAACTGCATTTTTGATTTTGATTTATAGGTTAGGCCTTCGATTGAATCTCAGACTGCGCAATACTTGTTCGTGAATTTGTTCGCTGCATAGAGTTGGTAGAGTAGTATCTATCCAAGGCAGTGAAGTCAGTTTTTGACTCGTTTTTGATGATTTTAACCTGACTCGGTGCACCTGAGCGTAGCTAAGACTTAGGCTACGGTATTTATACATCTATTCATATCACATATCGATATAATGTTTTTGTTTATTCGTATAGCCACTTTTTCACAGTATTTTTATCAACAAAAATATAGCATATAACCTAAAAAACCGTTTAGTTGTGTCAACTTTAGTGGCATAATAAAAAATGTGGGCGGAGTCCCGCCGTGAACCAGGACCTTACAGTATATAGAAGCGGTCTATGAAATTTGATGTCTCTTTCTCTCTCATGGTGTACGACGTAAAAACCCGGAGAAAGTGATTTATCGCAAGTTTGTGTAGGTTGGGTAAAAATAATTAGCTCTCCCTCCATACATTGTTACTTCAAGGTTCGCTGGCAACAAGATCAGTTGACCGGCCCTGTCTTTCGCCATAAAACTGAGTTTTGCCGCAATTGCGTCAATTCGGACTGAAAATTAAACGCGAATTAAACAGGGGTCGTCAACCGGTCGCCAACTCCGCAGAGTAATCATTTCTCTGTTGGCCGTTTACTATTCCGGAATTATGATAGAAAGAGTCACTGAGCGGTAAATTCCTAGAAGTGCGATCTTAACCGGTTAGAAAAAAAAATATTGGCCATTTGTATAATACCGTTTGACTCTTAGGTCACAGATAGGTTAATGAATTTGATCATTTTTTCAAAAACCTATTTTTTTTTTTAATCAATTACTCACAAAGTAAGATAATAATGCGCTTAGTTCAGGCACATGGACACGCTCACAATACACTTCCACCTGTTTCTATTTTCAGTGGATAGCGTTATTTTATTGAGTGTCATCATAAAATGGAATTAAGGCACAATAATTATGGGACAATTTTACGTCGGCAGTATCGTTTCGACTCTCGGCTCGGACGCGTAAAGTATTATATTTCGGCATATTAAGGGTCAGTACTAAAAATGGCACTAAACGTTACTTTCTAGTATTCTAATACAAGCAATCCTACAAATGATGTATCTGAAAATTTTCTACGGGTAGTTAGAAAAATGACTGAAGTTTCCAGTGAATAAAATGTAATCGCTTAAATTCTATGAAAAACATACTAAAATGTCAGTAATAGATGCAGTTTTGAAACCAGAGAAGGCATTTTTTAACGTTTTACCTAGAATTCTAGTATGCTTTTTATAAAGAATTCAAAAGATTACTGTTTAATTGACTGATTAATCATTTGTAGTATTGCTTATACTAGAAAGCCAAAAAGTATCTATTCTTGGGTGCTGACCCTTAACGGGGGTTTTAAGCAATCAACATTATGTGAAATTTCAGAGCAATAATATACACAAGAGTCAGTCAGTTTTTATGAGGTTTGCCGGACTCGGCTAGACCTGGGTGTGGCTAAGACTAGGGCTTGGGTATTTATACATCCATTAATAGCACAAGTAGACACAATGTTTTTCTTTATTCGTATAACAACTTTTTTAAAGTTTTATTTAACAAAATATAGCATGTAACCTAATAAACCGTTGAGTTATGTCAATTTATTTCGCGTATCAAAACGTGTGGGCGGAGTCGACGGAAATGCGGGACACGAAGAACATTCTGACAATACTTTAAAGCGGTGTGATAATTTGGGAGATTTCGCCTTCTCTTTCTTTCTCATGGTGTGACGTAAAAACCCGGAGAAAGTGATTTATCGCAAATTTGTATGGGTTGGGTTAAAAATAATTAGCTCCCCAAAAAAGACAACTCAGGTAACTCACTGGTTTCACTGAATTACCTGAAGTGACAAAAAGCTAAAAATGTCCTAAACTTGTGTCGCTTGAGTCAAACCTTCTCCCAAATGGTAAATGTATTTTAGATGACTGAAGGGCCACAAAAGTCTCCAGAATCAAACGAGAGTCAGAGCATTCGATTCAGTAAAAATAACCGATAAATACTACATATTTAACTAATTTTGAACAAAGTGGCGCTTAGGCCATTTTGCTTTTGTAGCGACAATAATATCATTTTAATAAAAATAAAAGAGTTAATGTAATCCATCTTTATTAGATATTCGCTCACTCGGTGAGAGCGGCCATTAGTAGATTAATTGAAATTCTGTTTTATTCCTCTTCAATAAAAAATTCAGATACCAATCAAATTATTGCAGCCTCAACATGGCGGTCTAAAAATAAAATTACTTCGCATTAAAATTTGTTTTCATGTGCGTTGTTTGTGGTATTATCGAACGTTTAAAAGCCTCCTGTCTCGCTGTGAAGGGATTCTAGAGAAAAGGGGAGAATGGAAGCAAAATGGACGTCTATTTTCAAAGTTTGGAAAATCGCACTAAAAGCCTTAAGAAAGTTAGTTAAATGGACAAGTAATTTTATGTCAACAAGATAAAAAACAAATTCTCTCAACACGAATACTAATATATTTTCGCGAGGTCGCGTGTTCAAGTCCCGGGGTGCGCAAATATTTTTTTAAATTAATTAACATGTATTATTTTACATTTAATTCGTATACATTAATATTTCGAAGGTCAAAGGCGTTATTACACATTCATTTGCAAGCAAACTTAGGCCTAGTGATAAACATCATAAATACAATTAGAAAGATATTTACACATACAGAGGTTTTACAGATAGGGCATATCACTAACTTACTAACCATCACGCCGTTTCTCCGCAGGGATTTTTTTTTTTTTTACATGAATACCGCACAAGAGTCTCAACTGCTCCCAACCGTCTAGAGCCAGTGAGACTATGGCATCCCCAAATTGGGTATGTTGTGAGGCTGAAGGTAGTGGGGAGGGGAAGGAGATCGGGAAGAGGAAGGTTGGGAAGTACCTGGCTATTCAGATCTGGTCACCAAACACGGCTTAAGCCATTTCAAGCAACGTTTCGATTCTGAATGGTGGTCTTTCACCAGGGCGATACGATAGTATCTACCACTCTGGAACGTGCCGCAAATATACTTGTTATTATTTTTTTATGAATTAAATGTGTTATGACACATATTAATTAAATAAAAGTTATTGGCGCACGCCGGGTTTGAACCCGCGACCTTTGGATTCGTAGTCGAGCGTCTTACGACTCGACCATGGAAGCCGGCAGAACAGAGAGGACTGACCGCCATACAACTCTATCTTGACACACAATCCTTGCTTTATCCACATTCATACACCGTCTCATACATACTATTCTGTTATTCTGACTCTTCGCGTGGTCCGACTCAAGTATTTGATTCACTTGATCGTTTCATTTCTTCTTCGGGCATCCCCGACTTCTTCTTCCATTCACTTTCGCATCGTGTATTCTTTTCACACTTCTTTCTTCGCTCATTCGCTTTACATGCCCAAACCATCTAAGCGTCCCTTTCTTGATCCTGCATATTCACTGATAGATAAAATTGTCGAGAAAATATCATTTTAGTGCTTTTGCCAATATTTTTTTGCCGGCAACTGGGAGTTTTAATTCTTGGATAATGCGTTGGATTGTGTACATGCGATGTATTGTAAGGAGTTCATACTTAATTAAGTTGTGTGAGTAGATGACGATAAGATTGATTTTGTGATCGTGATTTGTGCTGGTGTATGTCGGAACCTTAGAGTAACCTAGAGACCTCATTTTGCCAAATGTTGAAGCAAGTATTTGACCAAGCTTGACCAAGGAGGTGTGGCCTATAAACTGCCGGCGAATAGAAGGCGAAGAAAACCGTAAAGATAAACGTTATTCCGTCTTTATCTGTTCGCCAACAATTAAGCGTTAGTACCATGAGAAAAAAAGAGACTGGGATATATTCAGAAGCCGTACGAAAAGGGAGTTTCTCGTTCTTAATTTTTTTTTTTTGCGAGAATCTCGTTTATCTCTCTAAGTAAAACATATTAAAAATGCATTAAAACTCATTTCAGTCCTGAATTATTAAACTTGATTTCATTTCATGTTCCAAGCAGGACGGTTACAAGGCAGTACCTACCGTACTATTGTAGCAATTCTGCTTCAACCTCACAGTTCAACACGCCTATGCGACGAATACAACATTTGGGAAACATATGCTCCGATGTCGCTGATATATTTAACACGTCAATATCAAACTATAAGTTTAGTTTAGTACAGTCGTTATCATCTGGTAGAGCTAAACTAATAGTTAGACCTGTTACTTTTTTTCCTTTCTTTTACAATATTTTTGAATCTGTTATTTATTGAATATTATTAGTTATTTTTGTATCTGCTATTCAATACTCTTTTTTATTTTATTTTACATAATTTTTTGCACTTATGAGGTTATTGTTTAAAAAAAATGTTAACATGTAAGTATGTAAAAGCCTATGACGAGCGTAAATAAATTTCAAATGAAAGTTTATTATATTGAAACTTACATTTTACTGTCGGCTCGACTGACATAAGTAATCAGTCTGAAGTTCGTCTGCAAAAAAAAACTGCTTACACGGCGTTTAGCCCGCCTCAAATAGTATCTTTACAGCAATTGTTTGTCTCTTTTTCTTATAAGTTTATAGAACCGAGCATAAAGAGAGAGCTGTATTTTGCGAGTGTGTCGACGATTCGACTCATATTAGGACGGTATCTCTATATTATTACCTTAGAGTATACTAGAGGTAGCCCAAGCCAAGGCAGTGAAGTCAGTTTTGGACTTGTTTTTGACTGGGCGCAAATGGGCGTGGCTAAGACTAATGCTACGGTATTTATACATCCATTCATATCACATATCGACATAATGTTTTTGTGTATTCATATTGCCACTTTTTCACAGTATTTTTATCAACAAAAATATAGCATCTAACCTAAAAAACCGTTTAGTTGTGTCAAGTTAAGTGGCAAAATAAAAAATTTGGGCGGAGTCCCGCCGTTAACCAGCGAAGATAGCCAGCTTAAGATCATTGCGACAGTAAATAGAAGCGGTCCAAGAAATTTTTTGTCTCTTTCTCTCTCATGGTGTACGACGTAAGAACTCGGAAAAAGTGATTTATTACAATTTCGGATGGGTTGGGTAAAACAAATTAGCTATCCCTCCATATATTGTTACTTCAAGATTATAACTCTAAGGTTGGAACTGCGGCTGGTTTAATGTTGCTGTGTGACGTGTGTTGATTTATTTGTAATATGGCAGTTGTAATTTTATATTTTGGCAGAATCGCAAAAGAATTTGTTTATGTGGGTATATATCTTTGACATGAATATCCCGTGGTAGATGGTATATATTCGATATGGGTTTATTTTGGATAATTTGTATATCTGATACTTGTTTCTCGCTAATATAAAGATGATCATGATAACTCAGATAGGAATGGATCAAAGCATAACATATGTAGAGAAGAAGCCTTGGAGTTGATAAAGTACTTACTCGGTTATTGGGGATATACTTATTAAATTACTGTATAATAGTTCGAAAACTGTTTGATTTAGGTGGGGATGTTTCAAAACTGTTTTTTTTATTTTTTTTATATGAATACCGCACAAGAGTCTCAACAGCTCCCAACCGTCTAGAGCTAGTGAGACTATGGCATCCCCAAATAGGGTATGTTATGAGGCTGAAGGTAGTGGGAAGGGGAAGGAGATTGGGAAGAGGAAAGATGGGAAGTACCTGGCTGTTCAGATCTGGTCACCAAACACGGCTAAAGCCATTTAAAGCAACGTTTCGATTCTGAATGGTGGTCTTTCACCAGGGCCATACTTAGAGTAATTACCACTCTGGAACATGCCGCAAACATACTTTTTTATTATTTTACATGACTTAAAGGTGTTATGACAAATATTAATTAAATAAAAATTATTGGCGCACGCCGGGTTTGAACCCGCGACCTTTGGATTCGCAGGCGAGCGTCTTACCATTCAACCTACGCAATTTTGTTCTCATTATATTTTAATAGTTCTCGTTAAACATAGATTCCAGGCCCGTTTCAATTTTTAAACAAATTTTGGTCAGCTGAAAAATATAACAGCATTACCGTGTGCTTGTCAGTTGATCATAATATTTGTTCAACCCACTGGTTTTTATTTTATTTTGAATTCAAAAAGAACTGGGTGCAAACACTGAAGAAAATACGATAGAAGTGCATTGCGGACGTCACCGTGTGTTCAAACTTGGCTCAATCTTGACCAAATTCTAGTAAAATTGATAAAACATAATATATTCAAATTGGTTTTTGGATTGATAGTAAAAAAAATACCTGTTGCGATATGCCTTCAATAATGAGTGACCTAATGTTAGTTTGAGGTCCGACGGAGACTCCATCCAACTATTTCTTCGACCACGAAGTCTACAATAGATCGTCGGTCCCTCATTTAGTGGCAATCATAGTAGATGTTGAGCATCAAACTTGTTTTGCCGGTAACCACTTCACTCAAACACTACCCACACTCACGATGACATTAATACCTACGCTCGTGCGACGGACACGTCCGCTCTGGACGGCGGTTACCGCGCTACTGTCTACCGTCCACTACACTACACTTGAAGTAACAATAAATGGAAGGAGAGCTAATTATTTTTACCCAACCTACACAAACTTGGGATAAATCACTTTTCGACCGGTCGGTAGCTGAGTGGACAAACGCGTCGGATTCCTACCCGGGCGTCGTGCGTTAAATTCCTCTGCTGGCTAAGTCCTCCATCATTGCACAAGCAACATCCTCCGCTTCTTATGATGGCAGTAGGAGTTTTTCAAATATTGTCAGGTTATTCGTAACCCGGAAATGTTTGTCTTTCTTTAAAAAAAAAAATGTACTGTAAGGATGATCTTGGTCTCCCGCGTCTCCGGGGACTCCGCCCGCATGCTTTAATTTGCGACTAAACTCGACACAACCAACAGTTTCTTAGGTTGTACGCTTTATTTTTGTTGATAACAATAATGTGAAAAAGTGGTTATACGAATAAACAAAAACATTATGTCGACATGTGCTATGAATGGATGTATAAATACCCTAGTCCTAGTCCTAGCCACGCCCAGATCTACCGAGTCCGGCAAAAATCATCAAAAACTGACTACACCGCCTTGGATAGGTACCACTTTATGTACTCTAAGACACCACACCACACCACTGTCCACTTTCATCCGCTCCACTACATTGATTTCCTTTCCTCCGAATATCGCACTGCCATAAGACGAGAAACATCAACCCTCAGGGAATACAAAAAGGACTAAAGGAATTTCAAGATGATCTCGCAAACCGCCCGGCAACTGCCTCAGATCCAAAAAACCCTTTTCGACTGAAAGCACAAGTCTGCTTTAGCCAAGGTCTTCGCCAGCTCAGTGACACATCTTACAAGTAAGAAACAAGCACTTTGCTGTTGACTTAACTATGAAACTGACAGGCTTCTTTCTTCCTCAAAAGATGTGGACCCCACCTAGGGCAATCAGAATCGCTGTAGATATAATGTTGCATGAATGAGGCTTTGAATTGAACGAACGTGGACAGACAAAAACAACAGAACACATCGTAAAAGAATGTCAGTCAGGGAATTACATTTATTTTGTAATTACGCTCAAATTACTGCAGATTAGTTATTATTTTAGACAACACAACTATCTCCACTGTTGGCCATCATAATGACGTCTTCGTGTAAGCGAAGTGCCATCTCATTTTTACCCGAGCATTCAACGCTACTAGCTGAAGTACGGAACCAGTTTCCCGAAGGAACATCTGTGATTCCAAGTGATTCCTGATTCCGTTGACTGACTGAACAACTCAATACCTCACAGCAACTTCTGCTAACTCTTCTTCACCGTTCTGTATAAATAAATTGGCAATATCAGTTTCCTTTACACCAGTTTAGATTATATTTATGTGATTCTAATGAATTAATAATTAGTGATATCGTCGTTGGAAAGGCTAAAGGGCTTAAACGACACTTTGGTCAAAAATTAATGACGTTACATATATATAGACAAGTTATAGCGCTCTCAAAGTGGCAAGTAATAATCACGCTAGTTGGTGTGATCGGTGTTTAAGCCGATTTAGTACTAAACGGTCACGCGTCGCTTGAGGTCGTTTCAAGCAAGTATGGAACGCGGTCCGAACTTCGGATCTGTTTCGTTCATACACATATATTCTATGAATGTCTATCTTTGTCATACATGACCGATATCTGAATGATGAATTTACTGGTAACGTGATTGTTTTGCTTGCCACATTTTATGTTAATATTCTAAGGCTAGTGTCTATATATGTAACGTCATTGTCAAATATGAGTTAAATGTGCAGTTTTGATCAGTTTCTTTTTCTGCATCAAATGCTCTGACTCTCGTTAGATTCTGAAGATTTTTGTCGCCCTTCAGCCATCTTAAATATATTTACCATTTGGGAGAAGGCTTGACGTAAGCCACACAAGTTTGAGACTTGTTTAGCTCTTTGTCACTTTAGATAACTCAGAGTTGAGTTAACTTTTTTTTCAAAATTCAACCTGGTACTGAATACATGAATTTTATTGTAAAACAAACAAAAAAACAACTTTTTATTTCTCCGGTGTAAACTTCCCAAAATGGCCCCTACGGCCCTTTAGCTTTTCCGGTGACGATATCTGAGTGAAGCCAAATGATTATTGTTTGGTTTGTTTACAACGCTGCAAACTTCTGACTAAAGTTTCCATCAAGTTATAATGTAATATAAATACCCCAACGTGCGACGAATCGTAAAATATGTCCGTTTGAACTTGAAACGACGGGTATTTTAACGTTCTACCCCCCAAGCAGAAGGTCTGTGGTAAAAGCTCCCCTTCCTTCGTGCTTTTAGTAGACTTGCCTAGACGGATCGTATTTCACTTTGGGTTAATGGCCATCTACCCTGGCACCTTGGGGACTCACCTAATATGCAAGTCCTCCGTCCGCAAAGTGGCCTCACATTATATTTAGTAGTAAAATACTCTAAAAGAGGTTACAGTTAAAATGAAATTGCAAACGTTTCTATAAACATGTCCTAAAATTATTTACCTACATAGATGGTGTAATTTATTGTTCATTCTGGAATTACTGGTAGATATATTTTAGATGGCTGAAAGCAATTACGTTACAAATATATAGACAGGTTGTAACCCTCTCATAGTAGCAAACAAATGCCACGCTAGTTGGTGTGCTCGGTGTTTAAGCCGATTTAGTACTAAACTTTCACGCGTCGCTTGAAGTCGTTTACTATATCTAAACAAACCACAAAAATAAGTGTCGAAATGCCCTCGTGTGTGATGAGAAAGTGTTTCAATTACACTACAAAGACTACTAAAAGCCAAGGAATAACATTTATTTTGTAATTACGCTCAAATTACTGCAAATTAGTTATTATTTTAGACAACACAACTATCTCCACTGTTGGCCAACATAATGAAGTCTTCGCGTAAGCGATTAAGCGAAGTGCCATCTCATTCATACCCGAGCATTCAACGCTAAGCTGAAGTACGGAACGCAGTCCGATCATACATTTATTTCGTTTATACACACATATTTTTTGAATGTCTACCTTTGTCGTCCATGATAATACACGACCAATATTTGAATGACGAATTTACTGGTAAGGTAAGTGTGTTTGTTACCTATATGCTAAGGCTATAACATGTCTATATATGTGTAACATCATTGGCTGAAGGGCCACAAAAGTCTTCAGAATCAAACAAGAATCAGAGCTTTTTATGCAGAAGAAATAACTGAAAAAAACTGCATATTTAACTCATTTGCCTTTCCAGCGATGATATGAAATATTTAACACTTTATGAATTGACGTTATTTTGGCGCTAATGTAATTAATAAATATTTATTTTCAAGGTAGGCTAAGCGTTTAATGAATGCATTAAGCAATAGAGTGTATTATTCTACTTCAATAAACAAACAATAAAATACAACACAAAGTGGAAAATGTCGATTATTTGATTGATAACGTGTCGGCTTGTCACTTTGTATAAAATAAATGTTATTATGGAATTGGCTGGGGAATATTGACAAGTGATTGGGAAATAAATGAGAAATAATAATCAACCGATGTTTTGAATGACGTGAAAATTGCATTCTTTTTTTTTTTTTTCAAAACTTTGGATTTCAAAAAAACATAAAAAGAAAATAAAGATTAGTTTTCAAACCTTTCTTCAAAATTTATCTTAGACGTTATTTATTTGCCGCTGGTCACGATGTTTATTCCGACTTTTATTATGACTTTTGTCACCTTTTTTCGGCCCGTTTCAGCATTTGATAAAATTATAATGAGACGTCAAGGATAACAGGATGACCATTATTTTATTTATTTTATATTTGCAAAAACAGTTTTACACCAAAACATTGCAAAAAACACAAAAAATGGTTTTCATAATTACACAAAGATTAAAGTAAAAAGAAGTTTAAAAACAAAAAAAATAGTTTTCAAGAAGTACATAATATAGTTAGAACTTAATAGCTAGTTCTTGCTTAAACTTGTTTTGGCTCGTGTGAAAAATATCCAAATTTCCTGCGAGGCAGTTAATTAACCTAGTTAATCTTCCCAGGGGCATCACCATTGGTAAGTTAGTTCTGCACCTGGGAAGAAACAGAAGCCTGTGTTGGCGGCCACGCGTGAAATTATCAGGGACATAAAATCCAATTTCCGCCAGGATGGCAGGTATTAATAATACACCGTTCAGGAGTTTATGAGCAAAAAGCAGTAACGCTGTATCCCTCCTCGAACTAAGGCTGCAGATACCCAGCATTCCCGAGATAAACGCTGTTGGAAACAGCCATGGATAAAAACCAAACTCTCTCATGTAGAGAAACCGTAAAAATTTATTTTGAATTTTCTCGACCATCAGTACATAGGCGGTATCCTCTGGCCCCCATACCTGAGATCCACTCTCGAGAATGCTACGCACTAAGCTAAAGTAAAGCAGCCTTATCACTGCAAGATTTGTCAACTCCCTTGAATTGTGAAGGACAAAACCTAACATTTTTGTGGCTGATTTGCAGATCTTTTCGATGTGATTATGAAACGTTAAACGAGCGTCAAATACTGTTCCCAAGTCCTTACAAGTAGCCGTATGCTTCAGAGACGTATCTTTCATTTTGTAGTTGAAATATACGGTCTTGTGTGACCTCGTGAAGCACATGACGGAACATTTTCGGAAGTTAAAACTGAGTTTATTGGCAATACTCCAGTCAATAATTGTATTAATATCTTCCTGAAGATGCCTACAGTCTTCCGATGATCTTATTCGAATAAATAATTTTATGTCATAAGCAAAAAGTAAAAAACGAGCGTATTTAATATTATTTCTAATGTTATTTATAAAGAATAAAAATAATAAGGGTCCCAAATTGGATCCTTGTGGCACACCAGAGTTTGTAGGATACGCGTCGGAGTTGAATGAACCGTAAGATACGAATTGTTCTCTTCCGTTCAAATAGTAACAAAAAAGTTTCATTATATTTACAGATAATCCAATTTCCTCAAGTCTACTTAGGAGAACTAGGTGATCAACCTTATCGTTATGATCAACCTTATTATTATGTTACCACTAAGGCCTAAATTACCTTGCAAAAAATGTGTAACAACCCGTTTCACCTAAACACAGTCGATATAACATAAAATAATACGTAAAATATTTGCGGTATGTTCCAGAATGGTAGATTCTTTCAGTTTCTCCATGGTGAACGACAGCCGTTCAGAATAGTAAAGTTGCTTGAAATGGCATTCATCGTGTTTAGTGACAAGATCTGAATAAGCAGGTTTTTACTAACCGTCCTCTTTCTTACCTCCTCCCCCTCCCCACTCGTTAAGCCCCAAATCGAGAATGACATAGACCCACTGGCTAAAGGCAGTAGGAGCTTAGTGTGGTTATCGCATTAAGAATATCTTTAATCTCTCGCATTTTTTCATTCAACATCACTGAATGCTGTGGAAATGAGATCCCTGAGCCGTATGTGCGGTAAAACCATGGATGACCGTGATAAAAATGTGAATATCAGGAAAGAATGCAAGGCTGATGTAAGCGTAATGAATAGGATCAAGAAGGGACGGTTAAATGGTTTGGACATGAAGAGCGAATGAACGAAGAAACGAGTGTGAAAAGAATATATGATGCGAAAGTGAATGGCAGAAAAAGTCGGAGACGCCCGAGGAAGACATGGCACGATCAAGTGAATCGAATACTTGAATCGGGCCATGTGAAGAGTCAGAATAACAGAAAAGTATATATGAATGTAAATGAAGCAAGAAGTGCGTCCCATCTTCTCTGCCTGCACTTGTATGTTAGTGAATGAACTGCTTGCAAAGTCAGTAACCTCCATAAATCTCTTTTTATGTATTTATTAGTTCTAACCGTCTGGAACCAGTGGGACTATGGCATCCCTAATAGGGGTATGTTGTGAGCTTAAAGATAGTGGGGAGGGGAACGGTATAGACAAGAGGAAGATCGGAAAGTATCTGTATATTCAGATCTGGTCAACAAACACGGCTAAAGCCATTTCAAGCAACGTTTCGATTCTGACGTATAAATTTATTTATTTGACAAAGATCTCACAAAAACAGTTATTCATCAAATACATTAAGAGATGAATGATCTAAAAAATATTGTAAATACATGCACAGTGTTTAAAAAAAGAAACTAATCATCTATTTACACCCCACATATAGACAAGGTATTATATATTCTAAGTAGTTATATTAGTACAAACTGAAGTAGTGTGACGCATTTTATATGATATAATAACGAAAATAATGTGAGCAATGAAAAACAAAAAGATAAGATATAAGAGAGGTTCATTCTTACACACGTATAATTAAATGATCGTCGAATTGGCGAAGGTAAAAATGTGTGTAAAAAAATATTTTATTTAAGAGTATGTAGATCGTTATGTACCTAACGGTCACTCTTGTACGCACATCAAAAGATAGTTACAGCATTCTATATATGTGCATCTAAATATATCTAAGGTAGATGCAGCTTCATTGAATAGTTCCATCGCTTTATATATTGGTGTGTTTTTTGTATGAGGAAGTTCTGACTTTCGGTGTGTAAAACGTCACATGGTGCCTTGCACGAATGTACTTACTTGGGGCAAACCTTGAAGTAACAATATATGGAGGGATAGCTAATTTGTTTTACCCAACCCATCCGAAATTGTAATAAATCACTTTTTCCAAATTTTTACATCGTACACCATGAGAGAGAAAGAGACAACAAATTTCTTGGACCGCTTCTATATACTGTCGCAATGATCTTAAGCTGGCAATTTTTGCTAGTTAACGGCGGGACTCCACTCACATTTTTTATTATGCCACTAAACTTGACACAACTAAACGGTTTTTTAGGTTAGATGCTATATTTTTGTTGATAAAAATACTGTGAAAAAGTGGCTATACGAATAAACAAAAACATTATGTCGATATGTGATATGAATGGATGTATAAATACCGTAGCCTTAGTCTTAGCCACGTCCAGGTGCGCCGAGTCATGTTAAAATCATCAAAAACGAGTCCAAAACTGACTTCACTGCCTTGGCTTGGGCTACCTCTAGTGTACTCTAAGGGGCAAACAAGGTGATCTCCTTCAATATATTTGGTTTGTAAATACCTCAAAAAATCAACTTATAAAAATGTTTACCCAAAAACATCTTCCGGCGGCTGCAATGGTATGTAATGGCGGCTGCATGTATCCGTGTTTTCACGATGGTTCATTGGTTTGGATGTGTTAGCGAAGCAGAAGCGTTCGGAGAGTGCCATCGAAATATATTCACAAAGAAGGGTATGTTAGATATTTATCGAGATTTTTTTTTGCCTTGTTTGGCAAATTTTTATTTTAAAAGGAATTTTTAATAAAAGAAACGAAAAAATAACTTTGTTTCAAACCACAGATATTATTTCAATTGTTGTGACCGACCGGTTTCGCTTAGCCTAAGCATCATTAGGGTACGAAATTAAACTAAACAAAAAATACAAAGTGTGCGATTATGTATCATAAGAGGGAAAACAAAATATAAAATAAAATAACGAAACAATGAGAAAACAATAAAATAACTTTTAAATTATAACAAAGAAGCAGAGAGAAAAAGACAGATATTATTAATTAAAAAAGACAAAACGTCAACTGAAAAGATGATAAATAAGAATAATGATAAATTGAATTAGTTTACCAGAAATATACCTAATATACCTGATATTGGACTACTGGCGGCTGGTGTGAAAATCTAGCATTCCGCATAAAAATGACGTATGTATGAGACGATGTGTGAATGTGAATGAAGCACGGAGTGAGCGCCAAGACATAGTTATATGGCAGTCAGCCCCCCTGCCTTCTGCCTACCCCTGCGGGGAAACGACGTGATGGTTAGTTAGTTAGACTTAAGTTAGGTTGACCATGTTAGTTTGCTTTGCGTACTGATGAAATGTACCAATAGTGCCCTTGAGGTGATATTTCACAAAAATGGCGCTATATAAATTAGCCACGTATTACTATTATCAGAGTATTGTGCATTTAATTCTGTGTTCAATGTTTCAGCAAGGCTGATCAAAGGAGTGTCCAAATATTTGCACATCAAACAATTTTTTTAATTTCTCTGGCAAAAGTGTCCCATAGAAGAGCCCGTCAACTTTGAGAATGCTGTGCGAAGGGTCTTTTTTTTGAACAGGGAAAGAGTAAAACTGGGTTTTGAAGACAGAGTTGTATGGTGGTCCGTCCTTTCTGCCTACCCCTGCGGAGAAACGGTGCGATGATTAGCTATTTTATTTTTTATAAATCACTTAACTATGTCAGACTAACTAACAATCTAAAGGTTAGATGACTCGCCTCGACTGTCTGACAATGTAGCACGCCCTAAATAAAGTTTCGGGCCGAAGTTCAAAACTGATCATTTTACTTACACCCAAAGGAGGGCTTCCCTTATTACTCTCTCACTTGTTGAATTTTACTTAAAGGTCTGAGTAAACCCTCGGTTGTCCGGACCCCTCGCTAACTGGGGCATTTACTCGATCGAGGAGAACTTAATGGGCCTTGCATGCTCAATAAAACAGTCTACAGTGGACCACGTGGACTCGTTATTATTACAAATTAATATGGCTGTTTAAACGTTAGTACTCGTACGACCACTTTTCTAGCTAACGAAAAATTATTAATTGAAAATTCTACGGTCCTACAAACATGCTAACAAAATGAATGCCTTAGAAATCAAACGAAAACCAAGCGCTAGAGCTAAGTTTTTCAAACTTTTTAATCGGTTATTTTGGACAGTGGGGTGTGATATATCGTCGCTGGAAAGGTAAAAGGGCTTAAGCGTAAATTCGGTCAAAAATGAGTTAAATATGCAGTTTTTATTCTGCATCGAATGCTCTGACTCTCGTTTGATTCTGAAGACTTTTGTGGCCCTTCAGCCATCTAAAATACATTTACCATTTGGGAGAAGGCTTGGCTTAAGCCATTCAAGTTTGGGACATTTTTACCTTTTTTTCGCTTCAGGTAACTCAGTGAAAGCCATTGAGTCACCTGAGTTAACTTTTTTTTCAAAATTAATTAAGTACTGAAGACTTATCAATTTTATTTTAAAACCAAAAAATTAAAGAAAGTAACAGCAAAAAAATTCTCACCAGAACTTGACTTAGAAATGCTCGATTACTTAATATCTTGGAGTAAGAGTATATGGAGAGGTACCTTTGCGAAACAGTGTAGTCAGTTCATTTGACTTGATACTGACTCGATAGAAAGAGACAAATATACATGACCTGTTCAAAAGAAAAGGTAAATTTTGAAATTTCGCGGGCTGTGTACATTCGATTATCGATTTTTTTTGTTATGTTAGTACACATATGTTTATCATATGTTAGCATTATCAGCCATTTTGGATTAGTGGTTTGTTTTTGACAACTGGAAAGGTTAGTCACGTTTTTGTGTGTTCTTCGATTTTTTACCGTGCTAGTAAAAAAACGCTAACATATGATAAACATATGTCTACCAACATAACAACAACAAAAAATCGATAATCGAATGTACACAGCCCGCAAAAATTCAAAATTCACCTTTTCATTTGAACAGGCCTCGTATGTTGAAGGATGTTGGATAGCCTATTAGTTACCGCCCACATAAAATTCGGTCATTTTTAATAAACATATTTGAACACATCAAACAAAACAATATCAATACCCCATTAAAATTATTCAGGAAGTCAAAATATCACTCAAACACTAATAATAGAAGGTTTTCCTAAATAACGATGAAAGCTTTTTGTCATTGTTACTTTTACGTCTTTATATCTTTGAAGGCTTGAGTCAAACAACACAAGTTCGGATGGATGAGAACCAAAAAAAGATCGGAAGATTGTAAAAAAAATATTGAGTCATTATTCACATTATTTTGTGTAAGAAAACATTTCACTTTCATTAATCTTCCAGTTTCCGAAGGAATTGGTCATGCGAGGTTTACTTCACGGGGAATAGACACAATTTAATTCCGAATAACACGCAATGGAGTCCATCGGGTGGAAAGATGTCCAAACTTCGATTGATGTAACATGGGTTTAATAAACAACAGTGACGTATGGCTTCAGAAGAATCAGGAAGATGGATGAAAAATGGTTGCCCAAACTGAATCGTTACGATTGTTACAGTAACATATGCTTTGGAAAACCTAGTTGTACTTACAATTATCTCATGAATATTGACCGTTTAGTAGCTGAGTGAACTATCGCGTCGGATTCCCATCCGGGGTCGTGGGTTCCTCTGCTAGCTAAGTCCTTCATCATTAAAATGATAGTAGTAGAAGTTTTCCAAATATTGTCAGGTTATTTGTAACCCGAAAATGTTGAAAAAAAATATATATATATATAAATAGGCTGAAGTGCCATTTTCAAAAGTTTACACCGGAGCACTTAAAAATTTTTTGTTTTACAATAATTTTTAAATTTATTAAAATAATTTTTTTTCAAAAGCTTAATTTGGATAAAAAAAACTTTAAAAGTCCCAAACTTGTGTCGCTAAGTCAAGCCTTTGACGGCCTGCATGGTCGAGTGGTAAGACGCTCGGCTACGAATCCAGAGGTCGAGGTTCGAACCCGGCGTGCGCTAATAAATTTTATTCAATTAAAATATGTCATAACATATTTCATTGTTTTAAAACAAAATAAAGTATATTTGCGGCACGTTCCAGAGTTAAATATACTCTTAGTATCGCCCTGGCGAAAGACCACCATTCACAATTGAAACGTTGCTTGAAATGGCTTTAGCCATGTTTGGTGACAAGATCTGAATGGCTAGGTACTTCCCAACCTCTTTCTTCCCCATCTCCTTCCCCTCCCCACTACCTTTAGCCTCACAACATACCCCTTTTGTGGATGACACGTAAAACAAACAAACAAAAAAAGCCTTCTTTCAAACGGTAAATATATTATAAAAGGCTGAAGAGCCAGAAAAGTCTTAAACGAGAGTCAGAGTATTTGATGCAGAAAAAAAACTGATCAAAACTGCATGTTTAACTCATTTTTGACCAAAGTGTCGCTTGAGCCCTTTTGCCTTTCCAGCGGAGTAAGAATGAATATGGAGAGAGAGCTAAATATTTATACCAAACCTATACAAATTTACCATAAATGACTTTCTACGTGTTTTACGTCGTAAACCGTGAGAGAGAAAAAGACAAGACAAGTTGTACATAATATCGCACTACTTGTAGGTAGGTTAGAATGTTTTCCGTCTCCCGCGTCTCCGGCGACTCCACCCACTACGTTTTATTATGCGACATAACTCAACGGTTTTTGAGGTTATATCCTTTAACCCTTTACAACCGGACTCATACGAGCGTGAGTTAGTCGTTGAAATTTTTTTATCGAAAATTTAATCTGTTTTTGCGAGCGGACCCGGTGTGCATTGATTGTGCGGGAATTGCTCTAGCCGCGTGAAGTTAGATGAACGTGTTTGAACTAGTCAGTAGCTCGAGAAATACGAACGAAGATGGCCGTGTTTTTTGATCCAGCAGTTGGCAAAGGTATGTAGATATTTTAGTATTAATTTTTTGATAAAATTGTAAAAATGTGCATTATTTTAGAACCTAAGATGTTAAGTAACAGTTTAAATGCATTTTTGTGTAGTTGTGTTTGGTTAACCAATAGTTATTATCCTTTTAATCTCTCACAGCACGATCGTAACATCCAGGGTTATGGTCACATTTTTAGGTGATTTATCTACAAATATTTTATTTTAAGATGCTCATTTATCAACCACCTAATCCGTATTTTTGTTTATTTTAAGGAATCGCCATAAATGAGTATAATGTTTTGGAGATTCTGGGTAATGGTGACGAGTCGGAAATTGAAGATCTGGTCAATGATGACGAAGGGCCTGAGGCAGAGTGTGCTGACCTACAGGAGCCCATGGAAAATGACGATAATCTCCCCCCTCCTCCCACTATATCAAGATCGAACGACAGTTACACTGATCAAACAACTACACGCTCAGAAACTACATGGCACTGGGACTATTATGCTAAATAGATTAGCTGAAAGAACCAACATCAAATTTAAAAATGACAGAGTCATGGTTCGAGGAGAAAGCCAGCAGTTTGTCAGTGAAGAAACGGCACTTGTTAAATGGAAAGACAACAAATCCGTTCTGATGGTGTCAAATTGCACTGGTGCTGAAAATAAGACATCAGTCAAAAGATGGGACAAACGTTCAAGGTCTTACATTGACATTTCAGCTCCAAAGATAGTACAGAATTACAATATGCACATGGGAGGAGTGGACGTTCTTGACCAGCTAATGGAATACTATCGTACCTTCATTAAAACTAAAAAATGGACACTGAAAGTTCTGATCCATTTCGTGGACTTAGCTCTGGTAAATGCTTGGAGACTCTATAAAAATGATTGCCTTGCAAATGGAGTTCCCAGGAACAAGACTTTGACATTATTAGAGTTTCGCCTGGATGTTGCCGATGGATTGGTAAATAAACCTGAAAAGAGGAGAAGAAGTGTCGAAACAGATGAGGAAGAAGATGAATTGCCTAGTAATAGGAAATACAGGCAAGCAAATCCGCCATCTGTAGCTAAGAGATATGATGGATATAATCATCTCCCAATTTTTGATGAGATAAATGCTCCCAGAGTCTGCCGCTATGAAAATTGCAGAAGCCGTTCTAAAATACGCTGCGAAAAATACAACGTGTATCTGTGTTTATCTCGAGGGAAAAATTGTTTTTATACTTACCACAAGAAAATATAATATGTTATATATTGATATATTTGTAACCCTATGAAATTAATAAATGTTAATATGGCGCTCCCGGATGGAAGTGGGAAAACAAGTAGCTCCCGTAGTCTAGAGGCTTTAATAAGAGAGATAAAGGTGATAAGAATGGAGTTAAGGATTGAGAAAGCTGAGTCTAAACATGCAGGAGTATGTGAGGTTGTTCGGGGATGGTTAGGTGATGGTTCGAGGATTAGTGAAATCATATCTGATAATGGTAGAGAATTTAGTAATGAGATGTTTAAACAAATGATGGATAAGTTGAAGGTGAAGCGAATGTGTGAAAAAAATATAAATAAATATTGCTTTTTAAATTTGAATTGTCTTTATTTTAAAGAAATTGTACCGAAATAATGGTATACGCACGATCGTGCGAATGTCAAATTATTCCTGAACCGCACGATAGTGCGTGTAATTTTTTTAAGAATCTGGTCTCCGGAGATTTTTAAAATTATTTTTCCCTGACCTAAGGGATAATAACTAAAAGCTTTATTGCTATAGCGCATTGCTATTCCGATTTTTTTTCCACCGGTTGCAAAGGGATATTCGTGTTGATAAGAATACTGTGAAAAAGTTGTCACATAAATAAACGCTACATTATGTTGATATGTGCTATGAATGGATGTTAGAAGGTGTGTTCATGAAAACCCTAGCCACGCGCGAGTCAGGAAAAAATCAACAATCCTGACTACACTATTTCGAAAAGCTATCCCTATTTGACGGCCTCCACGTTCGAGTGGTAAGACGCTCGACTACGAATCCAAAGGTCGCGGGTTCGAACCCGGCGTGCGCCAATAACTTTTATTTAATTAATATGTGTCATAACACATTGAATTCATGTAAAAATAATAAAAAGTATATTTGCGGCACGTTCCAGAGTGGTAAATACTCTAATTATCGCCCTGGTGAAAAACCACCATACAGAATGGAAACGTTGCTTGAAATGGCTTTAGCCGTGTTTGGTGGCCAGATCTAAATAGCCAGGTACTTTCCAACCTTCCTCTTCCACATCTCCTTCTCCCCACTACCTTCAGCCTCGCAACATACCCTATTTGGGAATGCCATAGTCTCACTGGCTATAAACGGTTGGTATCAGTTGAGACTCTTGTGCGGTATTCACGTAAAAAAGATAAAAATCCTTCCTGGTATATTATTGCTCTGAGTTTAATGCCCAAGAAATACAAAAAAAGTAGAATTATTGTAATGGCAGATTTAAATTGAAGTATTTGAGCATTGCGTATTGCATATAATCTGAATGTCATCCCAAGTACCACAGCAACAATTGTGAAATGACAGCGGGTGTCTGTAGTAAGGCTGGCGCCTCCCCCTTTGGGGTGGCAGACACTAACTTCATCTGAGCTCGAAACAATCGAAGCAACTTCATTAAATCGAATTAGTTTCACGAACGAGGTACGAGAATTACTGCGTAATTCCTTCGATTGGATTTTGAACACGTCGGATTATCCTTCAATACCATCTAACCCGACTCAACTGTGATATTCCAGATAGTAAATCGCACTCCGGCACCCACACTACAAGTAATGATACACATTAGTACTGTATCAAAATATATCTAGCCGTTGGAAATGACAACTAGATGCCGCCAACGTCAACAAACGCCAACAATTTGATATGATTATTGAAAATTTCAGTAGCTACATACAAATATTATTCAATGCAATAAAGTCTCCACCCTCTCGTCTTATAATGTACCTATTGATTTAGTTTTAGCATCAAACGTTTAAAATTTGTAAGAGTCTATACGTCGTGAAAGATATTATGCGTAATTTATAATGATCTTTTGATTGTATACCTACTTACTAGATGTCTTTGTGGATTTTCCTATCCTAAACGGCCGAAACGTAACGCTTTAGCGCCATTTGAGGTACTGAGCCTTAACAAACGAATTTCATTCTTTGAAGCACAGATGAGAATGTTGCCCTTGTCCTATCAATATTTCAATGGAAGAAGCAATATATAGTGAATACTGCAAAAGAGTCCCAACTACTCTCAACCGTCTGGAGGCAGTGAGACTATAGCATCCCTAATAGGGGTATGTTGTGAGGCTGAAGGAAGTGGGAAGGGGAAGAACATGAGAAAGATGAAGGTTAAGAAGCACCTAGCTATTCATATATTTTTTTATTTATATACGCCCTCAAGGGCTTTTACATAACATAGGTATAAAATAAAATAACAGTGACATAAAAAATAACAATGACATAAAAAATAACAATGCGCCCAAAAACATTTGATGCGACGATTTGATTACGCCCAAGAAAATTAACACTAGTATTTTAGAAAGAGGTATCTTATTATAGCCTGTGGATCTGTTAGGTACATAGAAGGTAATTAAGCTAAGTAAATCAGGGCTGTCTATAATACCATTAACAATTTTAAAAATAAAAGTCAAGTCGGAAACAAGCCTCCTGTCTGAAAGTTTTAGTAATTTTAATTCTTTCATTAAATAATTATAATTTATGGTTTCAATAGGTAGACCGAGTTTATAGTTGATGTATCTTAGAAATTTATGTTGCAATTTTTCAATGGAATCAGAGTGGATTTTAAAGTGAGGGGACCAGACAGAAGAATTATATTCGACTTGACTTCGAACTAGTGAAGAGTACAGGATTTTCAATGTAGAAATATTTTTAAATTCATTGGCATTTCGAAGAATAAAGCCTAGCAATTTTAAACCTTTACTTGTTATTATATTGATATGTGAGAGAAAATTTAATTTAGAATCGAAAGTAATGCCGAGATCATTAATTTCATTGACAGATGTAAGGGAAATATTATCAATTTTATAATCATAGGTGAGAGCACCAGTCATGACCACCAAACACGGCTAAAGCCATTCCAAGTAACGCTTCGATTCTGAATCTTTCACCAGGGCGATACTTCGAGTCTCTACCACTTTTTATTGTAAATTATTTTTCTGTTTCATATTTTTATTTTAGATTATTAATATCATTTACATAAATACACATTTATCATTATTATTACCCCAGCGTATACCCCATGTTTTAACTTACGGCACAGTGTACACGTATTTGCAAATATGCAACAGTACGATAAAAATTTTGACATTAATTATTTTTTAAGCTGTGTCCCGTGACAAACTTTGTATAAAATGTTTGCCTAAATTCGTGATAATTATTTCTCAAGACACTGACTTGATCCCAATTACTTCCATCTGTCCGCGCAGACAGCTCTCGCGTATAATCTGGCAAATCGTCCGCAATTATCTCTAGAGTACCGCCGACCCGTGCTCTAACTCACAAACTTCTGAAGAAATATTAAGTATTACGAGAAATCTTGGAAAAATCTACAAAAACATTCCTAATACCCGAAAATATTAAAAATAATTAGATGTTCTTGTTAAATGCGCAATTCATTTTGAAATTCACCACAGTGGCGCTATAAAATGAATAAAATATATATATTAAAAATATAGAATATGCCAGTGTCATTTGGTCCCCTTTCTACACCGTTCATATTCATCATATTGAATCCGTAAAACATCACTTCTTACGTGGCGTTGCATGGAGATTAGGCGAGAAGGAGGCGATTATTCATATGATGAAATTGAACAATCATTAAAAAAATCTTCTTTAGAAAAGTGTAGGAAAGATTTTGATTTAATTTGCATTTTCAAAATTATCAATGTATAATTAACTCACCTTCTCTGTTGCAACTCATCCAGTTCAACGTTCCTTAACGTAGACTCAGAAACAATGTGTTGCTGTTCCTCAATCATCACTCTACTAATTATGGTTGTAATTCTCATCCGTCCAGAATGTCAAGACTTGTTAACTAAAAGTTAACGTTAAAGACTTTTGTAGCCCTTCAGCCATCTAAAATATATTTATCATTTGACTCAAGAGACACAAGTTTGGAACTTTTTAAGCTTTTTTCACTTCAGGTAACTCAACGCTTTCATTGAGTTACCTGAGAATTTTTTTTTTCAAAATCCAACCAGGTACTGAAGACCTATGAATTTTATTGTAAAACAAAAATAACTTTGAAGTGGTCAGGTGTAAACTTCACAAAATTGGGCTTCAGCCCTTTTGTCTTTTTGGCGACGATATGTACCATAGATTTACTTTCAATTTAACCAGTCTGAAGATGTCCGTTGCAAGGTGAAACCGGTCAGGCCAAAAAAAATAAGAAGAAATATGTTACAAAGCTGAAATACTCTCCTAAATTATATTAGAGAGGGCACGAAGATGCAAATGTTCAGGAGCAACATAAAAATGTGGATAAATTAACCATGAAGACGAGAAAATTATAAAGATTATGAAGTAATCATAGAACCAGTGACACCAACGCAGCAACCTGCAGTCCTCCTGGGAACAGGAAACCCTAGTGAGGAGGACTATGAAGAAAGTATATTTTTTATCAACATATCTGTATTTAAAAATGTCATTTATTAGAGGTCAGCACCCATTATTGCGCTAAACGCCACTTTGAAGCATTCTAATACAAGCAATACTGCACATGATTTATCTGTAAATACGACATGATCAGTTAAGAAAATGTGTAAGGTTTCCAGTGAATAAAAAAATTTACCTGTAATCTTTTAAATTCAACGAAAAACTTACTAAAACGTCAGTAAAAAGTGCAGTTGGAAAACCAGCGCAGCCATTTTCGAACGTTTTACTGAAAGTTCCGGTATGAATTTCGTATACAATTTAAAAGATAACAGTAAAAAAATTGCTTTCACTAGAAACCTTAGACATTTCTCTATCTACCTGAATAGAATTAACGGATAAATAGTTTTAAGCATTGCTTGTATTACAAAGTCAAAAAGTGTGTATTTTTAGGTACTGACCCTTAAACACTAATAATTCTCTTCCTGTTTAGTAAAAAAAATAAAAAAAGGTTTCTTAATCACAAATTCATCGTGAATTTTAGTATAAAAATGATAAAATTTGTATTACCGCAGCCAAACGGAGTTTTAATGAGGTGTCATTTATATATTTTTATGAAAAATGGAAAAATAAATCAACCACAGTAAATACTGAAGGTTGTAAATAGACGCTTCCGCATAATTAACAGGTTGTGTCTTTTTTTGCCAAAGACCGACCGTGGAAAAGGTGATTTAAATAGTACCTAAATATAATCTGGGTGCCATTGTACCGAAAATAAGCTTTTATTTAGGTCACAGCCATTTACAAGCAGTGCCTACCCTGCGCAATGTACTACCCGGCCATTGTGAGGAAGGGAAAAGGTTCCGCTTTAAATACTCTACGCATAGGGCGAACTTTCGCACGATTCTACGGAAATAAGCCTCTTCTACGTGTTAAAGGTAATGTTTTCATCCAGATCTGAAATACTTGTAATATATTGGTTTACTTATTTATGCACATTCAATTGAAACAGACCTAATTAAATTTACGTTATATGGAAACAGACCTAATTAAATGTACGTTCTATGGAAACAGACCTAATTAAATGTACGTTCTATGGAAACAAACCTAATTAAATGTACGTTCTATGGAAACAGACCTAATCAAATGTACGTTCTATGGAAACAGACCTAATTAAATGTACGTTCTATGGAAACAGACCTAATCAAATGTACATTCTATGGAAACAGACCTAATCAAATGTACGTTCTATGGAAACAGACCTAATTAAATGTACGTTCTATGAAAAAAGACCTAATTATATGTACGTTCTAATATCGTACCACTGTTAGGTATGTAAGCATATTTTCCGTCTCCGGCGACTCCGCCCACTACGTTTTGTTAAACGACATAACGACATGATAAAGACATAAGCAAAACGTTTTTTGAGGTTAAATCCTATATTTTTGTTGATAACAATACTGTGAAAAAGTGGTTTTACAAATAAACGCTACGTTATGTCGACATGCGCTATGAATGGATGTAAAAAGGTGTGCCCATGAAAACCCTAGCCACGCCCGAGTCAGGAAAAATCAAAAATCCTGACTACACTGTTTTGCAAAGCTATCCCTTCTGGTATATTATTGCTCTGAGGCCCGGACAGATTTTAACAATACAGGCCAGAGCTGAAACAACTGCCATAGCAGCCGCATCAGATCCATACTTCGTTTTGCTGTCGCGACAAACTCAAAGACTAATTTTCAGTTGTACACCATGCGCCAACAGGGCTGGATTGACAAATAAAACATTCGAATGAGCACACGAATTTGAAACGTATTTAAAGCAGGGTGATGATAATTTTCGTACCCGCCCCAAGCGCCGATTGCCAAGGCGCTAAGAGTACCTAATTAGAGTGTTTTTTTACGCGCCTATATATTATGAAAGGGAAAAAAATACGCTTCATGGACGGCAATCGAACCCACATGCTACTGGTACCACGGCGCGAAGTAAAAACCTGCACTACTCACCTTATACTTGATACAAGTTGAAACCAATTTTCTGTTCGAACGAAAAATGCACACTGCGTGTTAAAAAGAGACAAAATTATGAGAAGCAAGTAGTGCAAATGAGAGAGAAATTGACGCAGATTTAATAAAATGACCTCATCTTGGAATCCCGTCAGATCCCGGATTCTGTCATAGAAGCTCATTGGAGTAAGCTATTAGCCCCATCAATCTTAATGCTGCCTGGATGGACTCCCTCTTGATGGCCTTCTGTAGACACGAGACCTAATATCCTTCATTAATAATTTTGACATATTTTTTAGGTTTTTTACTTTTATTTAAACAATAATTATTATTAATTTAAATTTTTAAAAAACAGTTTTTAGTTAAAAGCTCTGCGATGTAATTATTTTTACGCGTGACAGCTGTTTCGCCTTCTGAGGGCATTATCAAACTGTCTGAAACAGCTGTCACGCGTAAAAATAATTACATCGCAGAGCTTTTAACTAAAAACTGTTTTTTAGAAATTTAAATTAATAATAATTATTGTTTAAATAAAAGTAAAAAACCTAAAAATTAAAATGGAGTTCTACAAAATAAACTTTAAAACCATAAATAATTTTGACATATTTTATTTATTTATTTTCCTTATGAATTTATGTTTTTTCTTTATTATTGTGTATGGTATATATGTTTTACAACTTATATTCTATTTTATATATATCACTATCAATTATTGAATGTATTGCATTGCACTACTCTTGCATACCGTCTCGAATAAAACTTTTATTATAATTATATGTATTGATTTAACGAAAGAATAAGACAACGTTATATGAATTAATTGCGCTGTCGTATTCTTCTATAAATTTGCACACGAATTCGAAACGTATTTAAGCGTCGAGTTTATTTTTGGACCCGCCCCAAGCGCCGTTTGGCTCAGGGCCGTGCCTTCTCGGAAGGGAAAAGTGTGTGGGAAGAACAAACGTCATCAGATACGATGTAAGGTATGTTGAAAGTGAACCTTTTCAAAGCCTTTGCTTATTTTTTCTACCCCATCCCTTGTGGCGGTACAGTCCACTTGCAAAAAAAAACTACTAAGAGGTTTTAAAACATCTAGTTAACGTATACCTTGTCACAATCAATATATTGTATCGTTGAGGAACTAAATTTATGGCAGTTTTGTCACATCGTACTTTTCCACTACAAGTATCTTTAAAACACCACAAATAGAAATACATAGTGGCCGACCATTAAATTTACGGGAAGATTGAGTTGATAGGAATTAAGTATTGTCGAGGTGAAGCGAGGGAGGTTTCCCCCCCCGTTTCCGGTTCAAGCGAACCAGTTTAACTTTGCCGGTTTGACAGAGGCGGGCAGGCTGTCAAGTCCTCGGAGATAAATATTACGAAATAATCGTTAATTTATATTTGAGACAGACAAAAATTTCAGTTTAACTGAGTATATTTTTAACCCTTATATTAATATGTGTCATAACACATTAAATTCATATAAAATCACATAAAATAGATACTTTCAGTATCACTCTGGTGAAAGACCTCCATTCAAAATCGAAACGTTGCTTGAAATGGCTTTAGTCGTGTTTCGTGATCAGATATAAATATCCAGGTACTTCCCAACCTTCCTCTTCCCATCTCCTTCCCCTCCCACTACCTTCATCCTCTCAACATACCCCGATTGGGGATGCCATAGTCTCACTGGCTCTAGACGGTTGGGAGCAGTTGGGACTCTTGTGCGGTATTCACCATGATTTACTTTTTTTAAAAGCCGTGTTTGGTGACCAGATCTGAATAGCCAGGTACTTTCCCACCTTATTCTTTCCCATCTCCTTCCCTTCCCCACTACCTTCAGCCTCACATCATCAATTGGAGATGCCCCAGATGCAGTTGGGACTCTAGTGCGGTATTCACTATAAAATATTCGGCCATCGAAAATGTGTGGAAAAAAAAGTTTTTTTTTAATAAAAAGTTCAGGGTACAATGGTTTCGTACTGCACCGGCCCTTAGTCCGGCACACTAGAGGATAAGCTGAGAGTAGATAGAGTGGTACCTATCCAAGGCAGTGTAGTCAGTTTTTGATGATTTTTGCCGGACTCGGCAGACCTGGGCGTGGCTAAGATCAAGGAAAGGGTATTTATTTGGGAAAAACTTCAATGTTTTGTGAATGCTTCACGAATTGTTAGTTCTTTAAAATGAACCCTTCGAAGTGTACACTTCAATTGAAGTCGAACTCGCAATGAACAATTAATGAAGTAGGAACTGTTGCCAAAAGAAGTAGTTCAAAGCGGTCACAACGCTAGTATTTATACATCCATTCATAGCACACATCGACATAATGTTTTTGTTTATTCGTATAACCACTTTTTCACAGTATTGTTATCAACAAAAATATGGCATTTAATTTAAAAAACTGTTAGTTGTGTCGAGTTTAGTCGCATATAAAAACGTTTGGGCGGAGTCCCCGGAAACGCGGGAGACCAAGATCATCCTTACGGTACAGAAAAAAACGGTGTGTTATGTTTGCTGTCTCTTTCTCTCTCACGGTGTACGACGTAAAAACCCGGAGAAAGTGATTTATTGCAACTTTGTATAGGTTGGGTAAAAATAATTAGCTATCTCTTTATATATACATAGCCTGATCAAAAGAAAAGGTCAATTTCGCTCATCGTCATTAACATCTTCTCGGCCTTCTGTAAAGCACTTGTAACACTTCTTTGAGACAAAGTAGACTCGCCGAGTACCACAATCAACATTTTAAGTGCGTTGGAGCACTTTATTCCATTTTTAACGCAAAATTTAATATATTTTCTTTGATTCATTTTTTTTCAAAAGTAAAAAAATCGAAAACCACACAAAAACGTGACTAACCTTTCCAGTTGTCAACAACAAACCACTAATCCAAAATGGCTGATAATGCTAACATATGATAAACATATATGTACCAACATAACAAAAATAAAATCGATAGTCGAATGTACACAGCCTGCGAAAATTCAAAATTCACCTTTTCTTTTGAACAGACTTCGTATATTTATATATTCGTACTTTTTGGATGCCAGTCCGGCTCTCGGGCTAATTAACATGTCTTGTTTATGGATGGCCAGAAATAGCGAGTCTGCCGAATAATTATGCCACGTACTCTACCTGTGAAGATAACATCAGCAAATCAATTAGTTGGCTCACCTGGAAATAATGTTTCTTTACATGTATTTATCTACAGCGGCTGTAGAGTCATCATCTGTCTATCGCTGTTCCTAGATCGTTCACGTTAAGTTATAGACTACTAAACTGACTTACTAACTAACTAAACATCACGCCGTTTTCCCGCAGGGGTAGGCAGAGAGGACAAACCGCCATACAACCCTGTCTTGGCACACACTCCTTGCTTAATTCGCATTCATATATCATTTTATACGAGTACATACTCTTCTGTTATTCCGGTTCTTCACATGACCCGACTCAAGTATTAGATGTACTTGATCGTGCCATGTCTTCTTCGGGGGTTCTCGTCTTCTTCTTATAATTTGTCAATTATTTAATCAATCACTGATGATCGGCTGTTTCCCAGATCTATGGAAAATAAGTTATTTAACACCAATATTTAAAAAGGGCAATATTCACGATGTCACTAATTATCGACCTATTTGTATGCTCTCAATAATCCCCAAATTATTTGAAAAACTAATATTAGATAGAATCTCTATACACCTCAATAAAATCATTTCACCTAATCAACATGGCTTTATGCCGGGCAGATCCAGTTTAACAAATCTTTCACTATACGAAAAATTCATATCAAGTGCACTTAATGATAAAAACCAAGTAGATTCAATATATACGGACTTTGTTAAAGCATTTGACAAGGTTAACCATAAAATCCTACTTAACAAACTTTGTAAACTCGGTATAGAAGGTAATTTGTTAGAATGGATAAAAAGCTACCTAACCAATAGAATTCTTCAAGTAAGAAATAACTCTAAACTATCTTATAAATTTATAGCAACAAGTGGTGTACCCCAAGGTTCACATTTAGGCCCATTACTTTTTCTGCTCTTTGTAAATGACATAATTAATGTATTTGATAACGATGTGCATGTGCTGCTTTTCGCAGATGATCTGAAACTCTTCAAACTCATAAAAACCACAGATGATTGTTCTCACATTCAAGTTAACTTAAATAAGTTACATGATTGGTGTAAACTTAACCAACTTTTTTTTAAATATTAGTAAATGTCAATCAATCAGATTTTTTAGAATTACTCACCCTCTCGACTATGATTATAAAATTGATAATATTTCCCTTACATCTGTCAATGAAATTAATGATCTCGGCATTACTTTCGATTCTAAATTAAATTTTCTCTCACATATCAAGTAAAGGTTTAAAATTGCTAGGCTTTATTCTTCGAAATGCCAATGAATTTAAAAATATTTCTACATTGAAAATCCTGTACTCTTCACTAGTTCGAAGTCAAGTCGAATATAATTCTTCTGTCTGGTCCCCTCACTTTAAAATCCACTCTGATTCCATTGAAAAATTGCAACATAAATTTCTAAGATACATCAACTATTAACTCGGTCTACCTATTGAAACCATAAATTATAATTATTTAATGAAAGAATTAAAATTACTAAAACTTTCAGACAGGAGGCTTGTTTCCGACTTGACTTTTATTTTTAAAATTGTTAATGGTATTATAGACAGCCCTGATTTACTTAGCTTAATTACCTTCTATGTACCTAACAGATCCACTCGATCCAAAATTCTTTTTAAATGTAACAACAATATCAGGACTGAGTCATTTAGATACTCGCTTGTACCTAGATTGCATGCAGTGAGTAATTCTATCGCTGAAATAGTAGATATATTCAACTGCACTGAATCTAGTTACAAGAAGGCTATAATAACATACCTCTTTCTAAAATACTAGTGTTAATTTTCTTGGGCGTAATCAAATCGTCGCATCAAATGTTTTTGGGCGCATTGTTATTTTTTATGTCATTGTTATTTTTTATGTCACTGTTATTTTATTTTATACCTATGTTATGTAAAAGCCCATGAGGGCGTATATAAATAAATAAATAAATAAATAAATATATATATATATCCTTTATACACTCTTTTCTTCCTTAATTCTCGGTGTCCCTTTCTTGATCTTATTCATTACGCTTTCATCAGCCTTGCATTCTTTCCGGATTTCCACATTTTTAATACGGCCATACATGGTTTTATCGCACATACGTCTCAGGAATCTCATTTCCACAGCATTCAGTCTACTTTCATCCTTCCTCTGCCAGTTCTATGCCTCACTGCCATACATCAGGGTTGGTATAAGCACATCATTATGGACTGCTAGCTACTAGACTACTGACTCTTGTTAATTCAAATATAAAAAGAAATGTTTTAATCAAGGTCTGTAGGCGCATCTTTAAAATACTCTTAATACATAAGGCGACAAATGCAAAGGTTATTCATAATATTTCAATAAGTTTGAATTTTTTTATACTTGACTTGTCGCAAACATCGGCGCGCACATTACACTCCGCGCAAAGTTACCCCACGTGACTCTATGATCCTTTTTCCAGCGTAGGTTCAAAGACCTGTCCAAGCTTGGAGAAGAATATACATGAAGAGGTACCTTTGCGAAACAGTGTAGTCAGTATTGTTGACTTTATACTTACTCGATAGAAAGAGATAAAGATATGTTAAAGGAAGTTGGATAGCCTATTGGTTACCACCCACATGGAAATCGGACATTTTTAATAAACACATTTGAACACAATAAACAAAACAGTATTAATACACGATTAAAATTATTTATAAAGTCAAAATATCGCACAAACACTAATAACAGAAGGTTTGCCTAAATGATGGAAGCCATTTGTGGATTTTATGTCTTTATATCATTCAAAATGTGGAAATTCTAAGGTTTGGTCAAAAATATTTAAAACTCTTGAAATACCTCTGAAAAGTGATATTTCATAATATTTCTTAGGTTTTATTTAAAGATTCGCGCATAGCACATATCACCATCATGTTCAATTTATTTGAATAACCACTGCAAGCTTTTGATCAACGCAAATATAGGAAATAACCTAAAAATCCGTTGACGTAAGTTATACGACTCGATGATGTGAAGTTAGCGCACACGGAGAATATCCTTACATAATTAAAAGTGCTGCAATATTGTGTGAGGACGTTTCTTGTCTCTTTTTTTCCCTATGATATACGACGTGACAACCCGGAGAAAGGGATTTATCGCGAATTTGGATAGGTTAAGTAAGACTACTAATTTTATGATTTATATACTAACGGACCATTGTCAAAATAATGAAAAAAATCATTTAGACTGCTACCAAGAATTTCAAGACCATGTCTTGAGTTAACAAGTCTCGACATTCTGGCCAGTGAAGAATGATACCCATAATTAGTAGAGTGATGATTGAGGAACAGCAATTCATTGTTTCTGAGTCTACGGCAAGGAATGTTGAACTGGATGAGTTGCAACAGAGAAGGTGAGTCTATAAAACAGTGAATAATTTGAAAAATGCAAATTAAATCAAAATCTTTCCCACGCTTTTCATATGAAGAAATGTAGTAATGTTTGTTCAATTTCATCATATGAATAATCGCCTCTTTCTCGTCCTAATCTCCACGCAATAGCGCGTTAGACGCGATTGTGTACGAATCAATATGCTTGTTTGCTAGTCATCACAGGGTAAAGAAGCATCTGCTTCTATAACTTTAAGGGGTTTTAGTTTTATATATGATTAACGCGCATTAATAATTTCGAAAGCAGTAGAAATCTCTCCCCAAATCGTGATTGTTGGTTTATTGTGCTTTGCTCCCTCCGTCAGAAGTTCAGTTTGCTCACAGTGAGATACGTACAATGGGGTGATTAATGGTGTAGCAAAAAGTAGCGACAGAGGATAGGTAGCATCCTTACACGGCTTACCTCTCGGCGCTCAGAATGGGAAAACGATTTCAAAGGAAAGAAAATAATAACTTTGCGTTTTGTACGAAGGGATGAACGGCGGATCAGCCGGTGTTAGAAGGGATTTATTTGAAAGAAATTATTAAATAACTGTTGTGGCATAAATTTATAGGTTCTTATAGGTTGTCGCAGAGGCGGCTCGTGACTCGTTGGTGTACTAGAGACGACCTCCATAGTCGAGTGGTAAGACGCTCGACTACGAATCCAAAGGTCGCGGGTTCAAACCCGGGGTGCGCCGATAACTTTTATTTAATTAATATGTGTCATAACACATTTAATTCATATAAAAATATCAAAAAGTATATTTGCGGCACGTTCCAGAGTGGCAGATACTCTAAGTATCGCCCTGGTGAAAGACCACCATTCGGAATTGATACGTTGCTTGAAATGGCTTTAGACGTGTTTAGTGACCAGATCTGAATAGCCAGCTACTTCCCAACCTTTCTCTTCCCAATCTCCTTCCCCTCCCCAGTGCCTTCAGCCTCACAACATACCCTATTTGGGGATGCCATAGTCTCACTGGCTCTAGACGGTTGAGAGCAGTTGAGACTCTTGTGCGGTATTCATATAAAAAAATTTAAAAAAAACTGGAGTGCTGAGATTGAAAAATACGACGTTTTTGATATTGTTGTGGTTGTAAATGTTTTTTTTTTAATTTGTCTGCAGATTTTTCAGTTTTGGTGACCCACCAAAATTGAAAAACCTTCGTACAAAAAATTTTAAGAAAAAAATTTTGGCTACAACATCAAAAGCGTCTATTTTTTAATCTCAGCACATAAAAAAGTCACGAGTCGCTATTGGTTATGTATATCACTTTTTTTCAATTTTTTAACCAACCATTACATAGTTTCTGAGGATGGAGCGCTACAAAATTATGTCTGGGCCACGTTTCTTTCTTTATCATATATATATTCTCATACATATTATTTAGTTTTTCTTGACACGTTCGTTAAAACAGCAATAAAGCACCTTTAAAAAAATAATTTTACCGAAACAAATCTACGAAAAGCCAGTGGGACTATAGTCAGATGCGTCCACTCCATATAGGCACATTAACACAGCCTACCCTGTCATACTCGCATACAAATATGAATTATATTCGATAAAACAATACGCAATAATAAAATATAATAATAAATCCACACTTTCAAAAATACGCGCGAAGTTCGGCTAATCGCACCGCCGCGAGCGCCCCACCGACTTTCCTACTAAAGCGTGCCAAAAGCAGTAACTACATTTGCCCAAACGCCGCCAACGTCAGAGTAGATTATTATATTATCACTGAACTTCACAAAATATGTGTGCTGTGAGCGGGTGCGCGTTCAAGTGGCTCGTTTGTGTTGGTATCTGTGTTAGTGTCTAGGCAGTGCTTTTACAGAAAAAAAACAATAACAATCAGTGACATCTGTTGGTCTATATTATCAATTGATCCGCTGTTCTTCCTACTGCCTACCCTGATCTAAAATTATGTGCACGTCACTGATATCCTCAAATCGTACGTTAGGAAAATATGTTGTTATTAATATTGTCATATTGTAATAATAATTCTAGTAAGTATACTAAAAACGCTACGAACGTACAGTTTGACAAGAAAATATGAAACTTAATAAAGTCGAACAATTTTTTATGCTTTACTATGGCAACACCGACTAACACCGCTTTAAGAACAAATTATATTAGATTCAAATGTGAGATTGCAATTGACTACCTAATTTGACAGGAAAAAGACAGAATTAATTTTTAACGCGATTCTTTTTAGTAGTTTGTATTTTGTATCACATGTTTTATCCATGTTTTTTATGCAATCTAAATCATTGCCTGTCGAAAAGTACAAATTAAAAAAAAAAACTAAATATACAGACACAGTTACAACAAAAGTATTTAAAGTAATGGTAAAAATATAACCTATTTTTTTTTTTATTCAAGAACATTCTCTATAGTAACTTATTTCTGTTGGAATTTTATTGTATAGTTGGATGGCCCGGTACGTAAGAGTTTTCTGTATGCTTAATTTTTTCTTTGTTAATACCGCACAAGAGTTTCAAACCGTCTAGAGCCAATGGGACTATGGCATCCCCGACTGGAGCATGTTGTGAGGCTGAAGGGAGTGGGGTAGGAAAAGAGATGAAAAGAAGAAAGTTAGGAAGTGCCCAGCTATTCAGATCTGGTCACCAAACACGGCTGAAACCAAACGACGGCCTCCGCGGTTGAGTGGTAAGACGCTCGACTACGAATTAAGAGGTCGCCGATTCAATCAGAATAACAGAGGAATATGTAAGAGACGTTGTATGAATGTGAACAAAGCAAGGAGTGTGTGCCAAGACAGACCTGTATGGCGGTCCGTCCTCTCTGCCTATCCCTGCGGTAAAACAGCGTGATAGTAAAAAAATAAACACAATTATTTATATATAATAAATTATAGTATATTTGCGGCACGTTCCAGAGTGGCAGATACTCTAAGTATCGCCCTGGTGAAAAACTACCATTCAGAATCGAAACGTTGCGTTGCTTGAAATGGCTTAAGCCATGTTTGATGACCAGATCTGAACAGCCAGTTACTTTCCAACCTTCCTCTTCCCCATCTACTTTCCGTCCCCACTACTTTCATCCTCACAACATACCCCGATTGGGGGTGCTATAGTCTGAAATTGATGATTTTTCACCAGGACCATACTGAGAGTGGTAGATACCACTCTGAGACGTTCCGCAAATTTGCTGTGTATAATTTTGCAGTCGAGGATTTTAACCGCTCGACCGCGGGGTCATCATAAAAGTCTAACTTCGACAGAATGAAAATTAAGAAACAACTTTGCTTTACGGGATTCGTGTTTTCCGATTGGGGGTTTAAAGGACTTTTGGCAATTAATCTAGAATCGTCCGCTCGAAAATCGTAGATTTGCAAAACATTATTTCGTGCCGTCAAAATACCGTATTAGAAGCAAGGGCGGCTCGTGACTTTTTGGTGTGCTAGAGTGCTAATATTGAATAAAAAACGTCTTGATTGATGTTGCTGTAGCCGAAAACTCTTATTGTTTTTTTGTGAATTTCAATTTTTTGTATGAAGATTTTTCAAAAAGTCATGCAGTGTACCACCAAAAAATTCTGTAAGTATTCATTCCTTTTTTTAAAATAAAATATAGAATCATTCTTAGTACTCTGGCAAAATAAAGAGTCACGAGCCGCCACTGATTAGAAGATGGCAGGATTTATTGTTACAATTTGAAATAGTAGAAAAAAAAATGTGCATTTTTGAAACCAGCAAAGGCATTTTTTGAACGTTTTGCCTAAAATTCTAGTATGGTTTTCATAAAGATTTTTTTAAATACCGTTTAAAAATTGTATTCGCCGAAAACCTCAGTCAATTTTATAACTACCCGTATAGAATTAACAGATGAATCATTTGTAATATTGCTTGTACTAGAAATCCAAAAGTTTTAGGTACTGACTCTTAAAACGAAAGTGTCTCCCCTTATAGTAACGATAAAAGGAGGTATCGCTAATATTTTTACCCAACCTATACAAACTTGCGATAAATCACTTTCTCGGGGTTTTTGCGTCGTATACCATGAGAGAGAAAGAGACAAGACAAGTTCTCAAATAATATAGCACCACCATTCTGTAAGTAAGCATGTTCCCTGTTTCCCGCGTCTCCGGTGACCCCGCCCACACGTTTTGATATACGACATAACTGGAAATAACTCAACGGTTTTTTAGGTTATATGCTATATTTTTATACTCGTATAATAATACTGCAAAAAAGTGGTAATACAAATAAACAAAAACATTATGTTAACAAGTGCTGTAAATGGATATATAAATACCCTAGTCCTAGTCCTAGCCACACCAGGTCCAGCGGAATCAGGCAAAAATCATCAATACTGACTACAGAAGCGCTCCCTCCCTGTATATTATCGACTTGGTGTAACAATGTATGGAGAGAGAGCTAATTCTTTTTACCCAACCTATACAAACATGCGATAAATTACTTTCTCCGGGTTTTTACGTCGTACACCTTGAGAGAGAAAGAGACAGCAAAATCAACACACCGCTTTTATGTACTGTAAGGATGATCTTGGTCTCCCGCGTCTCCGGGAACTCCGCCCACATGTTTTGATTTGCGACTGAACTGGACACAACTAAACGGTTTATTAGGTTATATGCTATATTTTTATTGATTACAATACTGTGAAAAAGTGGTTATACGAATAAACAAAAATATTTTGTCGACATGTGCTTTGAATGTATGTGTAAATACCCTAGCCCTAGTTCTAGCCACGCCCAGGTCTGCCGAGTCTGGCAAAAATCATCAAAAACTGACTACACTGTCTTGGATAGGTACCACTCTATGTACTCTAAGATTATTGCTCTGAGTGTCTCCCACTAAATTTGACCTCGTTTGCTAAAGCTAGTTTAGAATTGGCCAACCGTCAGCGCTAACAGCCCCATTACAAACTGAGCCCCGGGGCTCGTTTGCGGGTTCACTTTAAAGCCCATAAAAGCTTCGCGCGAGAAAACTACCGCTTAACGCCCTCTCACCCCTCGGCGCTTTCATTTTATTTGTCCAAAGCGTCCGTTTGACAAAAAATGTGGAAAAAATGGAGGGCTCTGCGATCGTTTAACCTTTATGTGACTGAAAGGGTACCCAGGTACCCTATTTGGTTCTCAACATTTTTTTAAATGTTAATTACGCCAAAACTACCCACCATGCCAACATCTAAACGGCTTTTACCAGCATCTTCAAGATGAGGGACTGGTTGAAGAAAACCATTAGAATCGCGACACAATCCTTCAAAACTAACTAATAGTCAGCTTTGAAATGTGACCGTGCCAATAAATTAACTGGAAGTAAGCACGCCACCCACTAAATAAAAATGGGCATCACCAACAAAGATTAACCTTTATGTGACTGAAAGGGTACCCCGGTACCCTTTTCGGTTTTCAACATTTTTTTTTTTTATGTTCCTGACTTCTCCAAAATAGTGAAAATGAACAATTAAACACAACCGTTGGATATGTGGAAGGTGGTATGTTAGCGAAAAAAGGTCAAGTATAATTTACACCTTCTGATGACTGAAAGGGTACCCGGGTACCCTCGTGTGTTTTATATGGAATTTGAAGCTTGTCAATATTTATTAATCATTCTATCTTATTTTAAATGATAAATATGATTTACTGTTGTGTTCAAAGTACATCACCTGTTTCCTTAATACTATTTTTAATCACCTAATTAATTAAAAACTCAAAGAAAAGATAGTACTGGGTGAAATTTCTATCATCTTTCCCAAGTATTGAACTGAATGAATCAAAATGTATTACGTCATAAAAGTGGTCCAGCAAACTTCAGCAAATTATATTCTGTAAAAGAAACCTTCATATCAAATTTAAAACAGTGTAGTTTTCTTCAGTCACAAAAGGGTAAAATGACTCTAAATGTCCCCAACAAGATGTTTCGAAGGAAAAATAACTTAAATATTCGATAATACGCTGAAAATGAGAAGGCAGTTGTTTGATTTATCGTTTATAGATAAAATAACACATGGGCCTAACGACACCAATGTTTGGCTTAGCAGTATTAAAAAAATGACCCTTATTCTTATTGTTTGAGACGCCATAACACTTTTTTTTTTTTCAAATAATATCGCGTAATTTATTATTAGGTGTACAGGCGTACAATTTTTTACAATAACCTCACACAGGAGGACTTGGGGGGAAAAACAATCCCTCAGGGCCTATTTCATATTTTAGGATGCTGTGTGGATGGTATTTTTAAGGAAAGGAAGAAGTGAACCTGGGTCTTAAAGAGACCCATGTTGAAGGAGGAAGGAAACACAGAGGCCGGTAAATCGTTCCACAGCCGAGCTGTTGAACATAAGAACGAGTCGTGAAAGCGACCCGTTCTCGTGTATCGAATGTCAACCGTGTACAAATGTTGGGCGCGCGTTTGGCGAGTTTCCCGACTTAATGGCATAAGCGCAGCGCCGGATCCACCATACATTCAAACTATGCAAAAAACATAGGCGCCATCTCTGAAGGGGCGCCGTATATATCTATATCTCTAGTAAATAGTGCTTTGGCTAGTTCAGGATTGTATGATTGGAATCATTTGTTGTAAAATTTAAGTTTGCAAAGCAATTTGGAAGTGTTTGATTATTTGTGTCAAATAAAAAAGGATGGTGGATAGAGAGGGGCGCACTCAGTACTTACTGCACAGGGCGCTAGATGTCGTGGAACCGGCCCTGCTTTAGCTATAAGTAGGGGTCGAAATAAATAGATCATAGACATCATGCAATAAACTAAAGCATTTGTTAACATAACCCTGTAGAAACATTAATCAATTTGTGTCTGCATCATAAAGTTATTCTCGATTTAAAATGTCAATTTACGAGCCGAATTCTCGTAATTTGCGGGAGTTTGACAATGACAACGCTCGACCCTATGTTGCGAAAGTGGTCGTGACATACTTAGAAACGTTGAAATGGGAAGTCCTACCCCACCCGCCGTATTCTCCAGACGTTGTTATCTCTGACTATCACATGTTTCGATCGATGGCACACGACCTGGCTGATCAGCACTTCCGGTTTAATGAAGAAGTAAAACATCGGATCGATTCGTGGATCGCTTCAAAAGATGAGCAGTTTTTTCAACGCGGGATGCGTACGCTGCCCGAAAGACGAGAGAAAATAATGGCCACCGATGGACAATACTTTGAATCATAAATGTATAACTAGTTTTTTACAACAAAACCTTGAATTCCTGAAAAAACAACGTAAGCAAAGTTGTACACCTAACATATTAAATATCATTCAAAAATAATATTGCGTAATAATAACTCTTAAAAAATTATATGGTCATAAAAAAAATTCACGTAAAACAGTGATTCTACCACTCTTTACACTATTATTGTGTTATTTCAAAATATCCTCGTATTTGCTAATATTCTGTTATAATCGACCGGTTAGTAGCTGAGTGGACTAACGCGTCAGATACCCACCCGGGTTTTGTGGGTTCAATTTCTCTGCCAGTTAAGTCCTCCATCATGGCACAAGCAACATTTTCAGCTTATTATGATGGCAGTGGGAGTTTTTCAAATATTGTAAGGCTATTCGTAACCTGGGAATGTTTGACTTTTTTACAAAAGAAAAATAATAATAATCTTTTCTTTTATTAATTTCTGTTAACTTGTATTCTTCTTTAATAAAGAATGCTTCCTATATTTGTTTGTCACCAACGCTCACTTAGGTTAGGTGACTCTGTACCCACTTCCCATTGCTCCATCTTTTATTCATAGCATCCCATAGACAATAAAGTGACCTCACTAAAACCCAAAATAAACCAAAAACTATTAGTTCAATTCTGAATAAATTGTTTCTTTTTAGTGACTTCTCCCTAGTTCCTTTTTTCCGTTCTTGGCATCCCATAGACCAAAAAGCCTAAAAAATAAAGGTTTTTCAATTCAAAATTACTATAAATCAAATACTATTGCTTTCATTGGGAATATAGTTTTCAAAATCGGAATTAACTTTAAAGCATTAATGCTTATTTATTATTAAATATTTAAATAACATATTTTTGCAATTGTAAATAACTTAAAAACAATAATGCTTGTGTTTTTTAAATATTTAAATAATGGCTGCTAAAAATCGGAAGAAATTCAAAATAATATTAATAATTTTCAATGAAAATATGAGATAGATTAAAATACAATTTTCAATAAGGTCACAATGGCCGAATTGATTAAGTTACTCCCGGAAAAAAGGAGTTCGAGTTTCGGTTGTGACCATTGTTTTTTTTTCTGACGTTTTCTGTTTTAGATTATTGATATATATTTTTTTTAAATGTTTTTCGCATACATATTGAAATACGTAGGCTTTGCGTTTCTTTTTAAACAAATGTCTGTTAATTAATGATCATTCTTAAAATATCTTAATATTATTTCTTCCATTATGTTCCACGCTTCGCTTAGTTTTCTCAATATCAAAAAACACAATAATTCGGTCAACAAAACCCATCGAGTCAAAAGTTACGTAGAATCTGTTAGCAAGCTAATTAGGTTTGAAGTTTTCCCCTACCCACCCCTCCCCGGTATTCTCCCCCCTCTGCTACTCTATCCTTCCTCTTTCCCATCTCCCTCCGCCGCCGACTCATACAAGTTTACCGGTTATTAAGTAATCTCAATTAATCCGGTATTGCGACAACTTCTTTGCTTTTTGTACAGGGGTGGATTCAAAATTAAATTAATTAACGTATTAAAACACAAAGACTGGGATGTTCCACATTCCGCCTATTTTAACGGTCCTCGGTAAACGATGTTTTTTATAACTGAAATTTGGCGGGAATCAATTTTTAAGGGGACCGTTCAAATGTTAGAAATAATTAAATTATTGCGCTGATTTTCGATATCTTAAATCATATTGACGGCCTCCGTGGTCGTGTGGTAAGACGCTCGGTTACGAATCCAGAGGTCGCGGGTTCGAACCCGGCGAGCGCAAATAATTTTTATTTAATTAATATGTGTCATATTACATTTAATTCATAAAATAATGTGTTCTATATTTGCGGCACGTTCAAGAGTGGTAGATACTCTAAGTATCGCTCTGGCGAACGACCACCATTTACAATCGAAACGTTACTTGAAATGGCTTCAAGTCGTGTTTGGGGATCAGATCTGAATAGCCAGGTACTTTCCATCCTTCCTCTTTCACATCTCCTTCTTTTCCACACTACTTTCAGCCTCACAACATACCCCGATTGGGGATGCCATATTCTCACCGGCTCTAGACGGTTGGTAGCATTTGGGACTCTTGTGCGGTATTCACTATTAAAAAATCACCAATCGCCATTCCCATGCAAAATATAATACCACTGAAAAGTCCGCCCTGTGCACAGCCCATCCCGCTGCAGCCCTAATCCGGCCCTGGCTGGCGGCGGGTATATTATGAACATGGCTGTGCGTGGAAAGGGAATTATTGGCTGAACGAGATTACTGCGAAAAGTTGGAAAATATCCCCCGACTTGGGAAATATTCTCGAGTTGAGTTGAGGCGATACAGTCGCTAGCCAATTTGATACTTTTGGTAATTATGGGGCCCTGATATTGCGGTTCGGTTGATTTTCGTGTTTCTCTTCGAGTTTTCTTTTTCGCTTTTGTGTTATTTCTATTCCCACCTAGCCCAGTCAGCCTTCTGAGGTGGGAAGAAATGTGATAATTTTGAAACTTGGTAGACATCGTCGCCGAAAAGGCAAAAAGGCTGGAGCGCCATTTTAGGACTTAGAACCAGAGCACTTTTTTTACAATAAAATTCATAAGTCTTCGGTTCTTGGTTGGCTTTTGAAAAAAAGTTAACTCAATGCTCTCACTGAGTTACCTGAAGCCACAAAATGCAAAAAAAAGTCACAAACTTGTGTCGCTTAAGTCAAGCGTTTTCCCAAATGGTAAATATATTCTAGATGGCTGAAGGGCCACAAAAGTTTTCAGAATCAAGAGAGTCAGAGCGTTCGATGCAGAAAAAAAAAACGATCAAAACTGCATATTTGACTCATTTTTTACCAGTGTCGCATAAGCCCTTTTGCCTTTTCGGCGACGATATATTATTTCAGATATGTTGATTCATAAATGAATGAACAAGTTAATAAATAAACACAGAATTAGAGGTGAGTTTTAATATTTTTCAGTACATCAATCGTTCAAATTTCAGAGTGCTATGATCAAATTATCGGTCTCTGTTCTGTTATACAAAATTAATACAAATATGTATATATATATATATGTATATATTATAACTGCTAATTTAAAAAGTAAAACAAACGTTACCGGGTCACAAATAATCTGACAATATTTGGAAATCTCCTACTGCCATCATAATAAGCGGAAGATGTTGCTTGTCCAATGATGGAGGATTTAGCTAGGAGAGGAATTGAACCCACGACGCCTGGTTGGGAACTTCACGTTCGGGACGCGTTAGTTTACCAAGTTACTAGCTAAGTTTATGTTGCCTGATACATCGTACAGCTAGGTTTTCCAAAGCATATGTATAAAACAACATTAGTTTAATGATTTAATAAAACAAATTTGTAACTTTATTCCACTTTTATTATTTTGACTGGACCGGTTTCAGCCTATGACGGCCATCTTCAGACTAGTACAAGTGTTTGTTAACTTACGGCTTATATACTATTTTTGGGGATGTTAGGGGTAGTAAACAATGATTTTACTTTAATTATATTCATTAGTATTGTTGCATGATTTTAATAGTTACAGGGTAAAAGTTACTTTTAATTTATTGGTATTACTATTTTATATATCTATCTGGAATATTTATTTATTTTATTTAATATTTAAGATGGGTTACAGTTGCATTTCTATAAATATGAATTGACAATGTATTTATATAATGAAAGGTTGGTGAATACTGATTGTTAATGAGTTTACTTTAGATTTTCCCATCTCAATTGTGATGTCCAGATGTACAACATAATTTTCTAATTATTGGGTTACTGCCAGCGTTATGGTATATTAGTTTTATGATTCTATTCATTATAGAATTAAAGTAAAATCATTGTTTACTACCCCTAACATCCCCAAAAATAGTATATAAGCCGTAAGTTAACAAACACTTGTACTAGTCTGAAGATGGCCGTCATAGGCTGAAACCGGTCCAGTCAAAATAATAAAAGTGGAATAAAGTTACAAATTTGTTTTATTAAATCATTAAAATGGAATTCCACCACGAATTAACAGTTTCAAAATTAGAAATAACATTAGTTTAAGTATATAAAACGGTATCACGTTAGAACTTTCTCTGTCTACAGCTTTTTTTCAATCAGCCACCAATAATTTAATCTTTCTTGCGAGCATTTTAATATCCCTGCTGGATTCCAAGCTGCGATAAAGCACCGAAAGTGTTTTCAGCATCAGATGATTTTGGAAAATAGTGAACTGTAAAACGATAAACTATACTACTTAATGGAAGTGTCTAATTATGGATTTGGAAAGATTATTTGGAACGAAGTGAAAATGAGAAACCATTCACTCACCGATGTAGTTGAAGTGAAAGTTCCTAATTCTTCTGACACAATTTTATTATTAACTCAACGAATCGTAACAAAACACCACACTTAATTTTATATTATTTGGAGATCAAAACAATAAACCGACAAACACGTTTTTTCACTCTCTTCTGTTTCGATTGTCACTTGTTCCGAACTCGGTGTTGTTTAATACGGAAGTCGAATATAGCGAAATGGCGGTATAGGTAGGAACTGGATGAAAAACATAAAGGTAAGAACCTAACAAATTATCTCTTAAATTTTAACAATCACAGAATGTCGGACAGCATTTAATAAAAAAAAATTAACAAAAAAAAATTGCGGACATCCAACAAGAGAGAGCACCAAAATAATATTTAATAACGTACCATGCGAAACAATAACGCCGCTTCCATTTGAAATTAAATTGTTTTCAAAACTGTGTCCTTTCCAGAATAAATAGATTCGACTTAATTTGGGATGTATCCACCGAACAGACTATCTCAAGAAGTGCGATCAATAAAGCACGAAAAAAAAATGTCGCCAGCTTACAGACGGCCGAGTTGTAAGACGCTCGACTACGAATCCAAAGGTGGTGGGTTCAAACCTGGCGTGCGCTTATATTTTCTATTAAATTAATATGTATCATAAAACATTTAATTCATTTCGAATAATATAAAGTATATTTGCAGCACGTTCCAGAGTGGTATATGGTAAGTATCGCCCTGGTGAAAGACCACCATTCAGAATCGAAAGGTTGCTTAAAAATGGCTTTAGCCGTGTTTGGTGACCAGATCCGGACAGCCAGGTACTTTTCAACCTTCTTCTTCCCCGTCTCCTTCCTTTCTCCACTACCTTCGGCCTCACAACAGGCCCCAATTAGGGATGCCATAGTCTCACTGGCTCTAGACGGTTAAGAGCAGTTGGAACTTTTGTGCGTTATCCACTATTTAATTTTTTTTTGGGAAAAAATACAGTTTTATATAAATTTTGATATATTAAGTAATACATTGTAGGATTAACCAGTGAAGTTTCCGCTTTAAACTATAAAAGCTATAACAATTGTTTTTCTTTATTTTTTTAATTAAAGTTTAAGAAAAAATGATTATGTTTAAATAAACAACATTTTTACAGAAAAAAATGAATAAGAATACAATAAAGTTAAAGTTTTGTCCATTTAGTTTTTAAGACACGAAGTTTAATAAACTATATAATAAATAATACATCATAGAATGTAACCCAAGATGATTAATATAAACAAGAAAAGAATAGATAAAAAGAAACACAACAAACTGTGTATAAATGAAAATAGAGGCAAATAATGAACATATCTTAGATCTGTAACACACAGCAGTGGTAGTGAGGTAATAATTAACCTTGTTATTTGATCATGTCCCGAATGCATTTATTAAACTGTAAAAAAATAATATTCTGACTACTAAATCCCATACGGGACAACGACATTGATTCTCTGATGAAGAGATAATTTCTAAAATTAAAAAGGTTTAAATTATTTTTACTAGAAGTAAGGAAGAAATAAGATTTTTTAGGCACACGAACACGCCCACAATGCGCGTCTATCTGTTTATATCTTCGGCAGCTGTATTTCATAACGAATTGCTTCTATAATATAATGTTTATTTTTCTCCCTTCGTTGTCACTCGTTTGACGATATTTTGTAATGGAACTAATATGTTATATTAAAAGCGTGAGTGGAGTTCGGTACAGAGACGTAGTATTTATTTTATAATTAAACAACAATAAATGAAAAGAGACTTGAAAGGGTTTTCCCTTATAACTTTAAAACTTCAAGCAATATTTTACAAACAAAACAAACTGAAAGGCCGACGTCGCACGATTCAATCGAACGCTTACAGATATTTCGTACTTATAACTCAAATACCCTGCTGAAGGGGAACAACACGCAATCAGTATCAGGTCTTGAGACTTGTTCTGGCTCTCTGCTGTTTTAAGGACGAGCAGCGCCTTTTATAGGCCGGCGGGCAGTGGTCTTTAGCACGTAGTGGGAGTAGTAGATGAAATTCCTAGAATTGCGTCGGCGATTGCCCAATTAGAGTCAGTCCCTAAATCCACACAGCTCGACATTGCTAGAGAGGGACAGTGCTTTAGACGGGAGCAAGAAAGTATTCGGGGGCGCGCGCCTTGTCGCGTTACAAATGTTAATAACGAAATAAAGACTCACTTCTTTACTACTGTCTTTCGTAGTCGTTGAAAGTTATTAAAACATGTAAAACCTTTCAGCACCTTTATGAGACTCTGTAATATAATATTTGACTACCCCTGATATGAGGTTAATAGTAAAACAGTAATTATTTCAAATTTGAATACCGCACAAGAGTCCCGACTGTTCCCGGCTGTCCGAAGCTAGTGAAACTATGGCATCCCTAATCGAAGTGTGTTGCGAGGTTGAAGAGAGTGAGGTAGAGAAGAAGGTGGGAAATAGGAAAGTTGGGAAGTACCTGGCTATTCAGATCTGGTCAATCCATTTCAAGCAAAGTTTCGTTTTTGATTAGTGGTTTTTCACTAGGGTGATACTGAGAGTAACTGCCACTCTGGAACGTGCCGCAAATATACTATATATTTATTGTAAAATAGTATTTATCGTAAAATAACATTTATTCTAAAAAAACATTTTTTGTAAAACAACATTTATTGTAAAATAATATATAGAACGCATTCCAAAATTCGAACCAGCTACCTTTGAATTCTTTGTCAAAGATCTTAACCGCTTGACCACGGAAGTCGTTTAATAATGGTAACACAACGTAAAATCACAACAATAGGCATACTAAGGGTGAATTAGTATGCCTATTGTGCTGATCTCAATTTGTTCAAAAGCTGAAACAGACCGAATATCTGCGTTTAAAATATACCCATAAAATGCATTTATATTAAATACAAAATAGCGCCAATCATTCAACTGTGACGACGTCAAATGTGACGAAAGTTTGAAACAACCGGCACTAAATCCGAGGATTTTACAATGGCTTTATACAACGTCTTATAAAACGGCTTAATATGTTTTTCCCAATGCTCTCAAAAGCTTTCTGGAATATTTAATACGAACTTTATTGTGGTATTTTAAGACTTATTCAAAGACTTACGTTATGAATATGTGTTGATATAAAAGCTGTATATTTGAATTATTCATCTTCTTAAAATGTGAAAAGAATATATGATGCGAAAGTGAATAGAAGAAGAAATCAACGACGCCCGAGAAAGGCATGGCACGATCAAGTAAATCAAATACTTGAATCGGGTCATGTGAAGAGTCAGAATAACAGAAGAATATGTATGAGACGATGTATGAATGTAAATGAAGCAAGGAGTGTGTGCCAAGACAGAATTCTATGGCGGTCCGTCCTCTCTGCCTACCCCTGCGGGGAAACGGCGTGAGTTTAGTTAGTGTTTTTGAAGATTTTTTAAATTTATTTAACTTAATCGATTTTAAAATTAAGATTTTAAATGTTGACTAGTTTTAGTTTTTATATTAAGTGACAGCTGTTTCGGTGTTCAATGCCATTATTTTTAACAACTACCCTAATTATCCACGACAGTAATTCAAAATACCATGACAGTATATTTTTTTTTTTTACGTAAATACCGCACAAGAGTCTCAACTGCTCCCAACCGTCTAGAGCCAGTGAGACTATAGCATCCCCGATAGGGGTATGTTGTGAGGCTGAAGGAAGTGGGGAAAGAGATGAGGAAGAGGAAGGTTCAGATGTACCTGGATATTCAGACCTGGTCACCAAACACGGCTAAAGCCATTTCAAGCAACGTTTCAATTCTGAATGGTGGTCTTTCACCAGGGCGATACTAGAGTATCTACCACTCTGAATAATATAATTTTTCAATAAATCACTGGTTGTACTTTAAGTGAGAAATTGTTTAATACGGTCACATTATGTATTTGTAAACAATCATTAGAGTGATTAATTATCACATTGCCATATCATACCCGAAGTAGACTTCCGTGGCCAAGCGGTCAAGTACTTTGGCTTCGAATTCAGAGATTGCGAGTTGAAATCCCGGTGTTTGCAATAAATAACATATAATTAACATATCTCTTTCTTTTATTTATCTCTTTCTCTGGAACGTGCCACTAATATACTTAATATTATTTTACATGAATGAAATGTTTTATGACACATATTAATTAAATAAAAGTTGTTTGCGCATGCCGGACTTGAACTCGCAACCTCTGGATTCGTAGTCGAGCGTCTTACAATTCGACTACGGAGGTCGTCTAGCCGTGTTTGGTGACAATAACTCTTTAGTCAATTACTACTCAACCTTCCTCTTCCCATTTTCCTTTTTCCCTTCACCTTTTTCGGCATCACAACATACCCAATTGGACATAGTTGTGCAGAAAGCGTCCTACCCACAATACCAAAATCGAGTCTTACACACTTTCCTATAGATAAATACGATCTGCTCCAAATTCAATAGAGATTATTGAGATATTTGACTTAAATGTAAGTTCTAAAACATTATAAAATGTTAGATAGCATAAAAAATATATATTTTTAATAAACACATTTATAGATTAAAAATAATCTATTTATAATAATGCTTATAAATAAATTTTAAAAAACACTGATATTCACTTTACAAATGCCGATTACGCATATTGATGCTTTTTTACTGTCATATTTTCAAACTCGTTTTTCTCAAACTCATTTTTTGGGGTTATATGCTTTCTGCACAACTACGTCCAATTTAGGACACCATAATCCCACTGGCTTCGAGCGGTTGGGATTATTGCTGTGTTAATATTTTTAAATCTTTTTTCGCTTCGGACGTAACTGCCTTTTCTTTGAGGCTTTTTCTGGGCACTTCCCGAATCAATTAGTTTTTTTCTTTATTCAACAAAGTCCATTGTGCGAAGGAACAGATTACGCGTTTCGCCGAAATTTGCGGTGGCTCCTTTGAAACCAAATATAGGCAAAATACACAGCACCGAACTTCATCGATTTTTGGCAGTGACATTGAAAATACGAGATTGGCAGAGCCAGTGGAACTATGGCAGCCTTAGTTTGTGGACGGCTGTAAGGCTGAATGAAGTGGAGGTATTTGAGGAAGAAGAGGTTTTGAATAACCCAGCTATTCAAAACTGAACTTTTTTTTTAAATTGACAGTGTTTGTGCCTTTTTTGTGTAATTATTTCTTGGTTTGATTTTTTTTTTTAAATTTTTTATACATCATTTGGATGAAAATTTTTGTTTAAATTGTCTTATTTTTTTATTGTTTTTTTTTTTACTGTCTTTACTTTGCATTCATTGCAATTTATATTTTTTTAGACTTAATTGTTTTATATTTATGAATATTGTGTATTAATGCACTTACTCGCTCTATTTAAAAACGCCTTAAATTAAAATTTAGTAATTTTTTAAAATAATAAACAACTGAATAACATTTAACGACGTGAATTTTTATATTAAAACGGGTGTATTTTCATTAAATTTCATATTTAATACCGCGAACCAGTCCCATGTAGTACCGTCTAGACCCCATGAAACTATAATAATAATAATAATAAAAGTTTTATTCCGGAAGGTATGCAGGAGTAGTGCAATGCAATACCTTCCATAATTGATATCAATACATAGTAATAATAATAGTAACAAAATAATAATTAACAGAAATTCATAAGAAATAAATAAATAAGTAAATAAAAATATATGAAAATAAAATAATAATAATGATGATAAAAAAAAAATAAATAAATAAATAAAGTAAAAAATAAATAAAGAATGTAAGTAAGAAAATATTAATGGAGTATATTAGGCACCTATGGCATCACCAATCGGGGTATGTTCTGAGGCTGAAGGATAAAGTGGGGAAGGGAAGGAGATGGGTGAGAGGAAGGTCAAAAAGTACCTGGCTATTCAGATCTGGTCACCAAACACGGTTTAAACCATTTCAAGCAACGTTTCGATTCTGAACGGTGGTCTTTTACCAGGGCCATACTTAGAGTATTTTCCACTTTGGAACGTGCCGCAAATATACTTTATATTATTTTCTATTTATTAAATGTGTTATTAATAATAAAACTTTTTAATCAAATAAAATGTATTTAAACTCGCGACCTCTGGATTCGTAGTCGAATTTCTTACCACTCGACCACGGAGACCGTATGACACTCGTAGGTATTAAACAGCTTTTGCCACTGTCTAATAATCACCATGTTAAAAATTTTCAGTTAACAACATATAAATTTTCCAATTACGTGCACGACTTGAAATATACAAAACCGGTAGAATTTTTTTGTTAGTGAGATAAAACCCCTTAACAAATAGAAAGAAAATAAATCAGCGTAATAGAAAATGGCTTTAGCCGTGTTGGGTGACCAGATCTGAATAGCCAGGTACTTCCTAACGTTCCTCAACCCCATCTCCTTTCCCTCCCCCACTTTTTTCAGCCTCACAACGTACCCCAATTGGGAATGCGAAAGCCTCACTGGCTCCTCACTATTAAAAAATATAAAAGATCCTTTTTGTTTAAAAGACTATTAATGATAAAGGAGATATGTAGCATCGCAAAAAGAGTATTAAATCTCGTGTGAAATTAGGTAATAACAACAAAGTATATGTATAACTAATAGTAGTTACAATGGTACCCATACCTATTGCCTGGAATAGACTATCACATGAAGAGAGTATTTAAGACTCGACACAGTTCAGAGTCAAACTCAAAACCCATTTCTTCAAAAAATCATATCCATAATCAAGATGTGTAACAAACCCAATAAATTTTCTGTCTCAACCAAGAAGAAAAAAATCAGACTCGCATTCCTTAAATTCATTAGAAGATTTTCATCATTATCTGTTCCTTACTACGAATAATTTGAAAAGACCTTTGATATACTATATGTTCGATCCAGAAACTGCGATTCAGTTTTGGAAAGACGTTAATGAATTTGAGTGGACTGTAAAACGATTATACTTAATGAATGATTTGATTGTATTTGAGGACAAATAAGAAAAGGTAAATTTATGCCAGCTTGCTCACCTGTTAGACGTCTGCGAGAGGGGCCGACCTATCTGCCCGTGCGATGAAAAGTCGAGTGGGGCGAATCCTCCAGAGACGGATGCGAAGCGAAGCGCCGTCCCTGGGTGGTCCAAGCGATTGTAGACGAAAGAGATCGAATTGAGACGCGCCGCTCTCGACGTCCAGAACTTAATATGGCTGCCCAGTGGTGGGGGTTATCGTTACAGGCTGTTCAACACACTTTATCCAGCCATACAAATAATGCGTGGTAACAGAACAAGCTGGCAAAAGGGGAGGTAGGAACTGGACAAAAGGTTTCTGGTTAGGACCTATCAAATTGTTGATTTTAGGACCCAACACTATATTTTAAATTTGCACTCATGCCCTAAAAAATGAAAAAATGTACATAAAAATACATCTTTATATAAATCACCTAAAATTAAAAATAATTTTACTAAAGTGATTGTGTCCTTCCAGAAGTGACCTGCCAAATAAGTATATTGCTCTACAAACATATAAACTAGAAATAAGATTTGTACAGCGCTCTTGAGGTAATTTTTCACAAAAACGGCGCTATACAAATTATCCTAGAATTTCAAAGTCTACTCACAAAAGTAGACTAAATGAATCGTATCTCGTAAAACAAATTCTGAGAAACCATGAATACCACACCTCACATCATATATACATATAATAATAAATTATTCCAGAAGGTATGCAGGAGTAATGCAATGCAATACCTTCCATAATCGACAATAATTAATAGTCACAATGATAACAAAATACAAGTTATGATACACACAATAATACAATAAAAAAGTAGTGAATGTCATTTTAATCGAGCGTGCTTCAAGGTGGTCTCTGCGACATATCTATGAAAAAATACCTTAGATCAAAATCTATGGGGCTCAAACTGAGAAGCTTATAACAAAAAGATTACTGCAATAACCGTCGCCGTGAGTGGTGGGGTTCCGTTGCCGTGACAAACGCCGGGACTAATCTCGAACTCTACGCCATCCGCCGACAAAGTTACAGCTATTTCACAAAACGTTCCGTTCCAGTCTCGAGTTTGACATTAACCGTATGAGTTCGTGTTACGTAGCCGCGTCAAGGACCGAAACCAACCCGGAAGGAAGAGTGTGTGAAATAACAATGTCAACAAATACGGGGAAAATTGGATCAACTGTTTTTTTTTATACACATACATAGCCTGTTCAAAAGAAAAGGTGAATTTTGAATTTTCGCGGGCTGTGTACATTCGATTATCGATTTTTGTTGTTGTTGTTATGTTGGTACACATATGTTTATCATATATTAGCATTATCAGCCATTTTGGATTAGTGGTTTGATTTTGACAACTGGAAAGGTTAGTCACGTTTTTGTGTGTTCTTCGATTTTTCACTTTTTGAAAAAATGGATCAAAGAATAAAATCCATGATTTTTTTTCCACAACTCCAGGACGTTCATCGTCATTAACATCTTCTCCGCCTTTTGTAAAGCCCTTGTACCACTTATAAACACTTTTTTGAGACAATGTAGACTCGCCGAATGCCACAGTCAACATTTTAAGTGCGTTGGAGCACTATATTCCATTTTTAACGCAAAATTTAATACATATTCTTTGATCCATTTTTTTCAAAAGTAAAAAATCGAAGAACACACAAAAACGTAACTAACCTATCCAGTTGTCAAAAACAAACCACTAATCCAAAATGGCTGATAATGCTAACATATGATAAACATATGTGTACCAACATAAAAACAAAAAAAATGATAATCGTATGTACACAGCCCGCGAAAATTCAAAATTCACCTTTTCTTTTGAACAGACCTCGTATAATATATGCTCGGGCAGAGCTTTGTATACCATACAAAGATGGCAGCCAAATCGGAAGAAAAATTGAAATTGATTATTTTAAAAATTTTCAAATGAAGAATGAGATCGATTAAAAATGCCGGTTTCTTATAAGGTATCGGTGTCTGAATTGGCAGAAGCGTTACTCCCGAAAAGAGGAGGTTTCGAGTTTGAGTCTCGGTCGCGACCGTTATATTTTTTATGTTTCATATTTACGTTGAAGATTATTGATATTAGTTCAATTATTAATAAAAAATATAAGCATAAAATGTTTACACTTAATTCTGATTTTCAATATATTTTGGATGGCTGAAAGGCCACAAAAGTCGTCAGAATCAAACGAGAGTCAGATCATTCGATGTAGAAAAAATAACTGATTCAAACTGCATATTTAATTCGTTTTTGACCAAAGTGTCGCTTGAGCCCTTTTGCCTTTCCAGTCACGATACGGCTTTAACAAAGTCAATCGGTTCCTGGGTAAGCCACCTTGCGCTATTTCAACCAAGGCGTTTGTAACACTACACAATGAGCGACCAAGGCACTCCCCGCGGCCATTTAGCGAACTAATCATCCCCCGCCGGGAATCGAACCAAAGCCTTTCATTATCCCGCGGAGGCAGTTCCACGTAATTGATTTATAGCCCGGCTCCACCCAAAGAGGGGGATGCGTGGGGTTTGTGATTTAAGACCAAAAAACGTCTGAATTTCTTCAAATTTATAAATTTCTCACAGAAGGCTTCTATTATTTTTAGAGAAATTCGACCTAATACCGCTTATGGATAAAAATGTAATCTATACTACCAATCTAATGGTTTTAGCTTTGTTAAGTAACTGACGACCTGCGTGGTGGAGTAGTAAGACGCTTGGCTACGAATTCAGAGGTCACGGGTTCAAACCCAACATGCGTCAATAACTTTTATTTAATCAATTTGTGTCATAATACATTCAAATTCATAAAATAGTAAAAAAAAAATATTTGCGGCACGTTTCAGAGTGGTAGATACTCGTATCGCCCTGGTGAAAGACCACCATTCAGAATCGAAACGTTGCTTGAAATGGCTTTAGCCGTGTTTGGTGACCAGATCTGAATAGCCAAGTACTTCCCAACCTTCCTCTTCCCAATCTCATTCCCCTCCCCACTACCTTCAGCCTCACAAAATATCCCGATTGGGGATGCCATAGTCTCACTGGCTCTAGACGCTTGGGAGCAGTTGAGACTCTTGTGCGGTATCCACTATAAAAATAAAAACAAAAGTATTAACTGTAAAAAATATATATAAAAGACAATCATTCAGAATCTAAACGTTGCCTGAAGTGGCTTTATCCGTGTTTGGTGACCAGATGTAAATAGCCAAGTACTTCCAAGCCTTCTTCTTCCTATATCCTTTCTTTACCATCACCTTCAACCTCACAACATACCTCGATTGGGTAATGTCATAGTCTCACTGGCTCCAGACGGTTGGGAGCAGTTGGGACTCTTGTGCGGTATTAACTATAAAAAATATATAATTTAAAAAACACCACCATTCAGAATTTAAACGTTACTTGAAACGGCTTTAGCCGTGTTTGGTGATCAGATCTGAATAGTCAAGTACTTCCCAACCTTCCTCTTCCCCATCTCCTTCACCTCCCATCACTTATAATCTCACAACATACCTGGTGTTCGATCCAGAAACTGCGATTCAGTTTTGGAAAGACGTGATTGAATTTGAGTGGACTGCAAAACGATTATACTTAATGAATGATTTTATTGTATTTGGGAACAAATAAGAAAAGGTAAATTTATGCCAGCTTGCTCACCTGTTAGACGTCTGCGAGAGGGCACGAACTATCTACCCGGGCGATGAAAAGTTGAGTGGGGCGAGTCCTCCAGAGACGGATGCGAAGCGAGGCGCCGTCCCTGGGGGGTCCGAGCGATTGTAGGCGACTGAGATCGAAATAAGACGCGCCGCTATTGACGTCCCGATCTTTGTGTTTTGCCGGATGGTGGGGGTTATCGGTTTTTCAACACACTTTACGTAGTCATACAAACAGAACAAACTGTCAAAAAGGGAAGGTAGGAACTGGACAAAAGGTATCAGGTTAGGACCCATCAAATTGTTGATTTTAGGATCCAACACCTAGATTGGGGGTGCCATAATCTCAGTGGCTCCAAACGGTTGGGAACAGTTGGGACTCTTATGCGAAATTAACTATAAAAAATACTTTGTTTGAATGGCTTGATTCATTCCGGATCTTTCTGTTGGATCCGAAGCTGCGATACAATGCCGAATGTGTTTTCAGCTTCAGATGAATTAGGGAAATAGTAGACTGTAAACGATAAACTATATTACTTGAAGAAAGTGTCTAATTATGGATGTGGAGAGATTATGAAATGAAGGAGATAGGTTACCAATTCACTCACCGATGAAGTTGAAGTTCTTGATTATTCTGACACGTTGTATTATATACGAACACCACAACAAAAACCACACTTAATTGATTATTATTAGACGAACAACAAAAAACCAAACGACCAAGCGAGACACCAACTAACTAACACGTTTTTTCGCATAGTCAGAAACCTTTTTTTAATCAAATTTCTAGATCGAGTAAGAGGGGTCCAATATGGTTATAATTTTGTAAATATGACATTCCAACTGTTCAAATCAGTTGATATCACAATTCCCGTCATTATTTATTCAAGCGGAAAATGTTGCTCGTGCAACGATTGAGGATTAAGCTAGTAGAGGATAAACTCGCGACACCACGGTGGGAACCCGACGCCTTGAACCGCACAAGAGTCTCAACTGCTCCCAACCGTCTAGATCCAGTGGGACTATGACATTTCTATCAATTTCATCATGTTTTGAGGTGATTTTTCACAAAAACGGCGCTATATAAATTATCCAAATATTATTATTTTTTGGGTGCTAATCATTGTTATTTTTTATATCACTGTTATTTTATATCTTATGTTATGTAAAAGTCCATGAGAGCGTATATAATAATTAAATAAATAAATAAATCCCCAAATAGGGTATGTTGTGAATCTGAAAGTAATGGGGAGGGGAAGGATATTGGGAAGAGGAAGGTTGGAAAGTACCTGGCTATTCAGATCTGGTCACCAAAAACGGCTAAAGCCATTTCAAGCAACGTTTTGATTCTGAATGGTGGTCTTTCACCAGGGCGATACTTGGAGTATCTACCACTCTGATTCGATTCTGTTTCGATTGTCGCTTCTTTCCAAACTCGGTGTTGTTGAATGTGAAAATCGAATATAGTGAAATGGTTGGATAAGGTGGAAACTGGATGAAAAACAAGAAGGTAAGAATCGAACAAATTATCTCTTTGAAGTTCAAAACTTTCTCTTATTCCAAAATTATCCCCCAATATTGGTAACTGCCGCAGTTCCGCTCGGTTTATTAGTTTAATCGCAACTTTGACAAGGTATATGTTTTATCTCAGATGAGTAATGATCTCGCTGGAGAGCGCTCCATCCATCTTTGCTTCTCCCTTGGGCCTCCCTTACTAAAACGCAATGGACTGAAAACTCGTTACAATGAAGGGTTGATACTTGGAATTGTTATCTTTGAACTACTGAACAGATAATCCCTAGAAATGCGATCTAAATTGATTTGAAATAAAACTGAGGTCACCAATTTCGATTTAAAAAAAACCTTTCTACTCTCCTGGGACAGGCCGATGTAATTGATTATCTGCTTAAGAAAGAATTTTGATATTTGTACATTTTTGATAATCTTATTTCTTCTTTGGGGATGCTGTGTGGAAGGTCTTTTTGAGAAAGGGAAGGCGTGAACTGAAGTCTTGAAGAGACCCATGTTAAAGGAGGGAAGAAACACAGAGGCCGGTTATTACAAAATTGTTCTACAACCGAGCTGTTGGACATAAGAACGAGTCGTAGGAGCGATCCGTTTTTGTGTGGCGAATGTCAACCGTATGCTAATGTCGGGCGCGCGTTTTATAGAGTTACCCAGCTGTGTATCGGCGTAAAAGGGATCAATTACGCAATTTCCTCGTAGCATCTTCCTTTGAAATACCGGTAGAACAGGGACAGCATTCCTATCTGACATCTGTGCTCCAAAGATTGCAATCCGTTTTTAAAGATAGGAAAATCTATCAAACCGCTTGTTTCTGTACAGAGTCAAGGGTTTTTTTCAGGCGTTTAGGGGCTCCAGACCAGAGGTGAATGCCAAATTCAATAGTGGGGCCCATTTGCGATTTGCACAAGATCAATAGTTGAATACTATTGAAGTATACGCGGGCCCTGTACAGTACGCCCAACTTCTGAGAGGCTAACTTAACTCTGGTTTCGATGGAGCCCCCGTGCTTTAGCTGGTCACTTGGGGTTACACCAAGCATGTCAATGAAAGGCTTGCTGGGAAGATTATTCCGTTGAAGGAGACTAAATTATCATTATGACCCCTTTTAGTCATGATTGGGTCTTTGAAACATTAACTTCGCCGAGATTATTCTACTGATTTCTGCTTAAGAAATAATTTTGATATTTGAAAATGTTTAATCAATTTAAACAGAAGTAAGACAACTTTGAGCTTACTTCAGACACACAAACACGATGTACACTTCTATCGGTTTATCTCTTGAGTGCCTAATATTTCACCAAGAATTATCAGTTTCAAAATTAGACAAAACGCTCTAAATGACTGTGTTTTGTGACTTCTAGCAGAATTCAAGCAAAATAAAAGTTTCTCTAAAGTATTTTAGTTAAATTATTGCAGTATGTTAGTTAGACATGTGGAATTTTCGCAGGTAGTTTTTTCAAAGATACACAGTAAAACGTAATACTTAGATAAATAAAATGCCAATTTTGACCTACGGGTTAATTAGGTCTTGACTTAATTATGTGACTTAAAAAAATGATTTAAAAAATCATGATGACTTGGATTATTTAAATGTTAATGTTGAAATATATTTCCGACTTTCAAACTTCAGCTTTAATGAGAAATAAAATGCGGGGTTTCGATGTAACCTCTCGAGATATAATTTATTCTTATTCTTGGAAAATAAGTCTGCGGTGAAATAATTCGAACGAATTACGAAAAAATGATAATTATTTTGGTTTTTCGACTGCTTCTCTCGGCTTGTTATATAATGAAAGAATAATAATAATCTTTGGAAAATACGAAAATAGAAAAAACACAGAAAACCAGGTTGTGACTGACACTCAAACCCGAAACCTTCTCTTTATCCGGGAATGGCACGCCTAGCAATCCCGCTATCCCGACCAATTCATCAAGCGTCATTTTTAACGATCACTTCTTTAAAACTGTTAAAATTATTGTTGGATCCAAAGCTGCGTTAAAACACCGATTGCGTTTTCAGCTTTAGACGAATTTGGAAAATAGTGGACTGTAAAACGAGAAACTCGAAGAAAGTGTCTATCTGTGGCTTGTGGAAAGATTATGGAATAAAGTAAAATTAAGAAACCATTCACTCACCAGTGTAGTTGAAGTTGAAGTTCTTGATTTTTCTTACACAGTTGTATTATTAACAAAACACCACACTCAATTTGAGTCTTCTTATTCACGAAGAACCACGTTTATTTTATATTATTTGGAGACCAAAACAACAAAGCGAAAAACCAACGAGTGACACATTTTTTCTCTCTAAACTAGTTCCTTGCCAAAAATATATTTCATAGGGGGGGTTGCTAGTAATTTCCAAAACAAAAAGAACTAGAACCGGTTCCTCGCCAAAAAAAACACGAAAATAACGGACAAAGGATATCGATATTTTTATTTGCAAAAATTTGGAACCTTGGAACCGGTTCCTCGGAGAATAATATCGACGGTCCGGCTAGTAGCCGGTTCCTTTTAACCAGGACAGGAATATCGACCATCTCTAATAATATTATATTATATTTGTATTTTTTTCGGATATTTCTGGCAACTGTCGTAATTCATAATCGTGGGCAACGATCTATCCGAACAAAATAAAAACAGACGGTATAATGGATAGAAATATCCATTTTTATGCTAACGGAAGATTTCTAACATTTTGCAAATCGAAGAGTAATTTATATCTAACCCGGAATTTCCAAGATCGTGAAGGGTCCGGTTTCGAATCTCGGTCACAACCTAATATTTTTATTTTTTCGTACTATTTGAAAATATACAAATTAATGCTTCAAACAATTGAAAGTACGAGGTAATTAATGGTTGACAACATATTATTATGCTCTTCCGTGAGCGTATTACGAAACTACCGCTCGCCTGGGTTAGTGACGGCTTGCATGGTCGAGTGGTAAGAGGCTCGACTACGATTGCAAAGGTCGCGGGTTCAAACCCGGCGGGCAAAATTTTATTTTATGAAATTAATAAGTGCAATAACAATTTTATTTGAAATTAAAATAATGTGTTGTATCTACATATTTGCGGCACGTTTTAGAGTGTAAATACTCTGAGTATCGCCCTGGAAAAAGAACACTATTCAGAATTGAAACGTTGCTTGAAATGGCTTCAGCCGTGTTTGGTGACCAGATATGAATAGCCAGGTACTTCTCAACCTTCCTCTTCTCCATCTCCTTCCCCTCCTCACCACCTTCAGCCTCAAAATAACCCCAATTGGGGATGCTATAGTCTCACGCTTGGGAGCAGTTGTGACTTTTGTGCGGTGTTCACTATAATTGTTTTTTTTTAATTAAAAAAAGTGAGCGAGACACTGTTACGACCGTCACTCACATAAAACTGGCAATCATGGCGCTTTTTAGCGCGTTTTACACATATATTTAGTAATGAATCATTTGAATTTGTCCGATTATTAGATTATGAGTTGAGGATCATGTTTTTCATACATACAATGTTGAGTTCTTCTTAGTAGGGTTTAGTTTATAACACAATCTCTCCGAAAAGAGTATTGGCTTTAAGCCATCGACATGCTCTTAATAAGGTAAGATTAATTTACTAATAATGGACAGGGTCGGCTCCACAACATTTCGCGCCCTGTTGAGTTAAGTTAAATTAAGTTAAATTAATATAAGTTAAATTAAGTTACGTTAAATTAAGAAAAGTTAAATTAAATTAAGTTTAATTAGGTTGTAAATTGATTAAATAAATTAAAAAGTGTAATTAAGTTTAATTAAGTTAAATTAAATCAAATTACATTAAGTTCCGATTGCGTCCAGACAAACGCCTTTGACACGAATGATAAATGACTACAAGGTAAATAAAAATCGTCAAGAATTATAAATGAGGGCAAAGGTTAGTGAAATTTGACAATAATGATAAAAGACGACCCAGTGAATGGGAAAGTGACAAGAATAATAAAGAGGGTAAAGGTAAATTAAATTGACAAGAATGACAAAAGAGGGCAAAAATGAATGAAATTTGAAAAGAATTGCAGACGATAACAAGGGTGAAAGGAAATTGACAAGGACGACAGAAGAGGGCAAAGTTAAATGAAATTCGACAAGAATGACAAAAGAGAGCAAAGATTACTGAAATTTGACGAGAATATCAAAAGACGATAAATGCGAATGATATTTGAGAAAGACGATAAGGGTGAATAGAAATTGTCAAAAATTATAAAATACAAAAAGGGGGATAAAATTTGACAAGAATTACAAAAGACAACAAAGATGAATGACAATTGAGAAAGACGATAAGGGTAAACAGAAATTGAAAAGAATTGCAAAAGGCGAAAAAGGTGAATTAAAATATGACAGATTGACATTGACAAGGGTGAATAGAAATTGACAAAAGTAGTCAAAGGTGAATGAAATTTAACAAGAATGACAAAAGATGACAAGAATGACAAATGAAGGCAAAAGAGAAAGAAATTTGATAAGAATGATAAAAGACGACATGGTTAATAGATATTGACAAGAATGTGAAAAAATGGCGAAGGTGAATGAAATCTGACAAGAATGACAAAAGAAGGCAAAGGTGCATAGAATTTGACCGAATGTCAAATATGATAAGGGGAAATAAAATTTGACAAGGATGACAAAAAAGGGCAAAGGCAAACAAAATTGGACAAGAATGACGAAAGGGAGCAAAGATAATAAAATTTAACAGGAACGACAGAAGAAGGCAAGGGAAAGTGAAATATGACAATATGATTTTTTTTTAATGACAAGGGGGGATGGGAATTGACAAGGATGACAAAATTGGGCAAAATTAAATGGAATTTGACAAAAATGACAAAAGACGACAAAGGTAAACGATTTTTGAAAAAAAACGATAAGGGTTAATAGAAATTGACAAGAATTACAAAATACGACAAATTTCAATGGAAATTGAAAATAAAAATATAAGAGGGCAAAGGTACTTGAAATTTGATATGAATGACAAAAAAGGTAAGGGGGAATGAAATTTGACAAGAATGATAAAAGACGACAAGGTGAATATAAATTGCCAAGATTCATAAAAGAAGGTAAAGGAGAATGAAATTTGACAAGAATAATAAAAGACGGTAGGGTGAATAGAAATTGCCAAGATTCATAAAAGATGGCAGAGGTGAATGAAATTTGACAAGAATGATAAAAGACGACAAGATGAATAGAAATTGTCAAGATTCATAAAAGATGGCAAAGATATTTGACAAGATTGACAAAAAGGGCAAAAGGGAATGAAATTTGAAAAAGACGGTAAAGGTGAATGAAATTTGGCAAGAATGATAAAAGACGACGAGGTAAATAGAAATTTACAAAATAGTGAATGCATTAATTTATTTTTTATTTTATTTTTTATCAGGGAATATTAAATCATTAAGAATGACAAAGAAAGGAGAATGAAATTTGACAAGAATAACAAAATACGGTAAACTTGAATGAAATTCAACAAGAATGATAAAAGACGATAAGGTTAATAGATATTGCCAAGATTCATAAAAGGTAAATAAAATTTGACAAGATTGACAAAAAGGGCAAAGGGAATGACATTTGACAAAACGACAAAAGACGGTAAAGGCGAATGAAATTTGGCAAGAATGATAAAAGACGACAAGGTAAATAGAAATTGCCAAAATAGTGAATGAATTAATTACTTTTTTTTTTATCAGGGAATATTTTATGTAATTTAAATAAGATCTTTATTTTCACGGCGCCCCTTCAGAGATGGCGCCCGTGTTATCTGCACAGTTCGAACCTATGGTAGATCCGGCGCTGATAATATAATCGGCATATCGATTACGATTCCATAACCAATTATGTAATATAATACTATTCATGTGTTTGTAAATATATGGCATCTCTGACTCACACCATTCCAAATATGTTTACATATTTTAATGCTTTAAAATCAATCTTTCCGAGAGATCCAAATTTTCCACTTCGTATTTACCGAATTAATGATTTATGGATATACAATATCTCGGCTTTAGGCCTGTGAACCTACAAAATTTATAATTTTGAGATATATTTTTTTTACAGAATGACAAACATTCCCGGATTACGAATAACTTGACAATATTTGAAATTCCTACTTTTTTTATATGAATACCGCACAAGAGTCAACTGCTCCCAACCGTCTAGAGCCAGTGAGACTATGACATCCCCAAATAGGGCATGTTTTGAGGCTGAAGGTAGTGGGGAGGGGAAGGAGATTGGGAAGAGGAAAGTTGGGAACTACCTGGCTATTCAGACTTGGACACCAAACACGGCTAAAGCCATTTAAAAAACGATTCGATTCTGAATGGTGGTCTTTTACCAGGGCGATACTTAGAGTATCTATCACTCTGGAACGTGCCGCAAATATACTTTTTTAAACTATTTTTATATGAATCAAATGTGTTATGACACATATTAATTAAATAAAAGTTATTGACGCACGCTGGGTTTGAACCCGCGACCTTTGGATTCGTAGTCGAGCGTCTTACCACTCGACCATGGAGGTCGTCATAATAAGTGGAAATGTTGCTTGTGCAATGATGGAGGACTTAGCTAGTAGGGGGATTGCACCCACGACGCCCGGGTGGGAATCCAACGCGTCTGTCCACTCAGCTACCGACCGGTCATTTATTAAAGATATCAAAGAACTTTTTTTGTGAATACCGCACAAAAGTTCCAAACGCTCCCGACTGTCCGGAGCCGATAGGACTATGGCATCCCCACCTGGGGTATGTTGTGAGGCTGAAGGTAGTGGAAAGGAGAAGGAGATGGAGAAGAGGAAGATTAAGATATACCTAGTCACCGGACACGGCTTAAGCCATTTCAAGTAACGTTTTGATTCTAAATGTTAGTCTTTTACTAGGGCGATTCTGAGAGTATCTACCATTCTATATTAAAAGTTGCTTGTAAAGTTGGGCGGATAACTTAAAACTCTTCTCATTAATGTGTATTTTTTTTTAATATTCAGTGCTTAAACGGCCGACCTACCCCGAATGAAATGCTGAATGGGAGAAAAACTACATATTTAAAAATAATAAAGGGAGATTATAAAGAATAGTAAATATATTTGTTGGTTATCTTACCTTGGCCTACTTTGAAGTTCGAAACAACACTTGAGCTACTGTATTTCACTTTGTTTTTAAATTTATTATTTAAAGTTTTATTCTGTAAAAACTAACACATTTATAATATTATTTATTTATTACAAAATATTATTTTGCTACACCATTTACAATCAACAAATACGCAATGTCTCCAAAAGGGTAGGCAGATACAACTTTTGCACATCAACTTTCCATCAATATCTATTTCAGCATTCGTTCCACAGACCTATTCATCTAAAAATACCTTTCTCAAATTTATACTTGATTGAATTAACAATTTCCCGCAGCCGTAAAGCTATTTTTGTACAATTTATCAAACTTCACAATACCCAGATTGGCAGCGTCTATATCAAACTCAATCACTTCCCAACCTAACTCTCTCGTTTCTCCTTCCCTTTCTCAATTTTATTCAGCCTCACAACGATCTTCGAAAAATTATGATAACATACTATGGCCCTACTAGATCTGGGAACCTGGGAAGATACGAACAAGCACGGTATCATATACCACTGAGCTACAGATACTGTCTGATTTCTCACAGTACAATTGGACATAGTTATGCAGAAAGCGTCCAACCCACAATTTACCAAAATCGAGTCTAACACACTTTCCTATAGATAAATACGAGATTTCTATTTGCTCCAAGCTCCAAATACAATAGATTTTTGGTAAAAAAAAAATTACTGACGCATATTATTATATTTGACTTGAATCGAAGTTTGAAAACGTTTTAAAATGTAGGATATCATAAGAAATAATTTTTTTTAATAAACACATTCATAGATTATAAATTACCTATTTATAATAGTGCTCATAAAGAAAAAAAACACTGATATTCACTTTACAAATGCCGATTACGCATCTTAATGCATTTTTATCGTCATATTTTCAAACGCCGTTTTTTCAGCTTCATCTTTTTGGGGTTTGATGCTTTCTGCATAACTACGTCCAATTAAGCACTAGCACTTTATATAAATCTTTGTTTTATCTATAACATTAAACGGCGTAAAAATGAAAATTATATTTAAAAAAAACCCAATTTAAAAACTAGGGTTTTTTGTTCAGTAAAGACCTTTTCCCTAAGAACTCACTAATGTTAACTTAAATTAAGTCAATTAAATGCAACCATCAGATGGTGATAGTAATAAGGCCTAATGAGCCGCAGTACTAGTTAGATAGACATTATGAGGGGTATTTGAATAAGCCCCAGCTAGTTAGCAGAGGATTACGAAAGAATCCATAAAATCAAAAAAAAAAAGATTAAATTCAATGGTGCAGATTGCTAAGCTACGGAGGCTGCCTCTTGATTACTGAGAAATTAATAAAATCTGTGTGTGAAAGGAAAAACGGAATAAGTGAAACAAATGAAGTTTCGAGTTAAGTATGCAGAATCGTTCCTTAGATACATATCCAGCAAGGAAAAATGAGACGAGTCGGAAAATAAAATAACGCGCTTTTATTTTTTTGGAAAAGGACATGTGCCATGACATGATTACATACAAAAAAAAATTCCTAAATACTGTTCTTCCTTGCACACACAAAAAAACTCTTTTAAAAAGTGTGTCCGGCTTACAACTCTTTCGAAATCAACACATCCAAATTTGTAAATTAGCAAACAACAGTTATTATTTAAATAAAACGTTTAAAAAAGACGTTTGAACTATCCAATATCAACGGTTAACACAAACGAACACAATGCACAAACGAATCGTTAAAAAACACTTAGATGAATTTATTGCGAAAGCTTAGAATTTCCAATGGTTTTATTCAGAGTCTACTCGGGTAGCAGAACATGTGATAAGTAGCGGGTGGAAAGTGTACGGCCGACTCAACAGGTATATTACGTTGCTGGCTTGCTGGAGGTAGTGTCGGAGGTTCCAGCGACGAGGCGGGTGGGTGAGGCGAGACTGGGAACTGACTGAGGCTTTCGGGCAACGGCTGGCTGAAGGATACAGCCTTGCAGCCGGAGATTCTCAAAGGGTGGGGTGTTATTGACACCGAAAATAATTTATTAGTGCTTATCAAACATATTTTTTAAGGTTGACTCGTAGCACGTGTTAGATCTTGTCGTAGAAGAACGAATACACATACTGCCAATGACGTTACACATTTATATAGAGACACGTTGTAGCGCTCTCAAAGTGGCAAGCAATAATCACGCTAGTTGGTGTGATCGGTGCTTAAGCCGATTTAGTAGTAAACGGTCACGCGTCGCTTGAGGTCGTTTCAAGCAAGTATGGAACGCGGTCCGAACTTCAGATCTGTTTCGTTCATACAGATATTATATGAATGTCTATCTTTGTCATACATGACTGATATTTGAATGATGAATTTACTGGTAACGTGTGTTTTGCTTGCCACATTTTGTGTTAATATTCTAAGGCTATAACGTGTCTATATATGTAACGTCATTGCATACTGCCGTCATGAGAAAGAGGCGCCTTAAATTAGGCACCTGTAATTTTTAAGTATTTTTAATATGATTGTTACCATTGCATGTATTGTTTTTATGACTGAAATGGATATCGCTACGATTGTTACAATAACCTATGCTTTGAAAAACCTAGCTGTACTTACAATTATCTCATGAATATTGACCGGTTAGTAGCTGAGTGAACTATCGCGTCGGATTCCCGGGTTCATCCCGGATTCGTCGGGTTCAATTCCTTTACTAGCTAAGTCCTCCATCATTAAAATGATAGTAGTAAGAATTTTTCCAAATATTGTCAAGTTATTCTTAACCCGGGAATGATGAAATATAAATACAGACTGAAGCGCCATTTTAGAAGTTTACACCAGAGCACTTTAAAGTTGTTTTTTTTTACAATAAAATGTATAAATCTTCAGTACTTGGTTGGATTTTGAAAAAAAAAAGTTAACTCGGGTAACTGAATGCTCTCACTGAGTTACCTGAAGCGACGAAAGCTAAAAAAGTCCCAAACTTGTGTCGCTTGAGTCGAGCCTTCTCCCAAATGGTAAATATATTTTAGATGGCTGAAGGGCCACAAAAGTCTTCAGAATTAAACGAGAGTCAGAGCATTCGATGCAGAAAAAAAACTGACAAGGAACCATATATAGTATACGATTGGGAACAAATTATTCAATACAGTAATTTCTGACAAATAAAAGACACAATTCACGCAAAGAAACTGTTTTTTTTTTAATTCCGTAATTTATGTCATCATTTTGATTTCAGTAAAAAGATCTTGAGAACGAAAAGCTGAAAGAGATTAAATTGAGAGATCTTTCAAAATAGTGAATTAGAATAGTTATTGATTTTAAAAATACAAATTTTATTAAAAAAATACTATTTCATATTTACTGAACCTTATTTCCTTTCATATACCAACGAGAACTACTCGATCTAAATTCTATTTAGCTGCTTAGATGAATTAAATAATGTAGATACGTTACTAAGACAACGCGCCTGATGGCACTTAACAAAGTCAACGAGACATACCTTCGAAACACGCTTCATATAGCTATCTCTTCCGCACACACATATTCTTTGAATGGCTATCCTTTTCATACCCGAGTGAAACATTTAGTGGTGCAACATAAGTGGTGCTACATTTTTCGTGAGATTTCTATGAATATGACGTGTCTTGTATTTTATGTCTATATTTAGTTGTAACAATAACATCAGGACTGAGTCTTTCAGATACTCGCTTGTACCTAGATTGCATGTAGTTGGTAATACATACGCAGAGGTGGCTGATGTATTTAACTGCACGAAATGTAGATACAAGAAGGCCATACCATCATATATCTTCAATCAATATTAATTTTATGTAATCAAACACTATTCTTTATCATTTTACAACTATTGTTTATTTTTGTTTGAGCAAATAATTTCCATTTTGTCACTGCCAAATGTCAAAACTCACTCGGGCGTAAACAATAAAATAAATAAATACTTAATTACGAAAACCACTGAATTTACAGTAGTTAGGAAACTCATCAATTTTAGAGCTCCTACGGCTAACGCGGGGGCTTTATTTACAAGTATACGTAATATTTTAACGTGTCATTCGGAAACGGGTGTCCAGACATTTTAGCAACGCGCACACGCCGGCAACACACTTCACTTCAATGCATTTCTTTGCAATTTTTGACGGAAACATTCAACAGATGTCTCTGCGGGTCGTAAATAATTGCGGCCCACAGTTGAAGCGCCGCCCCTCCCACTCTGCGAGAACGTCCGGACCTGCGCACTAGACTAGTCGGTGCCAGGGACATTTCCCTCCGCCATACGATCCTCTATATTCTGTTCTACTGTCCTACTCTCCCGATGGTCTACTGTTTTACTAGGTCACTGATTATATTCAGGCCGAATTCGCCAAACAATTTGGATTTGTGCCTATTCAAAATGAAAATATTTAATTTGTACCAACTAACCATCACGCCGTCTCCCAGCAGGGGTGGGAAGAGAGTACGGTACGCCATACAACTCATGTCTTGGCACACACTCCTTGCTTCATTCACATTCATACATCGTCTCATACATACTTTTCTGTTATTCTGACTTTTTGCATGGCCCGATTCAAGTATTTGATTCACTTGATCGTGCCATGTCTTCCTCGGGCGTCCCTGACTTCTTCTTCCATTCACTTTCGCATCGTATATTCTTTTCACACTCCTTTCTTCGTTCTTTCGAAACCATCTAAGCGTCCCTTTCTTGATCCTATTCATTACGGGCATACATGGTTTATCGCACATAATAAATAATGACGTTTTGCGAAAAAGGCTTCGTAAAGTTATTTTATTTTTATGTAAACACCGCAAAGAGCCCCAATTGACCGAAGCCAGTGGGGCAAATGTATCCCCAATCGGTGTATGTTGTGAGGCCCGAGGGAAGGGGTAAGGGAAGGAGATGGGGAAGAGGAAGAGGAAGGTTGGGAAACAGGAACCTCGGTAAACAGATCGGTTCACCCAACATGGGTAAAGCCATTTCAAGCAACGTTTCAATTCTAAATGGCGGTCTTTCACCAGGGCAATACTGAGAGTATCAACCGCTCCGTATGTGCGACTATATGTACGAGATCAAATGGATATGGATCAAAGAATAAAATCCATGATTTGTTTTTCCACTCCTCCAGGACGCTCATCGTCATTAACATCTTCTCGGCCTTCTGTAAGGCGTTTGTACCACTTATAAACACTTTTTTGAGACAAAGTAGACTCGCCGAATGCCACAGTCAACATTTTAAGTGCGTTGGAGCACTTTATTCCATTTTTAACGCAAAATTTAATACATATTCTTTGATCCATTTTTTTTAAAGTAAAAAATCGAAGAACACACAAAAACGTGACTAACCTTTCCAGTTGTCAAAAACAAACAACTAATCCAAAATGGCTGATAATGCTAACATATGATAAACATATGTGTACCAACATAACAACAACAACAAAAATCGATAATCGAATGTACACAGCCCGCGAAAATTCAAAATTCACCTTTTCTTTTGAACAGGCCATGTATATACACTGAAGAGACATATTGATACAAGTGTGTTATGAGCGTGTCCGTGTGCCCAAAGTAAGCAGAATTGTTTCTCACTTCAAATTTTCAACTTATTTTTTGTCGAAAAAATAATTTATGGAGATACAATATCTTGGCTTTGAGTTTGTGAATTTACCTATTTGTATCATTCTGAGATATTAAATAACTTGTTTTGTGTGAATACGGCACAAGAGTTCCTACCGTGGGAGCCAGTGGGACTATGGCAACCTCAATCGAGGTATATTGTGAGGGAGTAGGAAAGAGATGGAGAAGAGAAGGTTGGGAATTACCTGGCTATTCAGACCTGGACACCAAACACGGCTAAAGCCATTTCAAGCAACGTTTCGATTCTGAATGGCGGTCTTTCACCAGGGCAATACTTGAAGTATCTACCACTTCGGGAAGTTATAAGGTATTTACCGAATGCGAATTTTAAATCGGTAAATGTAAATCGATAAAAAAATTGTATTTATGTTAAGATGGAAGAGCTGTTTTTCTTTTTTAAAAGAAAGACAAGCATTTCCGGGTTACGAATAAGCTGGCAATATTTGAAAAACTCCTACCGCCATTATAATTAGCGGAAGATGTTGCTTGTGCAATGATGGAGGGCTCTTAGCCAGTAGAGGAATTGAACCCACGACGCCCAGGTTGGAATCCGACGCGTTTGTCCACACAGCTACTAACCGGTTGCTGCTTTTATGTATTGTACAAATAAAAAAAATCGCTAGTATGGAGTGCCGTTAGAGGTTTCTCGTTTGCAAAAACTTCAGTAATTAAAACAACAAGTGTTTATTTTTTATTGCAAAACAGACGGCGGATTCGAGTCCGGGAAGCAGCAAAGTTTAGAAGGACTCGGGATTGAACCCTCGTCTCGCGCTACCCACTTCGAAGATCGACACAACTTTAAATTGAAACTGGAAACTTGGTGGAAAATGCTATTACGGTGTTAGCAGAGCTTCGTTCGTTCGAAATTAGAGATGGTCGATATTCCTGTCCCGGTTACGAGGAACCGGTTCCAAAGCGGTCACTGGAACCGTTGATATTATTTTTTGGAGGAACCGGTTCCTATTTTTGGCAAATGAAAATGTCGAGATCAAATCTGAAATTGTGAATAATCGGTGCTGTGAACGGGGATTACGATTTATTAACGAGATATTCCTCGATAACCCGCGCTTCTTAAACGCTTGAACCCCCCCCCCTCCCCCCTCATTATGTCAAAAAATATCGCTTGAAACCCCCCCCCCCCCCTCACCCCTCAATATGAAAAAACAATCGCTTGAAACCCCCCCCTCTCCCCCCTCATTGTGAAAAAAATATCGCTTGAAACCCGGCCCCCATCCCCCCTCATTATGAAAAAACAATCGCTTGAAACCCCCCGCTAGCAAAATAATCATAGATGCCATTTCTTGATAACATAAAAATGGCTAACAAATCTTCTTCCTGGCGCCAATAACTGGTTCCAGGTAACTTGGTCTCCAAAAATAGCCGGTTCCTCGCCAGTCACCGGTAACTGGAACCGCAGTGCCACCCAATTTCGGATATCAACCAGCCCTATTCGAAATCAAGAACTTTGCATTAAATTGACTTTTTCTGTATACAATGCACCCACTGAACGGAGAATACCTAGAAGTGTTCCGATATTCGTAAATGTTAAATCAATTTCACCAAAAGAAGGGGAAAATTTTCGCCGCCAGTAAGGAAGGACCGTTAACAAAAATGCTGATGGTATTTTTATACACACAGATGCATTGCTTGCATATAGCATGTTTCAAACATGTTATTATTCTACTTCGGAAAAGATAATTCCGGTAAAAATTAAAATATATATATATATATATATATATATATATATATATATATATATATATATATATATATCTACCTAATAAAAAGAACATCCTGTAAAACTTTCCGAATATGTATTTAAACTCAATGATTGTATACACTAGTTGTCCCTTTCTCGTTAGTAACAAACAATAGACTGTTTCTCAGTGACGTTTCGCAAGGATATCGCTGTCGGAATTATATCCATACGCACCAATAAATTATAATTTTGAGCTGTTTGGGTCAACTCTAGTTGCGTTTTTTCTTCTAGAGCGGAAGATACTCTCAGTATCGCCCTGGTGAAATACCACCATTTATAAGAACCGAAAGGTTGCTTGAAATGGCTTTACCCGTGTTTGAATAGCCAGGTACTTCCCAACCTTCCCCTTCCTCATCTCCTTCTTCTCCCCGCTACCTTCAGCCTCACAACATACCCCTATTGGGATGCCATAGTCTCACTGGCTCTAGACGGTTGGGAGCAGTTGAGACTCTTGTGCGGTATTCGTATAAAAAATAAAAATAATAATAATAATCATTTTTAAATCCACGCGAGAGCGAAACCGGCTGGCAAATCTATCGATTGCGTTGTAAATCGGATGCCGAAAAATTTCAAGCGATATTCACGGAAAAAAAATAATAAAAAATTCAAGAATTCAAATCAATTGTGGAATCGGGTCAACTTAAATATATTTAAATAATATTAATAATCTAAATTAATAATAATGGTAATGACCATTGTTCTTTTAAGTTTTTAAGTAAAGTTTTTAGTTTCTGTCTTTTTTCTGTTTTAGATTATTAATATTATTTAATAATAAATAAGCATTAATGCTTTAAAGTTAATTCCAATTTTAATAAACATATTCAATAAAAATCAAAATAAATCATTTTAATTATGAAACCATTTATTGCGGCTAACAAGAAATAATTACATTGAAATATTTTCATATCATATTTTTACACATTCAATTCACTTCAAATCCTTAAGAGAGTAAGATAAGTTATAAATAATTTATTTATTCAATAATAACATAGATATTATCAAATCACTATACTTATTTGTGACAATCAACATTATAACTAGCTTTGTGCATTATGTAAAAGCTAAGGTTACCTGTTACATAGTTAAATTGAAACTTACTACAGTTCCAGAGATGACACTGTAATACATAATTTTAAAATTGATCGTTCACGCATATAGCAATAGCAATTATTACAAATATTAATAGCTAATACAGTAAAACATTTACAAGTGTATGCGTACAGTGGTAGTTATCTCTAGAACTGGAGTAAATGTATTTTCATCTTAATGCAACCAAATCACAACTGAGATATTTTGAGGTTATGTAAAAAAAACTCACAAAACTAGGCTTCAATCAACGATGGCGTCTATCAACACAAACCGACTTCAGACGTTTCTTACTAATTTGTTTGTCAAAATTATTTTGAAAGAAAGACAAACATTCGCAGGCTACGAATAACCGGACAAAATTTGAAAATACTGCTTGTGCAATGATGGAGGACTTGGCTAGTAAAAGGTTGAACTCGCGACGCCTGGATGGGAACCCATAGCTTTGTACCACTTTTGGACGGCCTCCATTGTTGAGTGGTATGACGCTCGACCACGAATCTCAACGTCGCGGGTTCAAACCCGGCGTGCGCCAATAACTTTTATTTAATTGATATGTGTCATAACACATTTTTAATAATAAAAAGTATATTTGCGGCACATTTCAGAGTGGTGGATACTCTAAGTATCGCCCTGGTGAAAGACCACCATTCAGAATCGAAACATTGCTTGAAACGGCTTTGGCCGTGTTTGGTGACCAGATCTGAATGGCCAGGTACTTCCCAACCTTCGTCTTCCCAATCTCCTTCCCCTCTCCACTACCTTCAGCCTGACAACATACCCTATTTGGGAATGCCATAGTCTCACTGGCTCTAGACGGTCGGGAGCAGTTGAGACTTGTGCTGCATTCATATAAAAAATAAAATAAAAAACTTGGCCACACATAGGTTATATTTACGAATGCCATCTAATGACTAATATTTAATAAAATAAGGGTAACGTATGGATAAAATAAATTTATCATGTCATCTACTTGAACTTTAATGCTCATGTTCATAAAGACTAAATTGGCAAATCAAATTTTATAACTGTCAAAAAATTAATCATTTGCAATATATAATATATTTCGATATTCCACAATGTGCCACAATTGCGTATATTTTTAATGCATGGGAGAGGAAGGAGATGAGGAAGAGGTAGGTTGGGAATATCCTGGCGTTTAAAATTCGGTCACTAAACATGGTTAAAGCCAATCAAACGTTTCAAATTCTGGATGGTGGTTTTTCACCATGGCGATACTGAAAGAATCTACCACTTAATTGATTATTGGCATTGGGAGAGGAAGGAGATGGGGAAGAAGAAGGTTGGGAATATCCTGTCGTTTAAAATTCGGTCACTAAACATGGTTAAAGCCAATTTGAACATTTCAACTCTGGATGGTGGTTTTTCACCGTGGCGATACTGAAAGAATCTACCACTTAATTGATTGTTGGATAGCATCGATCAATATAGCAAGGCTGAAGTTGACGCTCGTGACGATAGATGGAAAAAATGAACAGTGATTCTTATAACATAATATTAGGTTAAGCCAAAGTGGAATAATAGACTTAATTTTGATACAGTGAAACGCACTTATAAAATTCCCACATGAGAAGTTTTCTTGCTTAACCTCTAGTGTACCGGCGGTGCCTTGAGGCACCGGCCGTCCGTCATTATCTTTTTGCGTTAGTTTCGGTACAAGTCGAGTAATAAATATCTGAAGTTTGCTTACATGTATTGAGGGTGTGTTTGTGTGTCCAGAGTAAACTCATTTTTTCCACACTTCCGGAAAAATTGATCAAAAATTTTCAGGTTTTCATTTTTTTGTGATCATATTATCAATTTCACTAGCCTGTCTGGGGCCTAGGAGTCGAAAGGTCTTATGCAAATCGGCGACACAAACCTTCTTCCAAAACAAATCTGTTCAGTGATTCTATGGGGATATGTTAGTTTCATTATTTGATCTCAGATTTAAAAGGTCATACAGCTAGGTAAGGAGCGCACAGCTGACTTGTCACGGCAACAGTTTCGTCACCATCTCTAAATCTATTGGAGTGTATGGAGGTCCGCGCACGCAGCGACGCAACATTAGGGTGACTTTTAAGTTCCACTGGCCGGCGACTTTTGAGTGATGAAACTGTCACCGTGTCTGTAAAGTGTACTTTTGTATGGGCGCTCGCGCACTGGTGACAAAATGTCAGTCAGTGACTCATCCGCCTGTTTGAAATCTATTGCCGGAATGAAAGGGTGACGGGTGACAGTCACTCACCGTGTGCGTGCTCGATTGGAAGACAGTGAGGAAATTGTTGCCGTGACAAAAATCACTCGTGCATGCCTGGTCTTAGTTGCAAATATAATGATGGACAAAAAAATGAGCTTTCACCCAGCGGGTGGGGTTTAAAAATCATGCAAATTCAATACTGGCAACACTATCTGCATAAGTTTCGCTATTTCATAACTGGGTATCCGTATGGGGAATAAATAGCCTTAGTAATAAGTAAAATAGTATCTCAATGCAGATTGATTTTATTTCTTTTTTTTCAATTTTTTAATCTAGAAGATTTGGTGCAGCTATAATCTAAATCTTGAAGGTGCTAAAATATGAAAAAGAAAACATTATAAAGGGTGTTGTAGGACGTGCCCGACAGACGTACATATGGGCGTACCAACCAGCGAATTCTGAGCTTATGTGGAGGAAAAAATTTAGATACAATTTTTTTTCAATTAAACATTTATTTTAATTTAAAATCAGAAATATATATTTCTGTCACATTTCACCATTTTTCACTCCAAAATCAGCTGCGGACTCCCAGATTAAATTCTATGGGGTACATTCTAAAACACCCTGTATACTTCTCAAAATAAAATTTGAATCATGAAAATATATTATTATTATGCAATTTACTTGAAGTATCAGCATTTAAGCGTGATAGTGTAAAAATAAATTATTTAAATAAAATATAAACATAAATAGAATTAACATTAAAGTAACAGGTCTTAATAATAGAATTAATTCATACAGAAATATATGTTTAAAAAGAAAACAAAAAAAAACATTTGAAAAAGTACAAAATCTAAAAACATAGTCAATGATAAATTTGCACGCTGAAACGTCAAATTAAAATATATGCTGCATATAAATAAAATAATTTTAGTTATTATAGATAAGATTTCATTACTTAACAATCAAAAAAATTATCACAATATCATGTTGATAAAATAAATAGTTTCATAAAATCTTATTGGTTTCACAGCTACCACTGTTAACCCTGTATTTACAGCATGGTTGGACATGCACAGAATTGTTAAAATTTACAAAATCGGATAACCATGTTGTTTTGTAGTTATGACTGAATAATTCAATGTAGGCCAGAACATATTCATCAAAATTCAGATTTTAATGCATCGTTCGGGCTTGGTAAGTGTGAAACTAATAAGAACTGTTTTCTAAAAAAAAAACGTCACAATTTAAAAAAAAAGTTAATATTTCATTTATAAAAATAAAGATATTTAAAAGTTATTCGATTATCAACACTATTAAAACAATCAGGATGAAAGATACATTTATTTTTAAATAAATACAATTTTTTTTAGAAACTATGTATATGTGGCGCAATTAGAGTTGACCCAAACAACACAAACTCAGGAGTGTGTGTATCGGTGCATATTTATACACTTCCAACGGTGATGTCCTTTCCAAACGCCACTCAGAAACAGCCTTTTGTCTTGCTTACACCTACTTATTGTCATTAGCGAGAAAAGGACAAGTGTATACATTATATTAAAAGTGAACTATTTTCTTGCAATTTTGTTTTCTGAAGTCAAATAACAAGTTGGAAACATGCTGTATGCAAGCAATGCATCTGTGTGAGAACTCTGACCGCGCTACACATAAAACAGCTAGAGATGGTCGATATCAGAATTGGGTGTACCTGCGTTTCCAGTTACCAGTGACCGGCGAGGAACCGGTTATTTATCCAGTTCTTTTTGGAACCGGTTCCTGGTGCCAGAAAAGTTCCTTCAAGAAAATTGGTTTATTTTATGGGAAAAAAAATTCTCACCGCCAAAAAAGGGGTTGCTAGAAACGAAAAGAACTGGAACTGGAACTTGTTCCTCGCCAAAAATTGTATTTCATGAGGGGTGGGATTGATGGCAATTTCCAAAACGAAAAGAACTGAAACTGGTTTCTCACCAAAAAAAAAAACAAAAGAACGGACAATAATATCGACGGTTCCAGTGACCGGCTTGGAACCGGTTCCTTTTAACCGGAATTTGGGACAGGAATATCGACCATCTCTAAAAACAGCACCATGTATATTCCTGCTAGTAGTTTACGCATTGAAGAATAAAATTAAGTATTTTTCACAACAATGACATGAAAGAATGAATAATTTAATCAGCAAAAAATGAGAATATTAATAATAATTTTTTTTTAAATAATAATTAATCACTTTTTATTGACATTAATTTAAAATGAATTGATTTTAAGAACTTTGAGATTTTCTTTGATTTTCTACTTACAAAAAAATATTAAATACAACAAAATAAGTGAAAATCTTTTTATAAATATATATATATATATTTATATATTAACTAAGATTCAATTGATTTTTACAATATTTAGCTAAAACATAACTAAAAAATGTCATAATATATTTTTTTATTCACATTTTTTTTAAATATTATTTTACTTAATTAATGGCAATATCATCAACTAGGAAATGTTCAAAGATTAATTACTATGCATCAATAGTTATTTATAAAAAAAACTTATCATTTAATGTTCTTAATTCTTTGCTTAGATATGACTGTAACAAATTTATAATATAATAAGTTTATTTTATTAACTATAAACAATAAATTCCTGTATTCGATTTAAAAAAATAATTCTAGTAAAAAAAAGCACGTATTGAAGTTAGGCAAAATTAGTATATAGGGTGACCGGTAGTTAGCGCAAAATATTTAACATTTCATTTTATTTTCATGTACATACATACAAAAAAAACAAAGTGTCAATTGGTAAAACGTTTTTTGAATCTTTTATATAGAATAATAATTGAAATTGGTTGTAAATGGAATACTCCACCCGTATTGCTGCAGAAAAGAGATGCCAGGGGTGGAGTCTTATATAGGTACTAATTCAACGAGCAAGTTAAAAGTAACTTTCGTAAATAATAAATACATAATATGTATGTATTCTTTAGTGATGCAGCAATAATTTGTTTTAATTTTTATATTTCGTTTTAAAATTAATGTCAAACATTTTAGGTTATGTATAACGTGACAATATTTTAATTCCTCTTACTATCAATATTGCATTGGGAAAATGTTGCTTGTGCAAAGATGGAGGACTTGGCTAGCAGATGGAACCCTCAACGCCTGGGTGAGAACCCATAACTTTAAATCAGAGATATTGAGTGATGTTTTTTTGTATATTTATATATAGGTACTCAGTCAAAGTCATTGCAGTTTTTGACCATTTCTAAGCAGGGCCTAGCAATGAATATTTTGTTATCCAACACATTGAGAGCCCTTCTTTCAAATGATTATGATATTTTTAAAACTATTAAGAATTGACACTATGTTAATCTTATTGTGACTTTTAATATTTCACATCAAATACCAGTCGCCGTGTATACAACACATAAAAAAATTACATATAGGAAGAAAATAAAAATTTATCAGTGAGTCGGGATTTTATCAAATGACACTAATTATTGGTTGACGCCTCAGAGCAATAATATACCAGGAGAGATAGCTTTGCGAAACAGTGTTGTCAGGATTGTTAATTTTTTCCTGACTCGGGCGTGGCTAGGGCTAGGGTATTTATGTACATGTCGACATAATGTTATGGTTTTTTGTTATCAACAAAAAATAGGATATAACCTCAAAAACCATTGAGTTATGTCATATAACAAATCGTAGTAGGCGGAGTCGCCGGAAACGCGGGAGACGGAAAACATGCTTACATATCTAAAAGATAAATAAATATTATGTGACAACTTGTCTTGACTCTTTCTCTCTCACGGGTTACGCCGTAAAAACTCGGAGAAAGTGATTTATCGTAAATTTGTATAGGTTGGGTACAAATATTTCGCTCTCTCTCTCCATAAATATTATTGCTCTGAGGTTGACGCAGTATGTCCACGAAATAGATTCAAAATAAAATATGTTTATTTTTAGTGCTACAGAGGGCTAGCTCACGTAGACCATATCAAACGTTGTTTTACTAACAAAAAAATATGTCAAATTAACATTATTTGTAAGTGCTTTGATAATAATAACTTAATATAAAAACAGTTTAGAATTATGTAACATGTTCCTAACCTAGCATCACACGGATTATATAATTTTATAAAAATTATGTAACACGAAAAACTTAAAAATACTTTCCTGCGTGTAATTTTTATTTTTTTAAATTACATATTCATCTTTGATCCGAGAAGTTAAAATAAATATTTCATTGACTTATTAATTTATGATTTTTATAACAATTCGAGTTCAAAATATCGATAAAACAAATCAACTTAAAATTTAAAATATTGCACCAAAATGCTATGAATATAAACAGATATAAAAAAATTCAAGCTGCTTCAAACAAAAGTGTAAAAAATATGTGATGTTATGAAAAAGCAAAGTTAGGTACCTACCAGCACATTATTAACAATAAATAATTTTGTTTGTGAGTGCGTACATACGTACGAGTGTAAACTTTTCAAATTTGGAAAAATTATCAAGGTTAAAAAACAATTTTTCAAATGCAGACAAGCGATTAAGTAGGTAGGTACCTATACGAGTATTTTACAAAAATAATTGAGTGACATTTGAGTGTCAGATCTTTAGTTTTTAATCACTGTGTGTCAGATTTCATTGCAAGTCAACGTTAGTTAAATGATAATTTATTCAAACATTCTCGAAATTCGAAACGTGGTCTTTTAAAATTTGAGTTTTTAATTCGATATATTTTTTTTTAAATCAATAAGGTTAGTACATAATTTGAGATACCATATTTGAGTGGCTTAGAAGCAAAGGCAGCAATCTCCAAAAACGGTTCCGTAGCATTGTCAACTTTTGAATGATTATTATAAAGAAATGGGGAATGAAGTGTACAAAAATGTTAGTGCACATTAAACTAGGAACAATTTGAAACAATTATCTCTAAATGTATCAACATATTCACGAAATAAAAGTGCATTAAACGTTAAATCAACTTTCCAAGAAATAATTTAAAATGAAGGAGATTGCTGCCTTTGCTTCTAAGCCCCTCATTTAAAGTATAGATTCTAGTACGCACATACTAAAAATGCTTCATTAGTTAAAATATGCAGTACGTTGAAAGAACAAGAAAATAATTTAATATATTTTTTACATTACAATAAAATTAATTTATAATCATTAGAATTTAGAAACAAAGTTGACTGTTAATGATGTCGCCAGAAGAGGATATTAACAGACAAATGATTAAATGACTGATTTATCATATTTTTATTATATCGATGAAATTGTGGAACAAAATAAGAATTGACCAGCTTTCACATGACACAGAAAACTAAATTTCAGAACTGAATAGAAAAGTTCCACTGTGTAGTTGTAAGCACACCTAACTTTGGATCCAGTGATGGCCGATTTCCAATTGCAACACCATTTTTTCATATTCGAGAAACTTTTATAAACAGCTTTTTTAAGTATGTTATTAAAAGCTAACTACAAACATTTGTCCTTAAGTGATAAACTTAAAACTAAACAATTAAGTGTTAAAATGTAAGTAATGGAAGACATTGTAATATTTGTTGTTATAACACGTCTTAAACTATATTATACGGTTTTATAAAAATTGAACTAAATATATATTTTTAAATTTAATTAAGTAGAAAAAAAATAAATAGTTGGTAAAGAATGTAATTATAAAATTTCTAATCTGTTTTAAAATTACAAAACAATCCAATAAAATCGAACAGTTGGTTCCTTAATTAATTATTTATATTGCGTTAAGTTTTGTCTTAGAGTTATCGTATTAAGTATAATTTAATTCCTGTTTTTAAGTAACATTTTAGATTGCACAAGTTTAAAAAGATTACTATAAAAATGGCAAGTTTAATAATTTAATATTGGACAAAAAATGTTCAGTCATTATTTAATATATATATTTTTTTTTTAAATTGTCCGTTGACTAATTGTAATTTGTAAAAAGAAACTTATTTTTTTTAATATTCTGTGTTTTAATTGCACACTTTTCATTGCGTAATTTTAAATTATCTTTGATCAAATGCATTTAAATAAATAAAATAATATTATAATATCTTCATAATTAATAAAGAGTAAAAAAAATATGTTCATAATTAGATATTTATATTCTCAATTATGTTTTGGGTAGAGAATGTTTATTCTTAGTACAAAATCAACAATGAAAGATCTTTTTTGATAAACTGTAAACAAATATACTTAAATAATTGTATATGTAGTAAAACCTAAGTAGCTTGCAGTTGAAACATATACTAATATCTGCTTAAAAATTAACAATAATATTGCTTAAAATCTATTCACAAATATTTTAAGAGACTCAAGACTTAATATTCATTTAAAAAAATGTTGAAACTTGCGTAAATTGTCAGTGCAAATTAAAAAATATATTAATTATTCAGATTTATCCAGGTATATCCAGATTCACCCAGCATTTTTCCAGGTTTATCCGGGTTTATATGAGTTTATCCAGTTCTTCCAGGTCTGGTTAACACCCCATCTATCATAGAAGGATGACGTTACTTTTTTAAGACATATATTTGGCAAACATTTATTTTTCAATTAACTGACAAAATACATTTATATTGACACATTTTTTGATGTGGTCGCATAGTAAATAGTAATAATAATAACAATTGGTGTTTCTAACTCAGAGAGCTAAAATTATTAAGTACCTATTTAATTGTTTAAATACGTTTTCTTTGATATGTGGCCTTATTAGAGATCCATAGAATATATTCTGGCAATCATAGTAATATATTTAGAGAGTGCAAGATGTTATCACTAATTGATGATGGATTAATAATCTAATAAATTAAATATCGTATTTGACTTCTAGATTGAGCAAGCATTTTTTTATTAGCAAAGGAATTTCATATAATAAACCATTAGTGTGTTTATGAATTAAGACAATGCATATTTCTACGTACAACCATAAACTGACACAAAATATCTTTGACATTTTTGGGTCCCACGTGTGATGATCCATATTGACCCTGCTTTAGGTCAATCGTAACCAAGGTCAACATTAACAGTCATAACTATTATCAATATCGACCTTAATCAACATTGACTACCATAAATTTTGATTTACTTCAATCATTTTGACTTTCATTGAAACTGACTTCCGTCAACAAAATCCTTCTCGGACCTAGATCACATTGATAAAACTCAAAATAGATAAACCCTAGCCTAAGTCTACCTTGGATGTGACCAAAGCTGATCAAAATCTACCTTAACTGATCAAAATGTACTTAAATCCAACTTGCCTGATCAAAAGTGACTCAAATCCATCTTGATTGTGATCAAAGTTGACCCAAATCCACCATGGCTGATCAAAATTGACCCAAATACACATTGATTGTAATCAAAGTTGACCCAAAGCCACCGTGTGACTGATCAAAATTGACATAAATCCATCCACATTGACTGTGATCAAAGTTGACCCAAATTCACATTGATTGTAATCAAAGTTGACCCAAAGCCACCATGACTGATGAAAATTGACCCAAATCCACCATGACTGATCAAAATTGACTTAAATCCACATTGACTATGATCAAAGTTGACCCGAATCCACCATGGCTGATCAAAGTTGACCCGAATCCACCACGACTGATCAAAATTGACTTAAATCCACATTGACTGTGATCAAAGTTAACCCAAATCCACCATGGCTGATCAACGTTGACCCAAATTCACCATGGCTGATCAAAGTTGACCCAAATCCACCATGACTGATCAAAATTGACTTAAATCCACATTGACTGTGATCAAAGTTGACCTAAATCCACCATGGCTGATCAAAGTTTACCCGAATCCACCATGACTGATCAAAATTGACTTAAATCCACATTGACTATGATCAAAGTTGACCCGAATCCACCATGGCTGATCAAAGTTGACCCAAATCCACCATGGCTGATCAAAGTTGACACAAATCCACCTTGATCGATTTCCAAATTGACCTAAATCAAGCAACACCCCTTTCCCTCCACCAATCAACCAATCAAGCGATCAGTCCAATCTATCAGTTGACCATGAACAGCTCCAGATAGCGACTAGGCATGGGCGGCTGGGCGTGGCTGGACAGGTGATGGTGCTGGGGCAGCAGGGCGGGCGGGGGCGGCAGAGAGGTGGTGGGGGTGGCGTGGGGCGGGGGGAGTGGGGTGGTGAGAGGCTCAAACTGCACCCCCAGGGGACTTCCGGGCATGGGCATTACTTCAGGTACCTGGGGGTAAAAACAAAATCCTTTTATATATCCCATACGTCAGATGTGAACGATTATTTTTCAAAACTTATTTTACTAATTATTTTAGGCATTTTCCGATTGATTTTTGACCAATAGTCGTTGGTCACCCGTGTGATGAACCTCACCAGAATCCCAACTGTACAAAGCCAGTGGGACCATCCTCAATTAGGGTATGTTGCGAGGGAGTGCAGAGGGGAATGAGATGGGGAAGAGGAAGGTTGGAAAGTACCTGGCTATTCAGATCTGGTCACCAAACACGGCTAATACCATTTGAAAACAATTTTTTGATTCTGAATTTCCCCAGGGCGATACTGAGCATATCTACGAAACGAAAATGCCGCAAATATGTGATTTATTATTATTATGTAAAATATATTAAGTCGAATTTATTTGCACACCAGGTTTTACTCCAATTTGGGATGCCATAGTCCCACCGGCTCCAGGCAGTTGGGACTCTGGTGCGGTATAAGCAATAAAAAAATACACATGTTAATTCAACCTACCATATGGCCGGGAGTCTGATACATGTGGGTGGGAGACACCGGGGGGCTGGGATAGCCCCAGTAGAAAAGGGGTGCCATGGGCGGTGGGTAGAAGGCCCTCACCCCGCCCCCGAAGGGGCTGCCGGGTGCGGGGTACACTCCCCCGGGCATCAGGCCCCCGTGCGGTGGAACTGAAAAGCATATGGGTGACACGTCAGTTTGTAAATTTGAAATATGTCATCCATCATCGGGATAGTAAAATATTTCGACAATTTAAAGAAAAAAACAAATAATATTTAAGGTCGGGGTGTTCCAAACTATTGACACGATCATTTGATACTGTGAGGAATGTTTGAAACAACCCAACCTAATATAAGTAGAGTGGTACTTTTAGTTTCATGTCTACCGCTGTAATTTGGACAATTATGGAAATTTTTAAGGGTGCACTTTTTTTTCTGATTTTTTAACTTTAAGGGCAGCAAACAACGTTACGCTGTTTTATAGTTATGACTGTCGATAATGCTACAAAGTCTGGTGTCATGCCACAGTACTCGTGTTGCGTTATGGTTTTCAATTTTTCAACACGAAAACTTTAACCAACTGTTGTCCGAGTTGGTAGACGCAAAACTAATAAGTACCCATATCTCTACAATGTAAACAGAATGTTACTAAACAATTTTCATTAAATATTTCAATTCCTGTTAACATTATGCTGTTTGAAAAACTTATCAGAAAAACTAGTGCCATCGTACAAGAAAAAAATCTCTGTAGAATGAATTGGCTTCAACATTTTTTGTTTGCTATTTATACACTGAAAAAGTTTTTCTGGCTAATTTTAAAAACACATAAAATTATTAGAAAATAGAATTATTATTGATGCTTGACCTGGGATCTTTCACGAAAATGGCGCTATGGAAATTATTCAATTATTATTCATAAAATTCACGTAAAAATGTTGCACAACGAATGATTCAATCGAAGATTTAACCTACAAATTGCCAAAAAATCAAAAATTCGGCTAAAAAATTTCTATGTTCTGATTTTTTTATTTATATACTTAAGCTAAATAAATTATAATGAATACAACCTAATATTAAATAATTCAGTCAGTAAGATGATAATTCTAAGGTATTTAGCAAACGTAAAATATAAATTAGAGCATGAAAAACGATAAAAAAAAATAGTATTTATGTTAGGTTAGCCGAAGGGCATTTTAGATTATATCTTCGTTTGAATATATTGTGCACTCATTTTACGTGAATTTTGCCACTAGCGTGGAGGGCCGTTAATAATTAGGATATACCGGTACGATTGGCGTTACATCAAGCATCGTAATTTACAATTTTTTTGTCAAGCGTTATTTTTTTTATTATTTTCTCTATCAACATTTAACGATTCACCTTGAGTTGAAATTATACTCTGTACACCAAGAAGAAATCAATTAAAAACAAACCAATAAAGTGTCAAAGTTACAGGAGTTTACACCTTATGCACATTCATGCAAATGATATTCTGCCAATTAAATAATTCAATATAACTCAGCATTCATTTTGATCACTTGCATCGTACAGTGAAACCTCGATTTACGAGCATAATTCGTTCCGGAAAAGTGTTGGTCGTTTAAAACACTCGTTCATCAAAGAAAATTTCCCCATTAGAAATAGTGGAAACTATGATGATTTGTTTTAAATCTTTAAAATAATAAAATAAAAATGATTTACATAAAACATGTCGACTGTTTTTGCAAGCAAATTTAAGCCTAGTGGTTTGAACCACTGTCACAAATCGATGATTAGCGCCAATATGTTTTTTTTTTACCACTTACACTTCAAATAATCACCCCCGTTAACCAACGATTCTCGGCCCGTTTCAGTATTTGATCAAATTATGATCAGGTGTCAAGCATAACAGGATGACCGTTATGATATCACTAAGGCCTAAATTTCCTTGTAAAAAAACGTGGAATAACCGCTTTTGACCTAAACAGAATAATGTGCATACCTATGTGCTTTTATTGTTATTTATTATATAGTACATGTATGTAATCGAATCTATTAATTATTTACTACCAGAATCAGGGCTATCTAACTCTGTTTGGCTCACTGAAATCTTTTTCTTTTCGTGTGACATTGCGTTGGAGTTGAACAGATTTTTCGTTTGCACTGCTACAGCCTTACTTGGCTGGTGATTTTTTGACAAATTTATGTGAATGTGAAGCACTCACAAACCAAGTTACCCGCAGTTAAACCCAGTTACTCCCAGTTAAACCCAGTTACTCGCAGTTAAACCCAGTTACTCGCAGTTAAACCCAGTTACTCGCAGTTAAACCCAGTTACTCGCAGTTAAACCCAGTTACTCGCAGTTAAACCCAGTTACTCGCAGTTAAACCCAGTTACTCGCAGTTAAACCCAGTTACTCGCAGTTAGACCCAGTTACTCGCAGTTAAACCCAGTTACTTGCAGTTACACCCAGTTACCCACAATCCGAGGTTCCACTGTACTGGAATTAAATGTATTTATAAATGCAAGCACCAATGAATGGTGTACAGTAAAATGTATCTTACACAGTACTAGACTCTTCTAAATAAAAATCTAAATTGTACGCACATCATATTTCGTAAGTTTGTTTTAGGAAAATTAATAATTTGTTTTAAAAATGATATCTTTTTTGTAAACAGATTAGAATTCCACGACTAAAAACACAGTTCACTAACCTGTATTATGTATCATGCATTTTATTCACCCTTTACAAAACTAAAGAGATAATAATCAAATGGCTATAAACAATAGCAATATGCATTTTAAAGATATAATTATTATTAATCAGCATTAATCATTAAATTATTACGACTGATAACAACAAAAAAAACACCAATTGTGAAACATGCCCAATTTGTACATTTGCAGAGAATTCTTTTAAATATTTATTTTCTACAATAGCCCCCAACGAATTGCATTAGTTTGTTATAAGAATTTGCAAAAAATATTTGCTCCCTCTAAATAAAGAAAATGTGTATTGTGCACCATGTTTTACGCTCATACTGTAAAATTTCTGGAAGAAATTAAAGAAAAACAAATGACATAGATTTTTTTTTTTTGATTTCCGGCTAAAATTTCCATGTTAAAAAATATCTATGTAATTTGATTTCTTTAGATTTTCATGAATAATCACTTGCAGAAATTTTGTAGAACCGTAAACCACGCTGTATATTCATAAAATACAGTTTTTTTTAAACATTTTATAAAAATAAACAGTAGTATTTATCGGATATAATATATAATGAATACAAATAACATAAATATTAGGTCGTTTGAGCTAAAAATTTTATTGCCATTGTAGTAAAATTGGGGTAGGTACTTTCTTATCAGATTTCCATGAATACTTAGATGTCATTTCTAATTTTGAAACTATTAATAATAATAATCTGTGGTGGTATTCCTTTAAATAATTTAATAATACAAAACTTTTGACTTTGTTCTTGAACTATTATTATAGTATTGTATTATTGTTTTACCTTGTAACGAGAATCTTAAGCTGGTACAGTCTTGAAGTAAGAATATATTTGGAGAGAGAGCTAAATGTTCTTAACCCAACCTATACAAATTTACGATAAATCACTTTCTCCGGGTTTTTAAGTCGTAAACCGTGAGAGAAAAAGAGACAAGTTGTCACATAATATCGCACTACTTTTAGGTATGTAAGCATGTTTTCCGTCTCCCGCGTGCCCGGCGACTCCACCCACTACGTTTTGTTATGCAACATAACTCAACGGTTTTTGAGGTTATATCCCATATTTTTGTTGACAACAATACTGTGAAAAAGTGGTTATGCAAATAAACAAAACATGTCGACATGTGCTATGAATGGATGTAAAAAGGTGTGTCCATGAAAAACCTAGCCAAGCCCGAATCAGGAAATAATCAACAATCCTGACTACACTTTTTCGCAAAGCTATCCCTCCTGTATATTATTGCTCTGAGGTTGCAGTGGAACAAACTATAAAATTTGGTATTAAATCATTATTACTTGGACGTGTTACATTTTGAAAGTGTACTAAACGAAAGCAAAGCAGTTGTTTAGGGAAAGTGTTGCCATTTTTTCTGCAACTAATATTATTTCTAGAAGAATAATTATAATTGGGGTAGGTAATTTCTTGTGATATTCGCAGAACTCTGAATATATTTTTTTTAAAACAATTTTTTAGCTCAAACAACCATAAAATAATTTGTTCATTCATCGATTTTACTGAGAAAAAAGACTTTAAAGCAGACTGAGATTAAGTTTATTCTCTTCTAATCTGTCATACTAGTCTGAATCATGACTATACCAAGTCTATTTTCTCGGAAAATCGAGGAATTAATAATATCTCATAATGTGTGTTGCAGTGTGCATATATAATATACTTTGAATTTTTTTCTTAAACAGACTTAGGCCCAATTGTTTCAACTGCAGAGTAGCTAAAGTCATTTTTAAAATCTATGGTATTTTGGCAAAAAGCTCACATTTTTAACCGCATTCTAACATTGAAAACCCTTCAATTTTAACAGTTTAAAATTGTTAATTTTTCAAAAAATCTTCAAACCACCGAATGACCATAGATTGATTTAGCTATAACATGGATGAAACAACCAGACTTTAATTTCGCAACAGTAAGGTGACATTCGACAGTAAAACCCCCTTATAAGGTTCCCACATAAGAAATTTTATCAGTTAAGAAGTTTTTTTTTTCAATCCCTCTAAAAACCTTGTAAGAATGTTTCACTGTATCAACGGCCCTCCCCACTAACGACCGAATTCTTGTAAAAGTATTAGGAATTCAATATTCAAAGTTAAAAATCAACAATGCAACTGTGTTTCCATAATATGAACACATTTTTTTATATTAATTTCCATGAATCAAACTCTAATTCATATTCGTACGAATACCTTAAAATTAAAATGTCAAGATGTAATTAAAATTGGAAAGTAAAACAGGGAATATACAAAAAAATATATTTATATTACAGAAGCAAATTTGCGAATTGATTTTTTTGCAATTCGTAGCTAAGATTATAACACTTTAACAAGAATTTCGTGGCGTTGGTCGCCATAGGAGGGTTTGACTGTATTAAGTTTAGCAGTAGTTATGGAGGGGGTGTAATATGTTTTAATAACAGAATGATGAAGAGACTCACCTGGAAGGTCCCGACAAAGAGCAACACGTCCCAATCCACCACGAGGGCCCCCACCAGCACAAACCCAGCAACACAGCCCAAGAACCCGTCCAATCAAACAACGAGCGAGCCAACCAACCGGCATACATACATACATGCCTCGAGGTGATTTTTCACAAAAACGGCGCTATACAAATTATCCAAGTATTATTATTATATTATACATACATTCATACATACATATCAACCATCTTCCTAGACAAAAAAACTGTTAGAAACCGATGAGTACATAGAGAGAGAAATACAGAGAGAATACAACACTGCAATTAATTCATCTTAACCTTGGAGTAAGAATATATGGAGAGAGAGCTAAATATTTTAACCCAACCTTTACAAATTTGCGATAGATCACTTTCTCCGGGTTTTTATGTTGTATACCATGAGAGAGAAAGAGACAAGAAAAGTCGTCACATTAATTATTATTATAATTATTGCAGCACTTATAAGTATGTAAGGATGTTACCGTCCGCGCTAACTTCACATCATCAAGTCACATAACTTACGTCAACAGATTTTGAGGTTATTTCCTATATTTGTGTTGATTAAAATGCTTGCAGTGGTTATACAAATAAATCAAACATGATGATGGTGATATGTGCTATGCGTGAATGTTCAAATAAGACCAAACAAAGATTATAAAACATCACTTTTCAGAGGTATTTAAGCAGTTTTAAATATTTTTGACCGAACTTTAGAATTTTCACATTTTTAATGATGTAAAGAGATAAAATCAACAAAAAGCTTCCATCATTATTTAGGCAAACCTTCTGTTATTAGTGTTTGTGTGATATTTTGACTTTATAAATCGTTTTAATGGGGTATTGATATTGTTTTGTTTAACGTGGTCAAATATGTTCATTAAAAATGTCGAAATTCCATGAGGGCGGTAACTAATACGTTATCTTTGTCTCTTTCTATCGAGTCAGTATAAAGTCAACAATCCTGACCGCACTGTTTCGCAAAGGTACCTCTCCATGTATGCTCTTACTCCAAGATTTTATGTTTGATTGGTGCTTGGTATTAAGTCTCAGCACCCAAAATGGCTCTAAACGTCAGTTTGTAGCATTCTAATACAAGCAATACTATACATTTTTTATCTATAAATTTTACATGGGTAGCTAGAAAAATGTGTAAGGTTTCTAGTGAATACTTAGAGCAATAATATACAAGAGGTATAGCTGTAGATCGATCTGTAGTCAGTTTTTACTAGCTTTTACCTTGAAGTAACTGACTCGGTTGGAAAAGGGCGTGGCTAAGACTGGGGCTACGGTATTTGTATATCCATTCACAGCACATGTCGACATAATGTTTTTATTTATTGGTATAGCCACTTTTTCACAGTATTTTTATCAATAAAAATATAGCATATAAGCAAATAAACCGTTTAGTTGTGTCAAGTTTAGTGCCATAATAAAAAATGTGGGCGGAGTCCCGCGGTGGCCCAGTAGCTTAAGATCATTGCGTCACTACGTAAAAGCGGGGAATTAAATTTGTTGTCTCTTTCTCTCTTACGGTGTACGATGTAAAAACCCGGAGAAAGTGTTTTTTCGCAAGTTTGTGTAGGTTGGGTAAAAATAATTAGCTATCCCTCCATATATTGTTACTTCAAGAGTGAATACAATTTTTAAACGGTAACCCTTTAAATTCTATGAAAAACATACTAAGACGTCAGTAAAACGTGCAGTTTGAAAACCAGTAAAGGCATTTTTTAATGTTTTACCTGAAATTCCAGCATGCATTTCATAAAGAATTAAAAATATTACTGTTTAAGAATTGTATTCACTGGAAACCTTAGACATTTTTCTAACTACCCGTATAGAATTAACGGATAAATATTTTGTAGTTTTGCTTGTACTAGAAAGCTAAGAAGTGTGTATTTTTGGGTGCTGACCCTTAATGGCAAAAGTCAATTTGTATGAATTTCGACTTGAGCATTTAAAAATATTGTTAATCCTTCGTCAGTCTGTTAAGATTTCAACTTTTTTTTTTAAATTTTGTTTTACCCAACAAAAATGTATTTTTTTTACTTATGCCTTTAAAACAAAGCACCAAAGATTTATTCACTGAACAGATAACCCCTAGAAGTGTGATCTATGCCGATTTTATTTTAAATAAAACTGATGTTGCTGATTTTTCGACTTCTAGACCCAAAAGACAAGGCTAATGAAATTAATTATCTGTGAAGAATTTTGATATTGATCAATTTAACGTAAAGTAAAGGAAATTTGACCTTACTTCGGGCACACCAGACACGCCCGCAATACACTTCTACCGGTTTATCTCTTCAGTGTATTTTTTATTTACTAGCGACGGGCAAAATCAAAATTCCTTATAAAACAAATTAATAAAATAAATTTCAGAAGTTGGTTTTTCTAGTCATTAATCAATCGCCCTTTTTTATGACTGGAGCGAGTGTGGCTAGGCCATCAACAATTTGGGTATGTTGTGAGGCTTAAGTAGGGCGAACGAGAAGGATATGAGGGGGGGGTGGTTGGGAATTACCTGGTTATTCAGATCTGGTCACTAAACTTGGCAAAAACCATTTCAAGCAATAAGTTGTTTCTGTATGGTGGTGTTTCACCGGGGCGATACTAAGGGTATCCAATTAAATTTATAATGATTAAAAATATAATGCCATCAATAGGATAAGAGGATAGCGTTTGCAATGTTGAAATTGTTTGAAATGTTGTTTCGTTTCAATTATAATTGTATCGTTTCATTTTTTTTCAAAAGTAAAAAATCGAAGAACACACAAAAACGTGACTAACCTTTCCAGTTGTCAAAAACAAACCACTAATCCAAAATGGCTGATAATGCTTACATATGATAAACATATGTGTACCAACAAAAAAAAAATCGATAATCGAATGTACACAGCCCGCGAAAATTCAAAATTCACCTTTTCTTTTGAACAGGCCTCGTATGTTCGTAAAGACCATATTGGCAAATCGAATCACAACATGTGAAAATATGCAAAATTTTCGCAGGGCCATTACTAAGCAATGCGGAGAGATACGATTGTGATGTCAGCTGATTCAAAATCGTATGGACCTCTCAACTCTCAACACTTTCACGAGGCAAAAAAAATCTAACTTTTATAGAAAATATCTTTCAAAAAGGTTTGACAGTTATTACTATTTTATTTAGAGTTAGCATTTTCACGTACAATTGTTAGAAACATCATTCAATTCGACGACGAGCGGTTAAGATCCTCAGCTACGAATCCGAAGGTGACGGGTTAGAGGCCCACCGTGCGCAAATAAATTCTATTTACTTTACATATTCTTTAAATAAATTAATACATAATGTATTTGCAGCACGTTTCAGAGTGGCAGACCACCATTTATAATCGAAAAGTTGCAAATGGCAACAGCCGTGGTCGGTGACCAGATCTAAATAGCCAGGTACTTCCCAACCTTCCTCTTCCCCTCAACACTCCCTTCAGCCTCACAACATACCCCAATGGTCCCACTGACTCAAGACTAAGATATTTCGATTGTGCCCAAAGCTATGGTCAACATAATTAATTAATGGTACGTAATATGCAACATGTCCCATACCAACATTACCAACATGTGTTTAATGAGCTGTGGAAATAAATGTTATAATTTTATAGGCCCTGCATCACTGAACGGATAATCCCTAGAAGCGTGATCTATACCGATTTGAAAAAAATGATGTCGCCAAATGTTTATCAATTTGACCAGAAGTGAGGAAAAGTTGAGCTTACTTCGGGCATGGCCGCAAAACACTTCTACCGGTTTATCACTTCAGTGCCGTACATGAATTGTCGTGAGGAACCAACATTTATATACATATTTTTAATTGACAGTCTTCAGTAAAAATGTTTTTTTTTTCATCAAATACTTAAATAAATTATAAATTAGTAGAAAAAAAAAGATATGGTAATACAAGTATTGCAAATATAAAGATAAATAAATTATAAAAGTGCAAAATGGAACAAATTTTAAAATGTATAATTTTTACTTACCTATACATCTATGTTTTCTTGGCGTAAATAATAGTGCAACGGGTTTTGGTTGTTAATTTTGATGAATTAATGAAAAGTGCCCGCATTTTGAGAGCCAGTGTTTGTATTGATTTTTCATTTTTAATACTTACTTTTTTACTCGGTAGTAACATTTTATTGAGGATGCTTTTTTATGTCGGTTCGTATCAAGCTATATTCTCGCAGTGTGATGATGTTGGAAGAGTAGGAGAGACCTGACCACCCGTTTCTAGTCACCAAGCACTGCCCACCCACGGCCGGATACAGGACAGGGTTATTACAGGGCAACAAGTCTACCAGAGCAATGGTTTAGTTAGTAAAAACCAGACATTATTATATATTTGTATTTCAAACTCTCTTTACCTGTGTCGTAATATGTAAATACTTTTTAAAGATCACCGCCTCATTTAGTCACTCTTCACATCAATAAGATTGCAGAATCCTAAAACCGCAACTTAGTAAGATTGCAGACTCAGAAGATTGCGACTTTATCAGATTGCGACTTTATAAGATTGCAACTTTATAAGATTCCGACTTCATAAGATTGCGACTTCATAAAATTGCAGACTCGTAAGATTGCAGACACATACGATTATGACTTCATGAGATTGCGACTTCATAAGATTTCAAACTAATAAGAATATAATGATATCAGAATGCAACCTAATTGAGACACAGATTGTATTTTCATAATACTGCAGCCTCATAAGATTGCAGATTCATAAAAATGCAGCCACTAAGATTGAAATTTCATAAGATTACAGCCTCACAAAATGTCAAATTATGAATATACAGGGTGTTGTAGGACGAACCCGACAGACTTTAACCAGTAATTCCTGAGATTTTAACTAAAGAATGAAGATGGCGTTTTGGTCTTTGCTTATTTTGCTAAAAACAAATTGCTTGCTTCGGGCACACAGACACGCCCTCAACCCGCTTCCATCAGATTATCTTTAATTTGTCTCGAATAAGTCCATCAATTGCATTAAATCAAGCGACGTTGCGCAGAATCACGTAATTTATCCAATCATTAATAAAATAATGTGCTCAAGCTGTCCAATCAATTCCAAGGTGTCCCAAATAGAGCGCCGAATTGAAACAGCCCGCCAATATTAAAGCACTAAGGTAGGAGTGTTTCAAAGTTCGTTACGGTTTATAACGTAACGTCTGGCGACGCTCTTTTTGAGATAACTCGTGTGTGTAAACTTCCATGTAGAGTTGCATAGATGAACTGTGATACTATCGGTTACCTCTAATATAATGCCCACCGTCTGGCCAATCAGATCACCACCAGGAAACAAGGAAGAATTAATAATATTCCAAAGGACATTCACAATTTCCACACTAAACAACATAATTATGAGAGGAGGGGAGTTTTGGTTAAAACACAAGTTTTTTTAGTATTTTTGTAACATATATATTAAAATTATTTCATTTTATTCATGTTGGGAAATAAAGATGGACAAAAAAAACAATTCTTACCGAATGAAAAAATTAATTGTAAGTTTTTAAAAATTACAATATTCAATCAAAAAGATAATAGAGTCGGGATAGCTGCCATGAAAAATACTAACTATTTTAAAAGGCACTTTTTGATTCATAAGCATTTTCAATTTAAATACAAATTTTATAGAAATTAACACGTTTTCGGGGGAACGCACTCATTCAATTTTGGTTATCTTTGTGCAATATTTTGTACAGTTTTTTCGTCACATGGATGAATTTAAAAATCGCTCATCGTTACGATAATGATGTCATGTTGGTATTGAAAAAAAGTGAGTTATTTAATCAAATCTTTATTGTCAAATTAGACTAAATAATTTTGATTAAACGTCTAGTTTTTAGTTTTATATCACACCATTTCGATCTTTACGGATTAAAAATAATAATTATTCTTGTTGAAATGAAACTAATGGCTTCCTGCCTAAGAAAGGATGCGCTGGAGTCTAGTTTATTTTAAATATGTGTGGGTTATAAAAGCGTGATGAACTTTTGATTTTGAATAAACGCAGAGATGAAAGAAATACTTTTTTAAATCTTGCGGGTCTATGGCATCGCCAATAACTTCATCGAAGAATCGTAAAGGCCGATCATTATATTTTAACTCTGTTGATGTTTATTAGAGGTCAACCAATCACACTTTCTATAACCGATCGCTAGCTATAATTTAATTACAGAATCTCTGTTTTTTTTTAATTTTGTAGCCAATCAATTATGTCAAGCTGACCAGTATGCTTAACGGCTGATCAAACAACCTAACTTTAAATTTGAGCAAATGCTGACAGGCCGAGACACAATTTTATTAAATTGCATTGATGGCCGATTCGATGACAAGATTTTAGGCCTGTCAATGAAGCATAAGAACAGATTTTCTGAGATTGGGTTAGATATTTGAATTGGTAAAGAAAATTGGGGGAAGCAACTCCAGAGACTGTGAGAGAGGCTGGGGCTGCAACAAACGAGGGCTATCGAAGAATCCCGGGACAGGGACGCCTGGAGTCGCCTAATCCAAGCGTTGGGTGGGGACCCGAATAGGACAAGGGGATAAAGATGAGACAGTAATAAAGGATTCATTACTGAATGCTCGACTATTTCCGAATGTAAGTTAGTTTGACAATGCCCATACACCAAATTAAAACTAATTGAAGCCGATTTCAACAACACAATGGAATATATACATTTAAGCCTACCTGTGACCTGTGTGCTGCAAGAATACTAGTTATTTTGGTCCAAGTACATTATTAATTTTAAAAAAATGCATAAATAAAAATGTTACAATCATTTTATTTTTTAATCACAAAATCATCGGGACTTGACCTGAATCAGGGACAGTAGGCAAATAACTGGTAAAGCATTTTTATATTGAAGGATTAGTAATCATTTAAAAAAATCACCGAAATACCGACAAAAGAAAAAAAATGCATTTACATTAAAGATTTGCTGATATTATTATTTTCAAGTGTCAAAGTGTATTTGGAACAAATAACAGTAATTAATTGCCTAGGAGAATACAAAGAGAAATAATGCAACAAAACTTTCATCCCTACTTCTAACTAACTCAAATCAGAACATACGGGAAAACGGGAAGAGTTTTGCATAAACAGCCAAGTAAAATTGAACAATATTCTGCAGAAAAAAGCCATCCAACAAAATGACAGAAAAAACCACACATTGTGTTAATTTTATAATATTTTTTGTGATGCATATATTTCTACATTCTGCCTAAAACTGCCGCCACGTTTCAAAAATAGATCACTTGCAATCTCAAGAAGAAATCTGACCCCCGATAATAAAATGCGTTCAATCGTTACTAACAAATTTATAGAAAAATTGACAGAAAATAAATGGCTATTCGTTGCGCAAAATACGTATTTGAAAACATGTATTTTGTAGATAAGAGCTCGCTCTTAAAAGCATTTGAACTATTTTGTTTTATGCGTTTATGTTTTATGCGTTTATGTTTTATGCGTTTATGTTTTATTTATCATGGCATTGTAGAAAGGTGTATCGATTCAATTATAAACACTCTTACTTGTTTTGTGTTTACTGACTTCGAGCTGCAAAAAGGTTTTTTATTATAGATGATTGCAAACCATAAGCATTCCAACGGCAATCCGTGATTCGACAACTGTTACCCGGCTAAATAAAGTGTTTAAAGATTAATTAAATAAATAAAAAACACACGTTGTTTAAATCCACTTTATTTTTGTATAAGTCAACTAGTTTCGACTCTGCTGAGTCTTCATCGGGACTTAAAAATATACTAATGAAATTAGAGGAATGTGCATAAATATGTAATGGTGAAAATGGAGAAAAGGGAGATATAGTATTAGGAGGGAGACAACAATATAACAATATGTATATCATATGATATGATACGTTCCTTTTGTCCTATTGTTGTCTATAATAGGACAAAAGGAACGTATGATATGATACGTTCCTTTTGTCCTATTATAGACAACAATAGGACAAAAGGAACGTATCATATCATATGATATGATACGTTCCTTTTGTCCTATTGTTGTCTCCCTCCTAATACTATATCTCCCTTTTCCCCATTTTCACCATTATATATATATGCACATTCCTCTAATTTCATTAGTATATTTTTAAGTCCCAATGTAGACTCAGCAGAGTCGAAACTAGTTGACTTATACAAAAATAAAGTGGATATAAACAACGTGTGTTTTTTTTTATTTAATTAATCATGTCAATCCACAAAGTGTTTGCTTATTCTGATAATTGTTTAAAGATTGATTGATTATGTTAGTAGTGTGCTAAAACACCCGACTGTTGTTGTATTAAAATTGTACACTTAGACGTGACTCCGTGACGTAGTGGATAAAATTGACAAAAAAGCATAAAAATCCAGACCCAAGAAATGAATAAATACGAAAGTATTAAAGGAGGCAAACCAATTATTATCAAAGTTCTTACTCACTGCGTCATTCAATCCTTTCCATAGCTGAAATAATGTCCCGTCGTTGGTGATTTAAAGAGTCACACAAACATGCAATCACTTTGATATCAAAATACCTTTCAAACTTACAGAGGCAGAAGAACAAAGCGAATATTCCACCGCTAAGTTGAACGAAATATCCAACTTAGTATTTTAAAGAATGCTGCAAGTTTCAGTGGAGTGTTAAATGTATATATATATATATATATAGAACAATCACGGGAGATAATAACTGAGATACAATAAAGAGCTATTTAATCAAATTTGTGCCCCTAAATGCAACCAAGCTTGTTCTCAAGTTCTTTTATCAGTGAGAAAACTCTGTTAACATGATTTTATCAGTTACTAAACTTTGTTAACATGATTTTATCAGTTACTAAACTTTGTTAACACACTTTTATGATTGAAAAAACGCTGTTAACATGATTTCATCAGTGGCAAAACTCTGTGTACATGCTTTACCGATTGACAAAACTTCGTTAACAAGTTTTTATCAGTGACACAGCTTGTTAACATTCTTTTATCAGTGACAAAAGCCAGTTAATATTATTTAAATCAGTAAAGTCTGCAAACACTCTTCAACCGGAATAAGGTGTTTATCACCTCAGATAATAACTAACTTACAATCAACAGTTAAATAACACAGAGCTATGTATTAATACTCGTGCCCCGAAGTGCAACCAAGCCTGCTGTCTAGTGACCAACCCTCCCAAACAACACGTCCCAACCGAAATATTACAAGTAGAAGAAAGAATATTAAAGTGTGATATAAAAATCTAAAATAACTAGACACAGAACTAATACGAATAATCCAACCTGATCGCAAAGCTAATATACTTTATATTATATTCATGACAAAAGCGCTGAGCCTCTAAGATAAAAATACTGACTCAAAAATGGACAAAGTTAAGCAACTGAAATATAAACACCAATCAAATAATCAATAATTGTTAGCAGCAATCAATAATTGTTGGCAACAATCAATAATTGTCGGCAACTATCAATAATTGTTAGCAGCAATCAATAATTGTTGGCAACAATCAATAATTGTCGGCAACTATCAATAATTGTTAGCAGCAATCAATAATTGTTGGCAACTATCAATAATTGTTGGCAACTATCAATAATTGTTGACAGCAATCAATAATTGTTGGCAACTATCAATAATTGTTGGCAACTATCAATAATTGTTAGCAGCAATCAATAATTGTTGTCAACAATCAATAATTGATAGCAGCAAACACTAATTGTTGGCAACTATCAATAATTGTTGGCAACTATCAATAATTGTTGGCAACTATCAATAATTGTTGGCAGCAATCAATAATTTTTGGCAAAAATCATTAATTTTTGGCAAAAATCATTAATTTTTGGCAAAAATCAATAATTTTTGCGTAGACTATATGGTTGCAAGAACTCGGTCCAAATTTTTGTTAAGTTGTTAAGGTAAAAAAAAAACACAGGGTGATAAGAAAGTAAAATAGACATCGTTTAGCGAAAGCGATTAGCGATTGTGACAGTAAATAATAGTAGGTGGTTGAAATTAAATAGTATATTATATTGTATTAGGTAACCATTGAATGAATATGTCCTCTCCCTTGTCCTAACCGAGTGGCATGCAAAAATGGATTTAAAAGTTTGTGACTGATTATGGTCGAATGGAAATGGTTGTCCGAAAAGGTGTTTTGTACATTGTGAAAAATAATCTTACCTTTTAAGCTCTGCGGCAATATTAATCATTAACACTTTCTATATTAGATATTGTAAATTATTTAACTTTGAAAGAAAGCATTTCAACATCCTGAAAAAAAAATTGTGTACCTTTAAACCAAAGAAAAAATAGAATCATCGGATGCTTTATACCGCAACATTAATATGTTTTCCAGCAAGCGTAACAAACAGTATAGCTATTATTTTGTTATTTGCACTCCATCTTACTTCTGTGAAACAAAGTACATTTCAAAAGAGACGATTTACATCTTTAAAACATTGCAATGCAACCAGTCAAAACCCAAAGTGAAAAACAGCTACAGTACCTGTTAATAGAATTCTTTCAATTAAAATTCAGGATATCTACGAAAGCAGTTGCATCGTCAATTCAAAACCGAATTGCAGATGAAAACGATTCAACACAAAAGATTTTTTTTAAATCATAAATATTCCCAACCATTTGTAAAAGCAAATTAAAAGGTTCTCAACGAAAAGGGAACCACAACCAATAATATCCATTTTTGCATGCCACCTTATATTATATAGTATAATCCAACAGAAATGATAATTGCATCATTTTACATATCAAATGGGCCTCGACAGCCTTAAATATCCTCTCCAAACAGGTTACAAATAAATCAACTCATTCTGTTACCATCTCCGACACTTAACATTGAACCTTAAAAAATATTTTTTTGAGCATCAAAATTACTCTTGAAAACGGTCGAAATGGTAAAAAAATGATTTAATTTACAATAGTGACAAAACATGTAACAAAAATGACATAAGTTTGATGCAGACAAATAGTGGGAAACCATATTTTTGGCAATTGCCGTCATTTTAGTAAGTCATATCTGAACAAAGTCAAGCATGGACTGATTGCACGCCATTTATTATTTGTGATTGCATCCTTTTTTTGGCGATCACAAATAATAAGTGGCGCTCGGACTGTTGGCGAACGATTCCCTTCTTAAGTTTTTCCTTCTGCGTACCTGTCACCAAAAATAGCGACCACGGTTCTATGTTCTATGGTATGATACATTTTTATCCATCGGTATTTATACTGTTGTGAAAATTTCTAATAAAACCTTTCTTATTAAATTGATAGCTATACCCGTGTGCATTTAAAAATAGTGTCTGCCAAAGCATATGATAAGACAATCATGCTTAGATTAATTATTTCTTTAAACACAATACTCTATCACCAAAATAACCATTTATATTGTGTAATAATGCTCTAACATAATATAACCAACAATAATTATTATAAAATGGAGTACATTCTGTATTATAATATTAATAATTATAATTGTTGGTTAGATAGTTAATAGATGACTCCATTAGTTTGAGAAGAGTCCAATCATCAGAGTAAAGAAAATATTCCAAAAAGCATCACGTTTCAAACTCCACATGATCAAAAAAATAAAATAAAACTTAAAATTAATAATCATAGCCTCAGAAGTGTTAAAATATATTACTGTTTTCGTCTTTCAACTTAATGTGGTCGATCTATTAAAAAAAAAATACAAACTATAATTTTAATTTCTCACAGTCCAAATGAGTCGACAATGAAAGTTTTTTTTTACACATAATCGATATTTTTAAATTTAATATTCTTGTCATGTTAGAACAGCAGATTAAATTTGGCTGCCGAATTTAAAAGAAAAGTAGGAAAAAACTTAAACCTATAAACGCCTTGCTTTAAATCCAATAAAAAATTAAGTAACTTTAAAATAAAAAATTAATGTAAAATATCAAATTTTAAAAAATCCACTCTTATCTGCGGACATTTATAATAAAGGTATTGAAAGTGTAAAAAACCAAAGCCTGGTGTGGAAATGGAGACTCAAGATTGATGGATAATTGGTATTGAGTCAACACACTGCCAAAAAGTACAGAAGCATTAATGTACATAAAAACCAAAACCAGAAAGACACTCATCCAGCTACGCTCAAAACACACGCCTCATTTTGCAACTATCCCAATTTTCCCCTCAAAATGGCTACCAATACTGAATCGGCGACAAAACTACGTTAATAATGTTTTATCAGAGAGAAAACTCTGTTAATATGATTTTATCCCTGACTAAAAACACTTTCAACAAAATGTTATCGGTGAAAAACACTGTTAACATCATTTTATCAGTGACAAAACTATGTTAACATAATTTTATCAGTGACAAAACTATGTTAACATAATTTTATCAGTGACAAAACTATGTTAACACAATTTCATCAGTGACAAAATGCTATTAACGTGATTTGACAGTGACAAAACTCTGTTAACATGATTTCATCAGTTACAAAACATTCTTATAACGCGTTTGGTCAGTAGCAAAACCCATTTTTGCATGTTTTTACCAAGGCAGTGTTATTTGAGACGAAGATGCATGGCTCCACGTTGAGTCTTTGTCGATACAGTGAATGTATTACTCAAAAGTACTCCATCGCATCTCCCGTTATCAGGTACAGCAAGATTGAATAAGTAGGGTTCAACGGAGTTGCAAGTAATAAAAAAATAAATGCAAGGACATTCTAATCACCAATTCTGAGAACTGATTTTGAACGCGACCACGCCGAGAGTTGGTCATCGGAAATACTACGCTCCCCAACTGATGAAATTATTGTCAAAATAGCAAAGTTTGAAAAAGGTAAAGCTAAGCTGGCTACTAAATTAAAATGAAAACATCGTTAGCCAAAAAAAATTACTTGCAAAACCGAAGTAACCACCAATAACCCATCCCAATATTAGCGACATAATATATCCTAAACAATGGAAATATTCTATAATATTAATTAATTATGGAATGCAAACATTAAAAATCTAGAGACTAAAATTAGACAAACAGAAAAAGGGAAAAAAAAAACAACAATAATAATGATAAATCACTCTAAAACTATTATTTGTCACCATAGAATATTAAAGAAAAAATATATTATATTCATGTTCACCATTATTAATTTATCACCAAGTTTAAATTCGATTGATAATGGAATGTACATAATAACAGCGTTAAATTAATAATTACAGATGGATAAGAGTTAAGAGGATATGGAAGAGATGGGAGGGAATGGGTGTCGGGATAGCGTTACCGTGTTTAAATAATGATTCCAGGCGATTGTTTGTAATTTAAATATAACAGCGAAATAAGCGCAACAGCAGCGTAACGCAACGAGCTTATTGTAAAACCAGGATACAAAACGTTACTGTGTATAAATCCTGATTCTCAGCGATCATTTGAAATTTGCCGTAAATTAAAATTGTCAAATTTCATTACACCAAAAAAAGCGTAACGCAATTGAGTGTTTTGTAAAACCACGTTAACACATCAGCGCATCAGTGTCTTTAAATCATAATTCAACACGATGGTTTGTAACACTTAGTAAATTGACTTTACGTACAGTTTTATTTCCAACAAGACAGAATATAGAAATACATGATGTATCGTCTTGTGCGATGATCCGCGAAAGACGAAAAGCAAATATCTGACCTAAATAGTTAATATTCTAATTCCTGCAATTGAGTGTGACATTTTAACGCATTTAAAAGTTGATTAATATACGTTTTGGATAAGGCACTCGTTTCTAATATAATTTATAAAAAATTATGGAGGAAGACGTTACCTCGTAAATTTATAATGATTCGTAACAAAGCCGCATATATTTTTTAAACAAACTTCTTATCTAGAAACTAACAAAGAAATTAACAGCCTAATACGAAAACCTAAAAAAATACAACCATGTAAAGATTGATTGAAAACTTTAATATTCTAAAAGAATATCATCCCTTATTGAATTAGTATAAAAAAAGTTGAAAAAATATCACTATCCTTAAGTCTAGGCATAAAACTAAACATTTTTATCGATATTGTCAAGTTAAACAGCTTGCCTTAAATTGTTTATAATGCTAAACGACATAAAACTGAAATTTTATCTCACTCTCCTTTATACACCTTTTTTCAGGGTGGTACAGCGAAACTCCAGTGAGTGGTTATTTATGAAAACCAAGGGTTTGTGTAACCGATCCTTTATAGTAAGCATTATCCTACTGCAGGCGGTAATGTACCGCACTACTGACTTGCTAAATGAGAAATCTGTTTGACCGACCGTAACCTAAAGACTGATTGGCTATGCACATACCTATCTGTGCGAATGGGCGGATACTTATTCCCACCGGATGTAAGCGATGACGTGATAAACGATTGGTCTAGTATAGAGCAATTTTTCGACAACTTTCAAAAAAAATATATTTTAATTTTGGAAAGCAGAATTACAATTTTACGTCGGTAGGACAATTATATATCAGTAGGAAAATTGTACATCGATAGGACAATTCTACATTGGAAGGCAATAAATGCAATTCTTGGAAGCTTATGTTGATTAAAAATTAAGGAACAACCTACAAAATTAGGAATATCTAAATAATATCATAAAAACTATTTTAATTAGAAAAACATAAAAATAAAAAATAAAACCCTTTCATCCAATTATTTATGGAATATTTTTGAGTCAAATAGTTGAAATTTATTTATGTTTTATCATAAAAATGAAGGCAGGAGTTTTAAAAGATTAAATTTAAGTGATTGTCTTTTCAAATTTCAACTTAACCTAAAAATTAACAAAACACAACCAGTACGATAGATTTTTACTTCCTTCAAAAACAACCGTCCAACGGAAAGTTGTATCTTTTATGAAAAACCCTAACATTGTTAACTAACTTTTCTAAACAAATTAACATTGTTAAATAACTTTTCTAAACAACCTAACATTGTTAACTAACTTTTCTAAACAACCCAACATTGTACGCCAACGTTTCGAAACAACCTGACATTGTAAAATAACTTTTCTGAACAACCTTTACGCAAATTAACTTTTCAACGTTGTTAACTAACTTTTCTAAACAAGCCTAATATTGTTAACTAGCTTTTCTAAACAACCCAACATTGTACGCTAGTGTTTCTAAGCAACCCCAACATTGTACGCAAACATTTCTAAACGACTCTTTCAGAAAGGAGAATTTTCAAAGCTAGTATAGCCTTGCAATTTATAATAGCTGCCAAATTGCTGCCCACGTATAATTCCTAACTTAAGACATAAAAAATCAAAAGAAATCATTTTTCTAAACAACCTTTCTTCAATAAACTAAATTAAACAAACAATGTTAAATTTTCACAATAATTTGTGTTGGCGATCAACAATTTAAACAAGATTTAAGTCTTAATTTATTTGCAGCAAACTCTGCCTCACATTATCGCATTTTAGTTATGCGTAAAGAGTGCGGCGAACATTTATTATTCTATATACAACGCAAGCGAAAACCGTGAAAAATTTTACAATCTAAGCAAATTGATTAACAAAAATTAAGTCCATAAGAACTATATTATATTATTTAAAAAAATATTTTTATCAACAATTATTCAACCCTGTAAAATTTTAACATAAAAATCTCTCACATAAAAATCAAAAAAAAAACATGGCTATAGTCGAATGTAAACGGAAAAAATTAAATCTATCACCACTCCATTTGAGGCCGTTTTTGAGAAAATTCAAAAGTTTGTGAAACAAACTAACCTATAAGTGACACATCCTTAATTTGAGCATTTTGTATTTCTAGTTAGTAATGCGGCTGAATTTGAAACGGTTTAATAAACAAGTTATATGTACTTGTCTAAAGAAAAGATTCAGAATGTTTTGTTAAACTAAAAATAACGCATTAAGTAACTGTTGATATATATATAATGTATAAAAGTCCACTTAATCTAAAATAACTTTTTTTAAAATAATTAAAACTATCTTTATGAAAATTATACCCATGAAACAAAAAAAAAATGGAATGATAAAAGGAACCACTTCTAATTCTACTAACACTTTAATTCTCTTCTATAATCTTTTATTTTTGTAATATATTGTCTTTCAAATGCTTTTCGGCAAAATTTAACATCAATCCTATTCTAAAACTTTTGGCAAACCCTCAGACATTTTGGGGCTCCAGGCCTAATCAGATGGCTTTATTACAGTTGTAAACTTTTTAAGTGGCATGAGAAGTTTATTTATAAAGGACAAATTAAGTCAAGCTGAGAGGGAAATTGACGCTGAGTTAATAATATAATCCTATTCTAATCAAATCAACTTGATTCGATCAATATATTTTAATCAATCAGTTTTAATCAATCTGTTTCAACTGATCACTTTCGATAGATCGGCTTATAAATCAATCAGTTTTAATAAATCGGTTTCAATCAACCGGTTTCAATCAATCAGTTTAAATCAATTGGACTCAATGAATCGCGTTATTTAGAGCGTAGAGAAATATTGCTGATACGAAGGGGGAAGGTGCGCCAAACTAGGCAATCCCGATCCCGGAACAGGCATGGGACTATATCCCGGATACGGTTTCTTAGCCGCGTGGCTCTCGTTAGCGGAAGCGGTCGCGTTGGCAAAAGCGTTCTCGTAAGACCGCTTGACCGCAAGGTGGTTGGCCGCCGCCACCAGCGCCTGGGAGATGTACGGCGGAGGCTGCGACGCGACCTGAGCCTGCATCATGGGCTGCCTCACCTGAGGCGGCGGCAGATAGCGCGGCGCGAACAGCAGATACGGATTCTGCGTCAGATAAGGCGACTGCGCCTGCGGCACCATCTGCTTCAGAGGCTGCAGATGTTGGTACTGCGCAGGATTCGGCTGCTGCGCAAACTGCTGAGCGTATTGTTGCAATTGCGGCGCGATCAACTGCGCATACTGTTGCTGCTGTTGCGCTTGTTGCTGTTGTTGCGCTAGATACGGCGACTGTAAATATTGAAAGTATTGCGCTTGGCGTTCAGCAGCGCCCTGGCGCGCCATCAACGCGTGTTGCGCCATCAGCTGGACTTGCAGCTGCGGGGGGAACGAGGGGATAGACGGGGGGGGCAGCAGTGGGGGGAGGGAGGACGGGATGGGGGGGAGTGCTGCCGGTAGAGGGGGGAGATTGGGGGGTGAAGACAGAGACGGTGGGGGTGGAGAAGTGCCGGGGGACCTACCCGGAGAGAGAGCCTTGCCGCCGGCCGATGGGGACGCCATGCCGCCCGTCAGGACGAGATTCATGTCCTCGCCGGAGCACTGGAACACCTGCAGAATGATGGACTGGTTAGTGACTAAACCTTTTTTTCAAATTTATATAATAGCCGGAGTGTAAATCACCCCTTGAGCCTTACACCCCTTGAACTTACACTAAGCTGTGCCGAACACATTGATAATAAACAAATATTTAAGTGAGAAAGATATAAACATTAAAAATATTCAAGGTTTTACAGCTTTAATATACATATTTAACTTTGCAGACGGCCGAATGAGGAACTAATGAAGGATGGACTATTTATTTAATCCATCGATTTTTGTTATTTCCAAAATGTTTGCAGTGGCGGCACTGGGCGGCACCGGACTGTAAATTTAAGTGTGTCAATCTGTCAAATGACAGAATTCTCAGTGTACTTGCCGAAGGTGCCGTCAGTATAAGACCTTTCGACTCCTAGGCCCCAGACAGGTCAACAAAATTGATCATATGTTCACGAAAAGAATGTTGATATTTGAAAATGTTTGATCAATTTCACCGAAAGTAAGGAAAAATTAAGCTCGCTTCAGGCACATGGACACACTTCTTGCAGTTTACCTCTTCAGTGGTTGTATGCATGTATACCTAATAACCGTTTGAGTCCATAGGGGACTGCTTGAAGGCTTGCACTGATACCATATTTTTTTACTGAAAATCTGAGGCGACAGTTGTGAATAAACGAGGATTGCTGAAGAATTTAAAAGATGGTGATGGTGCACGTAGCTCACCTCGATATATCTTTGCTTCTTGCCGAAAGTCATGTAGCGATTGTGCTTCTGCTGGGCCGACAGGAAGGCGCTGGTCTCGCTGTCCATTTGGATGAAGGCTTCTCCGCTGGGCTGGCCCTGGTGCACAAAAATAATACGTTAGAATAGAAAGCGATGGAACAGTAGAGACGATAGACAGTAGATTTTAATGAAAATGAAATAATAACTTTATATGAGACCACAGATTTTATTTAAAATTTTATGACTGACGGGTTTCGTTATCAGGGTACAAAATTAAAATAAACAAAAAATACATAGTGTGTAGATATATATACTCATACATACAGAGGGAGAGCACAATATAAAATAAAATAAGAGAACAGTAAGAAAAGAAACAAAAACAAAAAACATTTCAACTATAAAAAAGGAACAGAGAGGAAGAGACAGATAATATGAAATGAGACAAAACGTCAACTGAGAAGGTGATAAATAATAATGAGAAATTTTACCTAATATTGAACTACTGGACAAATTTAACTGATTATTAAGAATATGACTAGATATAATAGTATATTATATAATATTTTATTTTAATTAAACATGTCAAACCACAAAGTGAATGCTTTCTGCGAAAATATTTTATAATAAAAAAAAACTAACTAACAATCACGCAACGTTTACACGTTTCACGGTAGGCAGAGAGGACGAACCGCCATATAACTCTGTCTTGGCACACACTCCTTGCTTCATTCACATTCATACACACTCTTCCGTTATTCCGACTCTTCACATGACCCGATTCAAGTATTTGATTCACTTGATCGTGCCATGTCTTTCTCGGGCGTCCTCGACTTCCTCTTCCATTCACTTTCGCATCATATATTCTTTCCACACTCCTTTCTTCGCTCATTCGCTCACCAAACCAAACCATCTAAGCGCCCCATTCTTGATCCTATAATAATTCGTATAGCGCCGTTTTGGTAAAATATCACCTCAAGGGCGCTGTACAAATTTTAATTCCTAGGCTCCATCTTACCAACGTTTACTTTTACCCTTTACTTTTAAACCGGATCAACGTGAATAGGCACGATAGGGCTAAACTCAACACTTTGTATTACTGAATACATACCATTTCTGGAGGATTATTCCAAAACTGGCCGCCGAAAACCACATCAAAGAGGATTAAATGCCTCCGAGGTGATATTCAACAAAAATTGCACTTTTTAAATTAGTCAAATATTAACGATGGCAACATTTTTTTTTTTTTTGTGTATTACAGACTGTATATGTCCATTTACAAAACACAAGAAAGTAACATAAAAGTAAATTAAGAGATATTTTTAACATGTCTCTTGAAATCTTCAAGGTTTACGTTGAAGATATCAAGAGACATGTTATTTGGTAGTACCATACCCCGTGTCATGCTGCGCTGAGCCAACACGTCTGTTCTGCCATGTGGAATGCACAGCAGATCGTGATGTCGCCCCTGGCAGTAGTTGTTTGGCACAAACAACTTATAGCATTCCAGCATCAAACATGATATGGTCGCCGGAAAGCCAAAAGGGCTGAAGCGCCATTTTGGGAAGTTTACACCACAGCACTTCAAACTTTTTTATTGTTTTACAATAAAACGTACAAGTCTTCAGTACCTGGTTGGATTTTGAAAAAAAAAGGTTACTCAATGCTCTCACTGAGTTACCTGAAGCGACGAAAAGCAACAAAAAAAAAGTCCCAAACTTGTGTGACTTGAGTCAAGCCCTCTCCCAAATGGTAAATATATTTTAGATGGCTAAAGGGCAACAAGTCTTCAGAATCAAACGAGTCAGAGCATTCAATGCAGGAAAAAAAAACAGATCAAAACTGCATATTTAACTCATTTTCGACTAAAATGTCGCTTAAGCCCTTTTGCCTTTTCAGCGACGATATCACTTCCGCACAAACAACCAAACTTTCGACCACAATCTACACATCCGCACTGATGATGGGCACTGCCTTCTCTAAAATTTTGGCTAAAGGAGGACAATCAATCGCGAAAGAGTCCAAGTCGACGCACCTGAGCGTTGTAGACCATGTGCACTCCCTGGAACACTATGTTGTTGGCAAAGTCGTCCAGGAACTTGAGGATGTGCTCCACCTGCGCCTCGTAGGGCAGCCCCCGCAGTCGGATGCAGTCCTTCAGCGTGCCTGAAGTGATGACGTGCTGGGGCAGCAGGGGCACGGGCAGGGCCCCCATCAGAGGCGGCGGGGTCTCGTAGGTCTTGGGGTCCAGGGAGCGGTTCAGCACCTGCAGAAAGATGAACAGAATTAACCATCGTATCAACAACAAAAAAACATTGTGACTACCGCACAAGAATATCAACCTCTCGCAGCTAGTGGAACTATGGTATTGTCTCGTCTTATCTTCTTCCCCTTGTCCTATTCAGTTCAGGGGCCCATCTCTAGTGTGGGCTACTTCAGCGATCTTTATCCATTGTAGGCCCAGGTTCTCCCCGCACAGTCCCTGGAGTTTCTTACCCCAACTTCACTCGTGGAACTAAACTATGGCATTCTCAAGAATTCCACATCTCCTTCCCCTCCCCACTACCTTCAACCTCGCGACATACCCCAATTAAGGATGCCATAGTCCCACTGGCTCCAGACCTTTGGGATCTGTTGGGACTCTTGTGCAGTATTCACATAATTTATTTTTTTAAACCTATAAAGATAAATTTATTTAATAGACAAAAAATAATAACTCACCGACATATTCCTGTTTACGCTTGCTAAACAAATCAAAGTATTTTATGACCAGGAAATATAGCATATTACGTAAAGAAATGTAATTAATTTTATCAAGCATGCATCATCAACAAAACAAAAAAGTTTTTAATTTGGCTTATCACTATAGTGATAACATGAAATAGTTAATTTTGACATTTTATTGGTGAGACCAAAGTAAGATTCCAAAGAATATCAGTTTTATTGAGAATGTATGTTCTGTTTCCAAGTATGCAATTAATTTTTTTATTAAATCTTACCCACAATAAATTAACTGTTAATGAGTGACACATGTAAATGGTCATCTTTTATCTGTTCAAATATTATAATATATTACATTCAAAATATGGTATTGTATAAAATTCGAAAATGGCCAACATCAAAAGTACTAATGTCCAAAAGTGTCACCGTCTAAAAGTGGCACTGTACAAAAGTGATGTTGCGCAAAAACACAGTTCTTCAAGAATCCGACTGCCCAAAAGTGACACTGTTCAAAAGTGACTGTTCAAAAGTGACGCTGTTCAAAAGTGACGCTGTTCAAAAGTGACGCTGTTCAAAAGTGAAGCTGTTCAAAAGTGACACTGTTCAAAAGTGACACTGTTCAAAAGTGGCACTGTTCAAAAGTTACACTGTTCAAAAGTGACACTGTTCAAAAGTGACACTGTTCAAAAGTGATACTGTTCAAAAGTGTTACTCCTCAAAAGTGTCACTGTTGAAAATAACCTATATACGAAAGATTTACCGTTTAAACGTGTTACTGTTCAAAAGTGTCACTGTTTAAAAGAACCACTATCTAAAAATGTTACCATCCAAAAATTTTACAAGCCGAAAATGATACTGTATAAAAGTGCCATTCTTCAAAATTACCAGTGTCCAAAAGTGCCACTGTCAAATATGCAAAGGTGCCACTGTCGGGGGCCTGGGAGTCCAAGCGGAAAATATTGATTGTGCAATGATGGAAGATTTAGCTCGCAGAGATTGCACCCGCGACGCCAGCATGGGGAAACTGACGCTTTGGATCACTAACCGCTATTAACCTTTATTAAACAACATCTGTATTACCTGCTGCACCTCTGCAGTAGTTGACCGGAAGAGTTCGATGTATCTGGTGCCGATGAGTTCGCGGTGTTTGGCGAGCGCCTTGGGCGCGTCCTCCTCTCGCGCAAACAGCACGAAGGCGTCCCCGGTGGCGCGGCCGTCGGCGCGCTTCACAAACAGCACGCCCTCCGCACCGTCCAGCACCGAGCAAGGGTTGGCGCCCGTCGAGAAGAATTCCAACTGGAAAGGCACAAAAGTGTAACGATTTCTTTAAATTTTAAAGAGATAATCAGGAAACACAGAATTTGCATCAATTCTCACGAGATTCATTCCAATCCTATTTAATTTTGTTGTATTTAAAAAAACCTCAACTTACAACTTGCGTGGGCGTGCAGTCATAGGGCAGGCCGCGCATCCTGACGATGACCTGCGCCCCCCGTGACAGGAAGGCGGCGGCCTCATTGGTAGCGCCCCCGCGAACTCCCAGGAAATCTTCACCGGTGGCGCGGTACACCTGTGGAGGAACAAAAACGGTTAGAATTTGAGGAAAATTACGTAATGCACATGAGGTTTAACAGTCGGTGTGACGATCCAGGCCAACCACCGCGTCGGCAATATTCATTGCACACTGTTCTGGAGAGCAAAGGCTGAAACATTTAAAGGTTCAAATAACAATGAATCAATAGACGTTACTATTTTTATTTACAGGAAAACCTCATGTAATTTTATTTCTGCTTGGAAAGAAATGTATTTAACCACACGAAAATACAATAAAACGACAAAAAAAAACTAATTTCTTAATCAACGTTTTTTTATTGACATGAGGGAGAAAAGAACAAAATTCTCCGAATATAAGAGTTATTCCAGAAAAACCACTTTTACCATTAACATACAATTAGAAAAAAATACACAAACACATTATCTGAGAAGATAGCATGATTGACGAAAACATCATTTGGTAAAACACAAGTGAGTTATTATATAATTATGCTTCTGCACATACCATTCGTTCAACAGTCAATAAATGTAATTATTGTACTTTGATGTTATGACAGTCTTTCATTATTCTAATGGGACAATTGATTGGAAACTTTCATATCGCCCAGTCATTGATAATATAAAACAAACATGGCGGATGGTACAGCGGCTTTGTTGACACACCATTTGTCGGTGTTGGGAGATGTTACGATAAATATTTATGTTGCGCAGCGCTGTTTCACTCCAATCGTGCCGGTGGAACAGCACTGTGCTTGCAGGAATTCTCGGTAACGTTTGTCATTAAAAGCGTAATTAAAATTAAACGGTCGCATCAGCTAAGAAGGAGGGAATCAACCCATTGTTAGCGAAAATCGAAACAACTTCATTATTTTTATTCCACACAAATAGGAATGTGTTGAAGGCTTGAAGTAACAATATATGGAGGGAGAGCTAATTATTTTTACCCAACCTACACAAACTTGCGATAAATCACTTTCTCCGGGTTTTTACGTCGTACACCATGAGAGAGAAAGAGACAACAGATTTCATAGACCGCTTCTATATACTGTCGCAATGATCTTAAGCTCCTGGGTCACCGCGGGACTCCGCCCACATTTTTTATTATGCCACTAAACTTGACACAACTAAACGGTTTTTTAGGTTATATGCTATATTTTTGTTGATAAAAATACTGTGAAAAGGTGGCTATACGATTAAACAAAAACATTATGTCGATATTTGATATGAATGGATGTATAAATACCCTAGCCTTAGTCTAAGCCACGCCCAGGTGCGCCGAGTCAGGTTAAAATCATCAAAAACAAGTAAAAAACTGACTTCACTGCCTTGGATAGATACTACTCTAAGGTTGAAGGCATGCACAAACGTATTACGCATAAGGAGATTCAAAATGAAAGCTAGGGTAATGAACGAGATTAAAAAAGGGACACTCAGATGATCGGGACACGTGAATTATCAGGTTGGAAAAAGCAATTGGCAATGTCCGAGGAAGACAAGGTACGATCAATATTTCAATCACACGCAATAATACTCGACAAGCAGAGAGGATGAATTGAAAAAGGAGTGTCTGGAGAATATATCGTCGCTGGAAAGGCAAAAGGGCTTAAGTGACACTTTGATCAAAAATGAGTTGAATGAAGAAAAAAAAATTCAGTGAAACAAAGAATTATGGTTCAGAATGTTTACCTCAATGTACCGACTGCCGATGTGGTGCTTGTGTCTCTTCAGCGCCATGTCTCTGTGCTCCATGGATACGAACCGGACGAGCGCCTCTCCGTTCCTGCGGCCCTGCGGGGAAAGGCAGAGAGCTACGCCGCCCCTGCAAACACACAACGTTATTACAATCCGATGCTGAATCTGATGTTGCTGCATTACAAAATCCAAGGGAGACGAATCAGCAGAGAAAGAGAATTCTTTAAACAAAAATGACACTAAACGTCACTTTGTAGCATTCTAATACAAGAAATACTACAAATGTTTTATCAATTAATTCTACATGGGTAGTTGGAAAAATGTGTAAGATTTCTAGTGAATTTTTTATTATTTCTAATTTTGAAACTGTTAATTCGTGGTGGAATTCCATTTTAATGACAATTGGTTAACAACAACTTGTACTAGTCTGAAGATGGCCGTCATAGGCTGAAACCGGTCCAGTCATAAAATAAAAGTGGAATAAAGTTAAAAATTTGTTTTATTAAATCATTTCTAGTGAATACAATTTTTAAACTGTAACCCTTTAAATTCGACGAAAAACATACTAAGACGTCAGTAAAACGTGCAGTTTGAAAACCAGCAAAGGCATTTTTGAATGTTTTACCTAAAATTCCAGCATGCATTTCATAAAGAATTTAAAAGATTACTGAATTGCATTCGCTGGAAACCTAAGACATTTTTCTAACTACCCATATAGAATTAACGGATAAATATTTTGTAGTTTTGCTTGTACTAGAAAGCCAAAATGTGTGTATTTTTGGGTGCTGACCCATAAAAGGTACCCATAAAAGGACCCATAGTTGGTAAAGTTGAGATCTACTGCAATTTTTAAAGGAGTGACATCTGTTGGCATTTAAAAAATATTATAAATTAATTTAGTAATGTTAAAAAAACATGGCTACACTACTAAACTACATATTAAAAATATACATTGTGAAAATTGATTTATAAATCAGTGGGATGTTTGAATCAAAAGGTATTGGATTGAAGTTAAAAACTGACCTTTAACTCTCCAGTTTCGTAGGGGGGTTCTAAGGTCACATATCATAGATTAAGATTACTGAAATATTATGAATATACTCCTCTCTAAGTATTACCAAAAATTATGCCTTGGATTATGTCATTAAAACGCTTTAATAAGCAAGATCAAATGGACATAGTTATGCAGAAAGCATCCAACCCTAAAAATATGAAACCGAGAAAAAGGGGTTTGAAAATATGACGATACAAAAGCATTAATATGCGTAATCAGCATTTGTAAAGTGAATATTAGTGTTTTTTTTCTTTATGAGAATTATTATAAATAAATAATTTATAATCTATCAATGTTTTTAACAAAAAAATATATGTATTTCCTATGTTAACCTACATTTCAGTGTTTTTTAAAATTCGTAAAAAGTAAAAAAACTGATTACCAAAAATCTATTGCATTTGGAGCTTGGATGTTTTCAGCAGATGTAAATCTCTTATTTACCTATAGGAAAACACGTAAAACTCGATTTTGGCAAATTGTGGGTTGGACGCCTTTTGCATAACTGCGTCAAAATGGGGTGACTTTATCGGATCGTACCTTTGATTTTCAGTTTCAGGTATGAAAAGGATAATCTAATATGTATTGAGGAAAATTATTTACATATTCAGTTACTGTGAATTTTTTTCCATAAAAAGCATATCAAGCTTGACGTGGTTAAATTTGCGGCCAGTTAAAGTAACTATTTTCCAAATTCAGATATCTAGCGAGGCCACCGACTGCAATGTTAACCGTGTCAAGCTGTAGTTGGAGATGTTACCCGAGTATTTCTCCAAGATTTATTTTTTTAAGGAAAGATAAACATGCGCGGGTTACGGATAACCTGACAATATTTGAAAAACTCCTACTGCCATCATAATAAGCGCAAAATGTTGCTTGTGCAATGATGGAGGACTTAGCTAGCAGAGGAATTGAACCCACGACGCCCGGATGGGAATCCGACGCGTTTGTCAACTCAGCTACTAAAACTAACTAACTAACCATCACGCCGTTTCCTCACAGGGGGTAGGCAGAGAGGACGGACCGCCATATAACTCTGCCTTGGCACATACTCTTTGCTTCATTCACATTCATACACCGTCTCATACATACTCTTCTGTTATTCCGACTCTTTACATGACCCGATTCAAGTATTTGATTTACTTAATCGTGCCATGTCTTTCTCGGGCGTCCCCGACTTCTTCTTCCATTCACTTTTGTATCATATATTCTTTTCACATTCCTCTCTTCGTTCATTTGCTCTACATGCCCAAACCATCTAAGCGTCCCTTTCTTGATCCTATTCATTACTCAATTACTAACTGATCAATATTGTGGATGATGGTTGAATTGTAAGCATTATATTTGATAAATTAAAACTATACGAGTCTTTGGAACTTGCCGTACGATAGCAGGTTAAATTGTGTTACTTCGTAATCACTTACTCTGCGGCATAACGAATATGTATATAAACAAAAAGCGGCATCACTTGTCTGCCTAAAGCGTACCCCAAGATCTTTGGACGCATTGCTCGCCAAACGGACAACTCTAACCTGGAGAAACTCACGGTCACTGACAAAGCCTAAGGCAGAGGAAGATCAACGATGCGTTGGACCGACACGAGATAGCGAATCGAGAATAAGATAGGGGGTCACAACTTACTTTGCCACATTCAACCCTCGGAAGAACTTGGCGATGTCCTGGTCCGACGATTGCCAGGGGAGTCCTCTGGCGCGCACTATGCAGCTGCCGTCTATTTCATCGTCCTTGGAACTGAAAAGATAAAAAGAAAAAATCAGTCAGACTACGCAAATGCACCGTCCACGGAAAGCGTCGAAGTGACAAACAACAGTGAGATATCAACGTTTAAATACAAATAGTAAGATAATTTAACATTTGCAGACATTACATTACATTATGACGGCCTGCATGGTAAGACGCTCGACTACAAATGCAGGGGTCGCGGGTTCGAACGCGGCGTGCGCAAATAAATTTTATTTAATTAATATGTGTCATAACACATTTAATCGATATAAAAAATATAGAAAAAATATATTTAGAGTATCTACCACTCTGGAACGTGCCGCAAATATACTTTTTATAATTTTGAATGAATTAAATGTCTTATGACACATATTAATTAAATAAAAGTTATTAGCGCACGCCGGGCTTGAACCCGCGACCTTTGGATTCGTAGTCGAGCGTCTTACCACTCGACCATGGAGGCCGTCAAGTACACCAGAAGTAAAGATAAATTGAGCTTATTTTGGACACACGACAATGCTCACAATACACTTCTATCGGATTATCTCTTCAGTGTATTTATTATTTACTAGCGGCGGGCAAAATCAAAATTCCTCACAAAACAAGCATACATTTCAGAAGTTGGCTTTCCCTTTGTTGTAAATGACCCAGGCGAGCCACCACGCCGGCAATATTCAGTGCACATTGTTCCGGCAATATTCATGCAATCACCCAAAGACACAAAGTAGTCAAAGGACAATTGAATCGCAAACCAGTTATTAATCAATTGCCCTTTTTTATGTCATCACCAATTTCCTTCACTAGTTTCTTTATTCATTGCAAAAAAGCACCTGTCCCAATTCTAATCATAATTCTAGTAATAATAATTGTTCTAAAAAGAAATCTGATAAATTATTTTGTGACGCGAAACCAGTACAGTGAAACACAAGCATGTGTGGATACTTGTTTAGTTCTGTTACGTAAGAGATATGATATTTCTAAGAAATCTTCAGCGAACTGCGTGGAAATTTAATTCAGTTTTACTTTCATGACTAAAAAGAAATTAAAATACAGCACAGCTGGACAAAGTTGCTTTGCACTTGGGGACATCGCTTGTATAGAATTTAGGCATACAAAATAAACTGGATTGAAAAAACAGTATACAGTTAAGCGTGTCAAGCTGTATCTCAGCTAAGGAAACTTCCGATGAATTCTAAATTATTATGGTTGAGTCCTGGCTAAAATGTTAGAAGTTTGTTAAGTGTTTTTTTTTTTTTTTTTTAGTTCACAGGGTACTTCCGATTGTATTGAATGAGGACAAATATTTATGGCTTTAAAATTAATTTTCAAAAGGAGGGATTTATACTTGCATGGGTGCAAAATGTACTTAATCCGGCCCTGTTTAACATGTACTATTGCATTCATAGTCTCAAAGTATTCTGCAAAGGTTTACAGCGCATGAATAGTAGAGAAGTCTGCCCGCTCGAGGCACTAAACTGCAAGAACAATGGAATTCTAGAATTTGATACCTAAGCTTACTAGGAAATGGAAGGAAGTGTTTTAGTTTGCAGAGAGGGCAACTCTCAACTTTCCAATAACTTACCGAAGAAATCATCGACACAAACTAAATCCAATATTAGTCCCGCTGAAACAAATAAGTCGTGCCAATGGTCCCGACACGTGGTTGTGTCAATCAATATATGTAACAACGGGTTTCCATAAAAAACGGATATCCAGCAAAATAACTGGTTTCCGACAAAACAACTAGTTTCCGTCAAAAAACGGGTTACCGCAAATACGAGTTTCCACAAAATACGGGTTTCCATAAAATACGGGTTTCCAGCAAATACAGGTTTCCAGCAAATACAGGTTTCCAGCAAAAACAACTGGTGTTCAACAAATTAACCTGGTTCAAACAAAAATGGTTTCTAACGCAACAACTTGTTTCCAACATGGGTTTCCAGCAAAACTGGTTTCCAATAATACGGGTTTCCAATAATACGGGTTTCCAACAAAACTATTCTCAGAAATATTAAGTACCAAAACAAAATATTTTCCATACAATTATGATATCTAAATATCCCTGGCATCCAGTTTTTTTTTCTAAAGGAAGATGCTGGATGGGGTTTTTTACGGGGTTCAATAAATCAACTCTATGGTCATTAGGGCCGTATATAAATGGGTAAAGTACAAGTTGTTTCGGGGGTTATAAATTAACAAGTAAACATTCAAGGTTCGTATTCTCATTGTGATCAAGGCCACACTACTATCTAAGGTACATGTATGTTTTCTCAAAAATATTCAGCTGACATTAATTTTTAAAAAATCATTGCCTGTCTGGGAGAAATTTAACAACAGGTTTTAGGAAATCAGAAAACCCGGTGAATCAGTGATTTTTGACGGAAAACGAGGTAAGAATGTTATTCTACACAATAAGAATGTGTAAAAATAGAAATAAAAAAAGGAAAACGAACGAATTATCAATTTAAATTCATTTGAATAAATGAGTGACAGAAATTCACATATTAAGTGGCAAATATTATGCTCTCACAGAATCACTTTGGTTTAATAATACCACTATTCAGAATCGAAACGTTGCCTTAAATGGCTTTAGCCGTGTTTCGCGACCAGATCTGAAGAGTCAGATATTTTCCCACCTTCTCCTTCCTCAATCCTTCCAGTCTCACAACATAGATATCGTCGCCGTAAAGGCAAAATGTCTGAAGCGCCATTTTGGGAAGTTTACACTAGAGCACTTTGTTTTACAATAGGTCAAAGTCTTCAGGGCCACAAAAGTCTTCAGAATCAAACGAGAGTCAGAGCATTCGATGCAGAAAAAAAACTGATCAAAACTGCATACGAGGCCTGTTGAAAAGGAAAGGTGAATTTTGAATTTTCGCGGGCTGTGTACATTCGATTATCGATTTTTTTGTTGTTATGTTGGTACACATATGTTTATCATATGTTAGCATTATCAGCCTTTTGGATTAGTGGTTTGTTTTTGACAACTGGAAAGGTTAGTCACGTTTTTGTGTGTTCTTCGATTTTTTTACTTTTGAAAGAAATGGATCAAAGAATATGTATTAAATTTTGCGTTAAAATGGAATAAAGTGCTCCAACGCACTTAAAATGTTGACTGTGGCATTCGGCGAGTCTACTTTGTCTCAAAAAAGTGTTTATAAGTGGTACAAGCGCTTTACAGAAGGCCGAGAAGATGTTAATGACGATGAGCGTCCTGGAGTTGTGGAAAAACAAATCATGGATTTTATTCTTTGTTCCATTTTTTGATGATATTCGATTGATTCACATTGAACTTTACAAATATTTTTATTAACAATAAAAATTAAATCACACATGAGAGCTACCATCTCGTCTTTAACAGATCGCATTATGTTATCTTATATAAATATATAATAAATAACTACTAATTACAATCGTAGGGGCTATGGTCCGATGCTGACCTAGGGTCAAATCTCATATAGCACGTTCGTTGTAAGAAAGTACAAACCATACTCGGTATTTACACAAGAAAATATTTCATAGGCTAATTTCTCAGAGCAATAATATAACAGGAGGGATAGCTTTGCGAAATAGTGTAGTGTCGATTTTTTCCTGACTCGAGCGTGGCTAGGGTTTTCATGGACACACCATTTTACATTTATAGCACATGTCGAGATAATGTAGCGTTTATTTGCATAACCACTCTTTCACAGTATTATTAACAACAAAAATATAGGATATAACCTCAAAAACCGTTGAGTTATGTTCATTTATTTCGCGTATCAAAACGTGTGGGCGGAGTCAACGGAGACGAAGGACACGAAGAACATTCTAACAATACTTTAAAGCGGTGTGATGATTTGGTAAATTTTGTTGTCTCTTTCTTTTTTTTAAATAATAATTCTTTGAAAGTAAAATAATACAAATATATTACAACCGCTCACCCCCCGCCCCGGCCCTTACTCAAGAATCAGGAATCGCCGGTCAAAGTCTGTCGGGTACGTCCTGCTTCACCCTGTATAATGAATGTGGTAACATTTCCAGGTACCCGACTGAATTAAGTTGTTCATTGTAAACTAAAAGTTATTTTGCTGGATTTGGATAGCTAAAGGACTTTTCACAAAGTGTTTATGATTTTATTAAATTAACCTTGAAGTAAGAATATATATGGAGAGAGAGAGAGCTAAATATTTTTACCCAACCTATACAAATTTACGATGGATCACTTTCTCCGGGTTTTCACGTCGTAAACCGTGAGAGAGAAAGTGTCAAGAAAAGTTGTCGTATAATATCGCACCACTTTTAGGTATGTAAGCATGTTCTCCGTCTCCTGCGTCTCCGGCTTCTCCGCCCACTAGGTTTTGTTATGCGACATAACTCAACGGTTTTTGAGGTTATATCCTATATTTTTGTTTTTAACAATACTGTGAAATAGTGGTTTTACAAATTTAAAAAAAAAAACATTATGTCGACATGTGCTATGAATGGATGTATAGATACCCTAGTCACGCCCGAGTCGGGCAAAAATCATCAATACTGACTACAGGAGCGCTCTCTCCTGTATATTATTGCTCTGAGTTTGCGAGACTTCGATAAGAAGGTTTCACATGGCACAAGCAACATAGATTGCGCGGCCCGTTCGTGATGGTCGTATAAACAAAAAAACATTAAACATTGCAAATTGAGTGCGACGAACGTGCCGTGCGTGTAATTTTACGAGGCTCTCGCGGCGCAGTCGACTTTTAGCGGAGAGGTGGCGGATTCGAATACCGACGAAGGTCAAAAAGGTAAAACATACCGGGAAACACAGTTGTTGAGCCGAAGTGAGCTCATTTTTTCCTTACTTCTAGTGAAATCGTTGAAAAATGTACCACTATCGAAATTCTATCTTTTTTTTTTATATGAATACCGCACAAGAGTCTCAACTGCTCTCAACCGTCTAGAGCCAGTGAGACTACGGCATCCCCAAATAGGGTATGTTGTGAGGCTGAAGGTAGTGGGGAGGGGAAGGAGATTGTTAAGAGGAAGGTTGGGAAGTACCTGGCTATTCAGATCTAGTCACCAAACACGGCTAAAGCCATTTCAAGCAACGTTTCCATTCTGAACGGTGGTCTTTCACCAGGGCGATACTTGGAGTATCTACCACTCTGAAACGTGCCGCAAATATACTTTATTATTTTTATATTAATTAAATAAAAGTTATTGGCGCACGCCGGGTTTGAACCCGCGACCTTTGGATTCGTAGTCGAGCGTCTTACCACTCGACTATCTGTAACAGATGTGTCTACATCACTTGAAATTGATTTAGCTATATATTTGAATGACCAGGCCCAACTACTTCCATCCGTCTGGGGTATGTTGCGAGGCTGAAAGTAGCCGGGGTGGGGAGGAGATGGGGAAGAGGAAGGTTGACAAGTATCTGGCTATTCAGATCTGGTCACCAAACACGGTTAAAGCCATTTCAAGCAACGTTTCGATTTTGAATGTTGGTCCTTCGACAGGGCGATTCGGTGCATATGTATACACTTGCGACAGCGATGTCCTTGCGAAACGTCACTGAGTAACAGCATTTTGTCTTGCTTGCGCCTACTCACTGTTACTAACGAGAAAGAGACAACAATTGTATACGTCGTTCGAATTTGAATATTAGAAAAGTTTTACGGTATGTTATTTTTTTTAAACTTTCTTTCAGAAGTCGAATAACAGGTTTGAGACATGATGTATGCAAGCAATGTATCTGTGTGAGTACTGCATTCGAGTGAGCATTCGCTGCGGTGCCTACACAAGTTTGTAAAGTGCAAACAAGTCATATTATAGCTTCAACAAGTAAGTCATATTATAGCTTCAACAAGTAAGTCATATTATAGCTTCAACAAGTAAGTCATATTATAGCTTCAACAAGTAAGTCATATTATAGCTTCAACAAGTAAGTCATATTATAGCTTCAACAAGTAAGTCATATTATAACTTCAACAAGTAAGTCATATTATAGCTTCAACAAGTAAGTCATATTATAGCTTCAACAAGTAAGTCATATTATAGCTTCAACAAGTAAGTCATATTATAGCTTCAACAAGTAACTCATATTATAGCTTCAACAAGTAACTCATATCCAGTGGCAACTCTTATTTATGCTCCAAATACTTCGAAGTTCAAATTACAATCCTGGGCGTGTCAGTGTGCCCGAAGTAAGCTCAATTATTCCTTACTACTTGTTAGACCGATCAAACATTTTCTGATATCGAAAAAAAAATACAAACGTACGAATTCACTATTTAATTGAAGCCAGCAGTTTTTTTTAAATATTAAAATCAGTACAAATAGTTCTAACTAACTAACTAACCATTTCCCCGCAGGGGTAGGCAGAGAGGACGGACCGCCATACAACTCTGTTTTGGCACACACTCCTTGCTTCATTCACATTCATACATCGTCTCATACATACTCTTCTGTTATTCTGACTCTTCGCATGACCCGATTGATGAAGTATTTGATTTTTGATCGTGCCATGTCTTTCTCGGGCGTCCTCGACTTCTTCTTCCATTCACTTTCGCATTATATATTCTTTTCACACTCCTTGTATATAGTTCACTCTTCTGAAATCATCTGCTCGTTGAATCTTAACTATACAGCAGAAAATCTGTTTGTGTGCATTTCTCCTCGGATATAAAACTAACGATGAGCTCTGGCGTTGTGAAATTTGCGCAACTTTTCCGTGTGGAATTTTAAGGTCAAAGCCAATATTTTTTACCTAACAATGTTTTTTACGTCAAGAGCTATGGAGGTTCTCAACTATCTGTTTATATGACCCACAAAAACCATCTAACGATGAGCTCTGGCGTCACGAAATTTGTAAACTCGGACGAAATCGGGTAGTAAATACGAGTTCGACTGAATGTTTGAATGTCCCACTGTCGAAAAGTGAGTGAGCTCAGGGGTAACGAAATTTCTAGATCAACAAAAAAAAATCTCAGATCCGTAACGTCATTTACATCATGAGCTGTGGAGCTTTGATAAAAAAACAGCCATGGGTACGTCATTTGCCCTGTGCCATTTTCGAGAAAATTCATTTAGCGCAATTGCAGTAAACACAAACTTAGGATTGTGTGTATTGGTGCTTATGCTTCTAATGGAAGAGTACTATATTATATTTGAAAAAAAAAGTATCACTATTTGATTGTAAAATAAAAAGAAATAAAAAAATTGGATACTCTTCCGACAGTAATTTCCTTGCCAAACGTCACTGAGAAACAGCTTACTGTCTTGCTTACGCCTAATTAATGCTATTAGCTTGAATAAGGGACATCGAATTGGAAAATTCGAAAAGATTTAGTCTGTTGCAGAATTTTATTTTCTAAGTCGAAAAACAAGTTTGAAACTTGCTGTATGCACGCAACGCATATGTGTTAGTGCTGTATTCGTGTCAACTCTGGCTACGATACATACACCTTGTAATATTGTATATTGTTGATAACACAATCACTGTTTTTGTATTATTATTACTTATGAAAAAATGTTCGTACTATGCTTTGTGGAGTAAATAATATTTTATAGCTTTTGAATGGCTTCTTGGATTTAGAACTGTTAAAACTTCTACCAGCGAATGCGAGCATAATATTAGAAAACAAAATTATTATGACACGGTTAATTGATCATGACACGGTTAACTTTGCAGGCAGTCAAAGAAGGAACTAAACGACACGTGAATGAGGAATGTTGGAAAATACCTGACTATTTACATATTTTTATACCGCACAAGAGTCCCAACTGCTCCCAGCCGTCTAGAGCCAGTGAAACTATGGCATTACCAATTGGGGTAAAGAGATGGGGAAGATGAAGGTTGGGAAGTACCTGGCTATTCGAATCTGGCCACCAAACACGGATAAAGCCATTTTAAGCAACGTGTCAATTCTGAATGGTGGTCTTTCAGCAGGGCGATTCTGAGAGTAACTATCACTTTGGAACGTTACGAAAATATACTTGTTTTATGCTAATTACGAATGAATTAAAATTCACTTAAACTGTTTTAAACAAACTCGTCGACTATTTCGGTTATTAAACTAACTGTAAAGCAATAAATTACCACGTTATGGTTGCATATTCCTGAACAAAGTGTCGCACAAAGCATAATGTAAGATTGTTTAGTATTTGTCGGAAGATTGGCAAATAACTTTAAAACTCAAACCATTTAGTAAAGTTAAAAAACTCGAGGATTACCGTAAGAAGTGTGTTTGAATAATTTTGAACTCACGAAGTGTGTTTTAATAACTTTTAAACAAACTTGGCAACACGTGAAAAAATAAACATATAATAATAATGGTTGCACATTTCAAAACAATGTGCCTGTATGGCAGCAGAATGTCGAATAACTCAAAACTCAAACCTTTGCATCGTGGATTTTGCAAAACTGCCGCAACTGACCTGCAAGAATTCGTGGCGAAATGGTTCCCTCAGAGCTGTTGAAGCGATAGCACAAACCAAATTACAAAATCACAATCGAAAATGCAATAAAACACGCGATACAAGAAGCGGTAATGACTCGATTCGTTTTCGACAAACCGCGTTTTCGCCAACTTGAAACTGTCACAGGCGAAACGATAACAATAAAATATACAATAACAAACAATCCAGAGTGGACGCTTGGCAACTGGAATTGATATTATTGGTAACGCACGCTTAATTAATAAGTTCTGGACACAAACAGTGTTGTTTTCAGATTGGTTTGATAACGTTATATTGCCGCAACGACTGACGCGGGCTGCCGCGGCCAAAGCTAATTACGTTCTGAAGTTCTTGTTCTTACTTATGTATGGCGTTCTGGCTTCTTGCCGGTGATGCAAGCCGAAAAAATTATTTCCCTCTAAGGAGAAAAATTTCCCCTGAAACTCCCCAGATTTTGACAAGAGCTGTGATTTCAATGCTGTCGATAATATAATACTATACAACACAAAAATGTACTGTTTAGTGGCCGAGTGGTTCAAACCGTCAGGCGTTTAATCCCTTGCTAACGAAGTTCTCCATCATTGCTTTATAATAATAATAGTACTTGGCTAATTTTTGATATATCACCTCAAGGGCGTTTTACAAAAATAAAAATATCTTGGCTAAATTTACCACAAAACTATCTTGCTAAAATTACCGTTTTGATATTTACATAAACATGTCACAGGCTGTGATTTTTTTGAAAGTTTTGTTTAGCAGTAGATCGAAGATTTGTCCATCATTGCATTAAAAGATTTTATTATACTGATGAGTTAAGATATTAACGAATTCGCGTAACTTTGTAAATTAGGGAATTTCTGTCTGCACTAGCAACAAATGAAAGAATTTAAATAATACTTAAGGTTTCTAGTAAACCTAATTAAAATACAATTCTGATTCATTGATATTTATTAGTATATTTACGCAGTTTAACATAGTTTAACTATGTACCTGTTAATAAGTAACTTGCAATATTTAGCGGGTACATGGTTCTATTGTGTAATTATAATAAAACACAAATGTTAAAAAAAGTAGTATTTTTAATTAAAATAACGCTGTGCTAATTTGTTTGGAGTATTTTTTTAAATTATCAACCAAGACAATAATTTATCCAGGAAAAGGAAAACAGTATAATAACAATAGTTTCTATAGTAAATAAATGATTTTATAAAATCTGTAAATATTTTATTTGTGTACGATTGTTAGTTGTCAGTGCGATAACATTTTATTCGCTTTTAATACAACGGTGAACATGAAAATATTACAACATAATATTACGTATAAACAATTTTTTTCAGATTCAGTAATTCCAAAGATTTTTGAAAAAATCCGTTATTCCGTGCCGTTGACGTTTTTTTCCCCAGAACTATGTAAATTCCCCAGACATCACAATGTTTATTGCTTTTGACAATCACCAAGTCAGTATACATTTTGAATTAAAAAAATACCGACAGCGATACTAGCGCCAACTAGCACGTGGTGTCAGCATGCCTCAATAATGCTCGAGTGATATATTCTAAACATACTCGAACGTTTTGACAATAATAATGAACCTTTATAAAGCCAATTATGTAAATAATATCTGAGGGTTCTAAAATTCAATAGCTGTGGGTTCGATTCCAACTACAGCAATATTTACTTAAGGCACAGACGTTCAGATATTGTAAATTGGATTTCATAGTTTAAAATTAAAGCAACTGCTGGTGTAATCTTATGTCTATGGGTGTAATGAAATATATTACTTAAATGAATGTATTTGATTATTCGTGTTTTCTACAACTACTTTATATTATCATTGTTGTTGTAAACAACCTAAAAATGGTGGCAAGACCCAAAGACCTATAAATAAAAAAATAAGCTGCTGTAGTTCAATTTTAAACCGTTTTGGGCTTCAAAATATGTACCTTCATCAAAAGGTACCTTTTTAACGTCATCTCTTTCATTATTTTTATTTAACTCATGTGTATTATTTATGTAGCAGGCAGATTATTGGACCCAACACTCTGTTCCGCTGAAATAAACCGTCTAATATTATTATTTTATCATTTATCGATTATTCAAAATGCTTCGATTATTTAAACATTTTTCGCCAGCACTAATGTTGACGTTTTTTAATCAGCATCGCATATTGACATATTTGAGGGGCACAATCAATGTTTGTTTGTTTTTATAAATGATAACGAGAACCAAAATTCTTAATTACTGCCTACCAATATTTAAATTTCACTAACCTTGTCCCTCTTTCTATATAAACGGCAAGTAGGATAATAAAAAGTAGAGATGGTCGATATCAGAATTGGGTGTACCTGCGGCTCCAGTTACCGGTGACCGGCAAATACCGATTAGATGTCCAGTTCTTTTTGGAACCGGTTCCTGGTGCCAGAAAAGTTCCTCCAAGAAGATTTTTAAATTAGGAAAAAAAAACATGGGGGTTTACTGGCGAAAATATGAAAACGAAAAGAACTGGAACTAGTTTCTTTTGCCGAAAATTTATTTTTCATGGGAAGAGGGTTGCTAGCGAATTTAAGAACGAAAAGAATTGGAACTGCAACCGGTTCTTTCCTTAGAGTAACAATATCTAGAGACCTAACTTTGCGAAATTTTGTCCGCACTTTTTGACCAAGCAATGACCAAAGGGTGTGGCCTAAACTCGGAGTAAAATCACTAACAGGGTTGTCACAAATTAAGTAAATTAGGTATTTTGTTGTGAGTAGGTAGTTGTAAATCATTAAAAAGAATGAATGTTGTATATTTTTTTGTTTATTCAAATATACATTAATCAATAAGATTATTAAAATCTTATTTATAGATAAAAATATAAACGAATTAAATTATTAGTACAGAACATTTTATAATACATATTATAAAATGAACTTCAGTCTCCATCAACAAAATAGTTTACAAACAAAAGTAAAATAAAAAAAATGTACGGTGATAACAGATGTTAAATCATTTTCTTAACCTTGGAGTAAGAATATATGGAGAGAGATCAATTTTTTTTTACCTATATAAATTTGCGATAAATCACTTTCTCTGCGTTTTTACGTCGTACACCATGAGAGAGAAAGAGACACAAAAAATTCACAAAACATGACACCGCTTTTAAGTATTGTAGGGATGTTTTCCGTCCCGCGTTATTTTGTAAGGAAATTTCGAATGCAGATAATAATAACAGTGAACTTATATAGCACAGTTTTGTGATATTTCACGTCAAGTGCGCTTCATACTTAATTAATTAAGCTAATAATTCTAACTAACAAGGAGAAAATAATATATAATATGTATACAAAATTAAAACTATCTAGATGCATATCGTTATCATAAATCATCAGAGAACAGGTTCAGAAATGGGTACAATAGTGCATGTGCACATCAATAGATTTAAAAAAAAACAATTAACTAGAAGCTAAGGGTATAAAAATCCAGATGAAACGTATGAATTCATATTAACATATTTGTTAAATCAAAGAAAAAGAAATTAGATTTTTCTCGTATTTTTTCATCCTTTGGAAATCTAAAAATAATTAAATATATAATAATATTCCAATTTTGGCATAGCCCTGAATCTGGGGACGCAACCGAAATCATAAAGATAACTAAGAGATAAACACTATTCTGTCTTTATCTGTTTGCCAACAATTTAGCGTTAGTATCATGAGAAAGAAAGAGACCGGGATACTTTCAGAAGCCGTACAATATGGTGATTCCCCCTTGTAATGGTTTCTTATGTGACAGCTAGTAAATATCTCTAAGTTAAAAATATTACGAATCCACTAAAACTCATTTCAAACGGAAGTTTATTATATTGGAACGAATAGTCCAAAGATTAATTACATATTGGTGTAAGTTACTAGTTGTTTTGTAGGTTAGAATGTTAAATATTTGAGATCTAACTAAAAAAGACGATTTTTATGGTACATACGTGTGAAAACTGTTTGTTTTTGGTCCTTTTGTACTTCGATTGAAGCAACCAAGTATAGCACATATGGCCATGATGTTTTGCTAGATATCGGACAAAAAATAACTCAAGTTTTTAACTATTTACGCACTTTTGACAGTCCGTTCGCCTGACACTCCAAACGTGAATGAAGTTCGTACAGATCAAATATCGCGGACATGGTATTTAGCCCGCCCCAAATCGTGTATTGGTTTCAACAATTGTTTGTCTCTTTTTCTCATATGCGTATAGAACCGAGCATAAAGAGAGAGCTATATTTTGCGAGTTTGTCAACGATTTGTCACAAATTAGTACGGTCTCTTTATATTGTTACTCTAAGGTTCTTTCTTACCATTTTTTTTTTCTTAGGGGGGGAGTGTCAACGATGTTCGGGTGCTGCAACTGTGGAACCGGTTCCTCGTCAAAAGGATCTTTCCGCCAAAAACTTATTGTGCCCAAAAGAGGAACCGGTTCATCAGAGAAATAATATCGACGGTTCCAGTGACCGGCTTGGAATCAGTTCCTTTTAACCGGGACAGGCATATCGACTATCTCTAATAGCAAGACAAAAGGCTGTCTCTCAGTGATGTTTGACAAGGACATTGCTGTCGAAAGTGAAAATAAAATCCTAAGCATGTTTTTATTAATCAAACTCTTACTGCGCGACTTGTACCAACATAAAATAAAATAAAGTAATTATTATGTTCACCGTGTAAAATGGTGCATTTCTTTTATTACTCTGTCACAAAATACAATAACAAGTTTATTGTGTGTTTTCTGATTGTTTTTTAAGGCTGTTCGATTTAATCGACATTTTCATAAATAAAGTTCACGACCGATAGGTACCTACTTTATTTACGACTAACAAACTAAAAACTCCTCCGGCCTCGGTGGTCGAGTGGCGAAACGCTCGACTACGAATCCAGAGGTCGCGGGCTCGAACCCGGTGTGCGCAAATTAATTTTATTTAATATGTGTCAACACATTTTAATGCATATAAAATAATATATTGTATATTTGCGGCACGTTCCAGAGTGGTAGATACCCCAAGTATCGCCCTGGTGAAAAACCACCATTCAGAGTCAAAACGTTGCTTGAAATGTCTTTAGCCGTGTTTGGTGACCAGATCTTAATAACCAGTTACTTATCAATCTTTTTCTTTCCATCTCCTTTCCCTCCTCCACTACCTTCAGCATCACAACATGCCCAATTGGGAATGCTATAGTCTCACTTACTCCAGACGGTTGGGAGCAGTTGGGACTCTAGTGCCGTTAAGGTGAAGCGCCATTAAAAAATGAGAAAGAAAAAAAAATTTTACCATTGAACAAAAATGTGAAACTTTTCTATAAATAAAATAATATGGTATGTTTTACTGTTGCAAACTTTGTTCTTGGCAAACATCGACCATCTGGGTTCAATGATTTAAGCTAATACTCGGTCATCGTCATCAACGTAAATTTAATAATATATATTATATAATTAAAAACAGTTTTATTTTAGTTTGAGTGTTGCAAGCCTTAAAAATATTTATTGCCGAAAAGATTAATTATTCTGTAAATAATTTATTTTGTGAGTACGTACGTAGGTGCGAGTGTGAAGTTATCAAATTTAAAAAAAATAATCGTTTCAAATACCTACCTACCTAATAAAGTAACTACCTATAATGTATTTCAGCAGACATTATTCTATATTTGAAATGGGTGGATTAAAGCAACTGATATTTTTTATTGGCGAGTCAAGTTACATCCCGTGATTTTTCACGGGTACCAACTAGTTAATTAATAAAATATAGTCAAATGACGTAGGAAAAAGAAAATTATGTTTGATTTAGTGTATTTTTATCCAATTAGTTATTATTTTGGTAATATTTGCGTAACGTAAAACTATGGTGGTACTATGTATTTATTAATACAGATATAAATAACAGAAAATGTATGATATACAGGTTGTAACAGTACGTACCCAAAATAGAATATTTGTGGCACGTTACAAAGTGATAGATACTCTTAGTATCGCGTTGGTGAAATACCACCATTCAAAATCTGCAGCCTTATTTCGAGAAGGGATATAGCCTTGAAGTAACAATATATGGAGAGAAGGCTAATTGTTTTTACCCAACCTGTATAAATTTTGGATAAATCACTTTCTCCAAGTTTTTACGTCGTACACCATGAGAAAGAAAGAGACAGCAAAATTTCCCAAATTATCACACCGCTTTAAAGTATTGTTAAAATGTTCTTCGTGTCCCGCGTCTCCGTTGACTCCGCCCACACGTTTTGATACGCGAAATAAATGAACATAATTCAACGGTATATTAAGTTACATGCTATATTTTTGTTTGTAACAATACTGTGAAAAAGTGGTTATGCGAATAAACAAAAACATTATGTCGACATGTGCTATGAATGGATGTATAAATACCATAGTCTTAGTCCTAGCCACGTCCAGGTCTAGCCGATTCCGGCAAACCTCATAAAAACTGACTACAGCAGCGCTCTCTCTTGTAAATTATTGCTCTGAGGATATAGCATTAATGCTTTTTGCTGATAAACTCCTGAACGGTGTGTTATTAATACTTGACATCCTGGCGGAAATTGGATTTTATGTCCCTGATAATTTCACGCGAGGCCGCCAACACAGGCTTCTGTTTCTTCCCGGGTGCAGAACTAGCTCTCTCTCCATAATATTATATTCTTACTCCAAAAAATGAACATTGGTATTTTTTCAAGAGGTCTGCTATAGCCTTCTTGTAACTACATTCAGTGCAGTTGAAATAGCTTTAGCCGTGTTCGGCGACCAGATCTGAATAGCCAGGTACTTTCCAACCTCTCACTCCCTTCAGCCTCACAACATTCCCAATCGGGGATGCCAAAAACACACTGGCTCGGAACAGTTACTTTAAGAAACAGTTCTTAAACCAGTCAATCGAATAACAACGGTTATCTGAAAAAATCATTAAAATAGACTTCATTGGTGTTACTAGCTACAATATGCGTATTGTATCCAAATGCATGATCACGATTCTAATAAAATATTTCAACTTCATTGCCCCGTTCATATTGTAGATTAAAAAAACTTCCGACGTTTTAACAGCACAAAAAAAGTGTCGCCAACGGTCGTCGCTGTTTGCTACGTCACTCAAAAAGATGGCGGCACCTTTTTTCGAGATTCTCTCAAAAAAATTACGGATTAAATCTGTATTCAGACAATTTCGGCAGACAGCAAAAAACATCAAAACAATTTTATCGCTTAACTTATGCAAGTAAGCAGCATGCCTCGACGTGTATTTCTTTTGCATAATGCAAAGTTTTTTTAAATTTGTTTTCTCTCAACGGCCCTCCGCACTAGCGACCGAATTCTCTCTTTTTGTTTTAAGCAATTACCGCACAAGAGTCTCAACTGCTCCCAACCGTCTAAAGCCAGCGAGACTATGACGTCCCCAATTGGGGTATGTTGTGAGGCTGAAGGTAGTGGGAGGGGAAGGAGATGGGCAAGAGGATGGTTGTAAAGTACCTGCCAATTCAGGTCTGGTCATTAAACATGGCCAAAGCCATTTCAAGCAACGTTTCGATTCTAAATGGTGGTCTTTCACCAAGGCGATCACTCTGGAACGTCCCGCAAATATACTTTATGCTATTTTGTATGAATTGGATGTGTTATGACACATATTACTTTGGTTCTTTTTTTTGCGCATGCCGGTTTTGAGCCCGCGACCTCTGGATTCGTAGTCGAGCGTCTTACAACTCAATCATGAAGGCTTCATCTTAGACAATAATAAAGATACCAACACAAACGAGTCACTTAAACGCGCAACAGCTCACAGCATACATATTAAGTGTAGTCTAGTAAACATAGAATAATCTACTCTGACGTTGGCGGCATTTGAGCATATGTAGTTACTGCTTTTGACACGTTATAGTAGGAAGGTCGGTGGGGCGCTCGCGGCAGTGCAATCAGCTACATTTCGCGCGTATTTTTGAAGTGTAGATTTATTATTTGCAATAATTTCATATTATTTAATCCAATATTATAAATATTTTTATGCGAGTATAGCAGGGTAGGCAGTGCTTATGTGCCTTTATGGAGTTCACGCATTTAATAATAAATTAATTTACACTACTTCTTACTTAATATTCATATAAATCATTTGGATTTACCTTATCTTATTATATTTGGGGTCTAAATAAATACTTTTAGTTTATTTTATTAACTTATGCATGTACCTATACGTTTTTTACCTTACTTTATTTCTTCTTTATGTACCACTATCATTAGTTATTTATTTTAAATGGTGAATAACCTTACATGAATTAAATAATGTAGATACGTTACTTAGACAACGCGCGTGAATGTACTAAACCGAGTCCGAGAGACATACTTGAGATATACTGCGTTTAGTATCACACAAACATTCGTTCGACAGACAAGCTGTCACGGGAAAGCGGGAGCTCTTCAACTGAAATAATGTGAGATAGCGAATGCAGATATACATAAGTGTGTGCAAGACAACCGTTTCCGTACGTCGTACTCTACTTGGCTAGTCGCTCAGTAAGTTCGTCGGGAAGAGAGATTATAACAGTAACGCGGGACGTTCATATAGCTAGCTCAACCGTACACAAACATTCTCTTTAGTATTGCTATGCTTTTCATAAGCGTTATGAGCTTTGAAACTTAAATCAAGACCGTGCCACATTTATCGTTCGATTTGTATGAATATGACGTGTCTTGTATTTTATGTATATGTGAATAACTGTATTTTTGAGATCTTTTAAAATAAATTAGAAAAAGTGTATTCATGTCAAAGTAGAATGGCTGCATGTTTGCTTTTTTGCAATTGAATATTCGATTGAATCTCAGGTTGTGTAATACTTAAACAATAATTTGGTCGCTAGTGTGGAGAGCCGTCAACTACAGAAACATGAGTTAGGTTAGGTGTGACATGGAACTGTTTCACTGTGACGGTGTGATAGTGTGACGTGTGACAGTGACGGTTTTAAAGATTCCTATCGCTTTCTGACCCAAGAAACTGATTCTTATAAATACATTTGAATGCATTGAGCTGCTGTGACAAATTCACTGTCAGTCCGTCTTTTGTCAATTTGACATATTATAATTATACTCTACAAATTACAATATTTACCGAGGAATGTTGAATAATATACTGGGCTGGCCCGTCCTAGGACGTTGTCAGAAACTGAAAGGCAAACGTTACTATTTCGCAATCTAGATTTTAATTGTATTCTCCAAATAACAATATTTACCTAGGAATGTTGTATAATATACTGGGTTGTATCGTCCTAAGACGTTATCAGAAACTGAAAGGCAAACCTTAGATGAATTAAATAATGTAGATACGTTACTGAGACAACGCGCGTGAATCCATTAAACCGAGTCCGCGAGACATACCTGAGATTTACTGCGTTTAGTGTCACACAAACATTCGTTCGACATACAAGCTGTCACAAACGCGTCGCTGTAGGCTCCTTTCTGAGAAAATATGCCTTGATAGGTGTAAAAATCATTCGGGAGCAAAAAACATATCTCATGGAATTTCTTTCCATTCATAAATACCCACAAATCACTTATCATTTCAATTCAATAAAAACAATTATTCACAAGGTTTTTATGTACTCGGACGGTGTGAGATAGCGAATGCAGAAATACATAAGTGTGTGAAAGACAACCACGGCTAGTGGCGCGATACCCGATTATAACAGTAGCGTGGGACGTTCATATAGCTATCTCATCCGTACACACATATTCTTTGAATGGCTATCCTTTTCATGAGCGGGTGACGCGGGAAACAAGACGGTTCTAGTGGTGCAACATTAATGGTGCTACGTTTTTCGTAAGATTTGTATGAATATGACGTGTCTTGTATTTTATGTCTATGTGGCAAACGCAGCTACTTTGCAATATGAAATATTATCAAGAAACAGTTGGAAGGCTGATAAGGACACCGGAAGAAAGTCGCGGGAAGTTAAGTAGAACGTGTACGATAGAATTTGATACTCTCAGTATCGCCCTGGTGAAAGACGACAATTCAGAGTTGAAACCGTACTTGAAAATTGCTTTAGCCGTGTTTGTCGACCAAATATACCCGGGTACATCCCAATCATCCTCTTACTCATCTCATTTCCTTTCCCACTACCTTCAGCCTCGTAACATTACCCAACTGGGGATACCTTAGCCCCATAGGTTTCTGACATTAAAAAAAATATATATTTCGATTAGTCTACTATTTTTTTATAGTGAATACCGTGTAAGTGTACCAACTGCTCCCAACCATCTAGAACCAGTGGGACTATGGCAGCCCCAATTGGGGTATGTTGTGAGCTTAGAGTAGATAGAGTGGTACCTATCCAAGGCAGTATAGTCAGTTTTTGATGATTTTTATCTGACTCGGCGGACCTGTGCGTGGCTAAGACTAAGGCTAGAGTATTTATACATCCATTCATATCACATATCGACATAATGTTTATGTTTATTCGTATAACCACTTTTTCACAGTATTGATATCAACAAAAATAAAGCATCTAACCTAAAAAACTGTTTAGTTGTGTCAAGTTTAGTGGCATGATAAAAAATGTGGGCGGAGTCCCGCGGTGTCCCAGGAGCCCAAGATCATTGTGACAGTACACATAAACGGAGTGTTATATTTGTTGTCTCTTTCTCTCTCATGGTGTACGACGTGAGAACCCGGAGAAAGTGATTTATCGCAAGTTTGTATAGGTTGGGTAAAAATAATTACCTCTCTCTGCATGCGTTCTTTCTCCAAGGTTAGTTAGTTGGTCACATTTTTAACGCGGTCATTCATGGTTTTTCCAAAAGCTCTAATGCAAATGGCGACAACCGTTCTATTTCTAATCGGTTCAGATTCCCTTCTGGAGATTATCCGTTGGCGAAGGTGCAAAGGTTCCATTCCGTTCGCAACGGGAATAATCAGTTAACGTAATAATATTCCAGTCCGACGTTTGTTATCTGTGACCAATTCTTATTTATTAGTTTATTAATGCATAGTTCATGTGGAAACCGATAAGTGATAAGCAATCATAAAAATGGGTCAACAAGAACCGTTCCATGAGGAGAATTGTATGACAAAACAATACTAGGTTTAATAAGTCTATATCAAATACAAAAACAATCTTAGAGTAAGCATATTCAAAGGGAGAGGGCTAAATATTTTTACCCAACCTATTATTTATAGCCACTTTTTAACAGTATTGTTATCAACAAAAATTTAGGACATAACCTCAAAGATAACAAAATTATTTATTTAACCTCAAAACAAAATCACTTCCTCCGGATTTTACGTCGTGTACCATGAGAGAGAAAGAGACAAGAAAAGTCTTCTCATAATATTGCAGCACTTCTAAGTATGTTAGAATGTTCTCCGTCCGCGCTAACTTCACATCATCGAGTCGTATAACTTACGTCAACGGATTTTGAGGTTACTTCCTATATTTGTGTTGATTGAAAGCTTGCAGTGGTTATACAAATAAATCAAACATGATGGTGATATGTGCTATGCGTGAATGTTCAAATAAGACCAAACAAAGATTATAAAACATCACTTTTCAGAGGTATTTCAGCAGTTTTAAATATTTTTGACCGAACTTCAGAATTTTCACATTTATAAAGATATAAAGACATAAAATCAACAAAAAGCTACCATCATTATTTAGGCAAAACCTTCTGTTTTTAGTGTTTGTGTGATATTTCGACTTTATAAATCGTTAATGTTTTATTGATATTGTTTTGTTTAACGTGGTCAAATATGTTTATTTAAAATGTCGAAATTCCATGTGGGCGGTAACTAATACGTTACCTTTGTCTCTTTCTATCGAGTCACTATAAAGTCAACAATCCTGACTGCACTGTTTCGCAAAGGTACCTCTTTAATAAAACGATTTTAACAGTAAAATACTGTTATGAAGTAAGATGAATTCGATCCAGTGCGATTTTGAATTTTCGCGCTAGTTAAAAATCTATTTACTATGGTGTAATGTTTTGTCTATTTGCCCCCCTTGAAAAGCCAAAAAGTGGGGTAAAAACCGACCAACAAGCCCGAGCTGAAACGGCCAGGAGATTATTCAACGTTGGACCGCGAAACAGAGTGAATATTAAAGTTTTCACAGTAGACACCGAATAGTGCAGTTAACGTTTTTAGAGTCAATACAGTATTTACCGTCTATGGTGAAATAGCAAATTGAATTGAATATTGCGATGGATAATCCAAGTCGCTACGATCCCTGGCAGCTGCCATCGAGGAGCGAATTAGCGAGGTTTCTCGGCTCAGACTGTACAAAAGGATTCTCAGCGCGCAGGATTCGCTCGTTTTCCAGTATCGGTGATATTGAACAATTTAGTATAATAGTTTGTCTCTACGAATACCCAATTCTAACGTCATCCACCAAGTTAATCAAGCTTTTCCTGGGCGTAGAATCAATATTCTTAAATATAATACGAGAGAGCATTTAGAGGGTATTATTGTTAAAATTTCTTAAACCCTGCAAGTATGGGTCCCTTTTGTAACCCCGTTTTTAACGAAGAAGAAGAAGGTCCTCCCTAAATCAAAATAAACGAATTTCAAACACGGAGAAAAATCCGTTCTACCGACTGAAGCTAACCGGGAGGGCATTTAAAAAGTTAAGTGAATCCTTGGAACTCACCAACCCGTCGTTTTATATTTTGTGCCTGTTTAAAAGTAGGCGGAATTCTAGCGACACTTAACAAGACTTACGAAATAAAAGATTCAATCGAAGAACAAACAATAAATCGAAAAAAAATCACCTTTGCCACCATAACATAAATACATTTTCCCATCGATTTACAAGTATCTCCATTTAGTATCTACCTTTCTTAAACCGCCTTACAACGTTTCCTAACCGGGTGGACGTTTAGTTCCGTTATTAACCCACAACCAATAACAATCCAAGCAACAACTGCGGGATACAATAGTGAAGAGAGTAGCACGCGGGTTTTTTAACCGTCTGGAGCCAGGGGTACTGTGGTATCCCCAATCGGGGTATATTGTGAGGCTGAAGGTAGCGGGAGGGGGAAGGAGGTGGGATAGATAAAGGTTGTAAAGTACCTGGCTATTCAGATCTAGTCACCAAAAACGGTTTAAGCCATTTCGAGAAAAATTTCGATTCTGAATGGTGGTCTTTCAACAGAGCGAATGTATCTACCACTCGTTATTTTATATTTATTAAAATGTGAAATAACACATATTAATTAAATGCAAGTTATTTGCATACGCCGGGATTTGAGCCCGCGACCTCTGGATTCGTAGTCGAGCGTCTTGACCACTCGACCACGGAGGCCGTCCGGCTGCTCCCTCGCCTGGGAAAAAAGATTTCTAACCACTAGGAATAAGAAAATGCAACTTAATGAAGAAAATAATTAAAAAATATTTTAGGCTCACCATATTCCTGGTTCCAAGATCATGTCCACCGTTTCAGGAAGCCCAAATAGGAAACCTAAACAAAAAAAGGAAGATTTATATCGATATTTTAAGAATTATTACATAATTTTGAAGTTGCAATTTCATAGTTTGCTGTTAATACAGAAATGGAAAAATATATAAAAGCCAAAGGAATTAAATGTCGGTAAGTAGATCTCTTGGATGAGTGACATCTTTTGAAATAAAATAAAACGTTGTATTTAATTTATTAATAACTTCCACCTATTGACTAAGTTAGCAACCTTGTATCAAAATTGTGCAATAAATAAATTAATTGTGAATCAAAGCATTCTTATATTATGTGATAGTTGATATTCAAAGAACAATCAACAATAAATTCGCTTGATTTTATGGCTTATGTGACAGAGCCATAAAACATTTTTCAAATCAAAAGATAAACTTTTTCGTTATTATTTTCTAGTACCTACTTGCATGTTGCGAGGTCGTAAAAATAAAAGCGGTCGAAAAACATCGTGCGATAGATTCATTATTGAATAATTGTGATAAAAATTGGTCCAATAAATAATATGTACTACTTTTGTAAATTCCATCTAAAAAATCTATCATTTACGTTTTCCATAACACAAAGAAATCTCTAGCATGGTAGACGAATACATATTGTAACCATCCTTATTCATAAAATTATGATAAAAAGATTAACACAAGTATAATATATGAAATGATACACATATTTACTCGTGGATGAAGCAAGAAATGTGATCAAATACACATTGTGTGACGTTCACATCCTATCTGACTACCCCGGCGGAACTTAGCTAAGGGTGTTTCAAACTCCATCACATTTTGTGTGACCGTCAAATCGACGTTTTAACTTCTCAACACTGTAACGGTCTCCGTTAAAAGCCGATCCTCCTAACAACATGACCTTAATTTTACACAGGTGATCACAATTTTAATAAAAGCTGAAACGGGCTGAGATGGAGATTGAAACATCCCAACCTAAGAATCGTTGTATCACAATATTTAAAAAAAAAAGTTTATTTGCACAGGAAACCGTTCTGTTGATATTCAGGATGTATTCAAAATACTTTTTATTAATTTCGCTCTTCTATTGTGAGAATTATTGTAAAATATTGCCACGGCACGAATGCATGAATTGTCTGTTTGATAAACAAGACAAAGTTTCAACAATTTCCAAAAGCAATGCGATTAAAAAACAAGCATAAAAAACTGCTGCATTATAATCATTGCGGAATCACTAGCCAAAGTTATATTATAATTTAGTGCACTGAACAGAAAAGTCGTAGAAATGTCACCAATTTACAGAAGAACCTTCGACTTCTAAGCCTCAGACAGGCCATAATAATTGATTATCCGTTAAAGAAAGAATTTCTCATTTAAAAAACCTTGTTGAAAATTTATATTGATTATTGAAATAATATCAAAAATCTTCAACGTAAATATGAAACAGAAAAAACAACGGCCAAAGCTTCCAACTTACAAATCTCTACCCGAGCACATATTATATACCTAGACGGAATTTAAAAAGATAATATAATATGACCATACAAAATAGGCAGCCAAATCGGAAGAAAAATTGAAAAAATAAAATATTGATAATTTTCAAATGAAGAATGAGATCGATTAAAAATGGCAGTTTCTTATACGTTCTGGGTGGCTCAATTGGAAGAAGCGTTACTCCCGGAAAGAGTAGAGGTTCCGAGTTCGAATCTCGGTCATGACTGTTATTTTTTTCTGTTTCATATTTACGTTGAAAATTATTGATATTATTTCAATTATTAATAGAAAAATAATAGGCAAGGAAGCCTTAAAGTTATTTCCAATTTAACTTCAATAAATTTCACCAGAAATAAGAAAAAACCACTTTACTTCGGGCACACGGACACGCCCACAACAAACTCGTATCGCTTTATCCATTCAATGAATATAGTGCTTGCGGTTTTAGTTAAATTCATTGCTGACCGTTAGTTTAAAAAAATCACGGCCCATTTCGTGCTCGTCTCACAATAAACGGGTAGGTATTTTATTTTTACTCGTGGCACGTTATTGATATATTGTGCACCGATACACGCCACGTGCCGATATTGTTCCGCAAGAAAACTTATTGATATGGTATGAATATCAATCAAGGAGGCGAAGACAAATTTGTGTGGCAGTATATCCTTCTGCCCAGTCTTGTGATATTTGACTACTTATTTGGTTAAATAATTGTTTGAAGTGAAAATACTTGTAACGCAGATTTTTTTTTAAACCATTTTTTTTTTTATCACTAAATAATATTTTTTAATAATTAATAATTAATAAAAATATTATTTAGTGATAAAAAAATGGTTTTTGATAAAAAAAAATCTGCGATGTTAGTATTTTTACACTTCAAAATAATTATTTAACTAAATAAGTAGTTAGATATCACAAGGGTGGGCAGAAGGATATACTGCCACACAAATTTGTCTTGGCACATACTCCTTGATTGATATTCATACCACATCAATAAGTTTTCTTGCGGAACAATATCGGCACTGAGCGGAACCGGACGTTGGTGTGAATCAGCCATTATACGACCGCTTCAGGCCAGAAGGTAATGCAAGTGCTTGCGGCGGGACACGCGATCTTTTTCTATGGATGTCGGACATTTAAAATTTTTTTTTGGATTCTGAAATCACTAAGAATTGTGTTAGTTCTAATATTTTCACAAGCTATTCAACATTCATTGTAAAAGCAAAATTTATCAATAAAACTGTTATCTAACGACAAAGGCTTCTTTAAGTGTGTACACTTTTACAAAGTTACATAACCTGTAAAAACTGTATCCCTTTGACAGTTTGTCGATAGCGTGAGTTCAATTTTGAGTTTTGTTTGTTTCTGCCCAGTTTCGAATTTAGCGGCAAAAGCTTTCAAGAGGTGGTGACAACATGACGAAAAAAAGTCAGTGTTGCCATAAGAAGTTATATTAAACAATAATAGGTTAATAAATCCACAATTAAGTAGATGCAGTACTTACCTACTCGCATTGGACAAAATGTACAAAAAACTCAGAATTTTTGAAGTTCAAAAAAATATACAACGAGATTTTATTTTATTATTATACAGTTTTTACTGTACTTTATGACAAATTCAGAAAGTCCATTCTTTTAATTTCGCTCCCATGCCCTAAATCGGAAAAATAAATTAAATCATAATTTTAAGTTCATAATTGTTTCTATCTGATGAGACCTGCCAGGTAAGTATGTTCCTGTATATTTTCTTATTTAAACTAAGAATTAATATGTAATGATAGAAAATAAGATCTGTACAGCGCCCTTGAGGTGATTTTTCACAAAAACAACGCTATACAAATCGTCCAAATATTAATATTATTTTGTGGTTAAAATTCTCGAAATTCTGTTTCTCCAAACACAAAATTGTTTATTTTGACGATTTTAGATGCCATGTTTTAGTTTTAACGACAATACTATATATTGTGTGATCTATTTCGATTAAAAAAAAGGATTATCGCCAATTCAGATAAGAATTTGTGCCTTCTAGGCCCCCAGATAGGCCAATGAAATTGATTATCTGTTCGAGAAAGAATTTTGATATTTGAAAATGTTTGATCACTCTCACTAGAAGTAAGAAAAAAAAACTTCTTTAATTTTGAATCGTTGAAATATTACAGGAACAGCTAGGTAATTAGTATTTGAAGGGTGATTTTTTTTTTGACCCCTTTGGTATATCAAAAGCGTTTGTTTATTTTTACCCTTTTGTTTTGACAACTATCACATTATTATTGACCGGTTGGTAGCTGAGTGGACAAACGCGTCGGATTCCCATCCGGGCGTCGTGGTTTCAATTCCTCTGCTAGCTAAGTCATCCATCATTGCACAAGCAATATCTTCCGCTTATTAAGATAGCAGTAGCATTTTTATAAAATATTGTCAGGTTATTTGTAACCCGGGAATGATTGTCTTTCTTTGAAAAATAAAAATAATAAACTATGGAGCGTACAAAAATATGTCATTCAGCCACTGAGGGCATAGTTGGCATTTTTTCACATTAGTGGTGTTGGATCCAAAGCTGCGATAAAGCAACGAATGTGTTTTCAGCTTCAGATGAATTTTGAAAATAGTTGACTGTAAATCGATAAAACTATACTACTTGATGGAAGTGTCAAATTATGGATGTGGAGATATTATGGAGAGAAGGAAGTAAGGAAACCAATTCACTCACCGATGAAGTTGAAGTTGTTGATTATTCTTACACAATGTATTATTAACAAATACCAAAAAAAATAATTTAATATTATTTGAAGAACAACAACAAACCAAACGACCAAGCGAGACACCAATGAACGAACACGTTTTTCACATAATTCTCTTCTGTTTCTTGATTATCACTTGTTTTCGAACTCGGCGTTGTTGAATATGGTAATCGAATATAATGAAATGGTTGGATAAGGTAGGAACTAGATGAAAAACAAGAAGGTAAGAACCTAACAAATCATCTCTTTGAAATCCAACAACTGTGTATTATTCTAGGTTAATAGTAATCTGCTGCCAACATAATTAATTAAGTTGACTTACCGTCTGAAATCATCCTCTGCAAAACGTTGGCCATGTCCTTCGATTCTTTCATGTAGAAGTCATTCCCTTCGTATTCTGGAATTCCTAAGTCTGCGAAAATGTTTAGTTAAGGAAAAACAATACGAAATGTCCACATGAAATATCCTAAAAATGATTTAATCGGCAGTTCGATCCGTAAGAAGCTAGGACCCAAATACTGCAGTGGGCTGAACGAGTAAAAATAATGTCAGATGACAAGAAAGGAGGTAAAGCTAATATTTTTACCTAACCTATAAAAATTTGCGGTAAATCACTTTCTCCGGGTTTTTACGTCATATACCATGAGAGAGAAAGAGACAAGAAAAGTCTTCACATAATATCGCAGCACTTCTAAATATGTAGGAATATTCTCCGTCCGCGCTAACTTCACATAATCGAGTCGTATAACTTACGTCAACGGATTTTGAGGTTATTTCATTTATGTGTTTTGGTTAAAAATACTTGCAGTAGTTATATACAAAAATCAAACATGATGGTGATATGTGCTATGCGTGAATGTTCAAATAAGACTTAATAAAGATTATAAAATATCACTTTTCAGAGCCATTTCAACAGTTTTAAATATTTTTTACCAAATTTTAGAATTTTCACATTTTAATGATATAAAGACATAAAATCAACAAAAAGCTTCCCTCATTATTTAGGCAAACCTTTTGTTATTAGTGTTTGTGTGATATTTGAATTTATAAATCATTTTAAAGATGTATTGATATTGTTTTGTTAAATGTGTTCAAATGTGTTTATTAAAAATGTTCGAACACCATGTGGGCGGTAACTAATGGGCTATTCAATTCTCTTTAACATATATTTTTCTCTTTCTATCGAGTTAGTATAAAGTCAACAATACTGACTTCACTGTTTCGCAAAGGTACCTCTTCACGTATATTCTATTTTATACTCCAAGGTACTACACATTCGAAATCATTGAACTGTGCACTTTTCGACAGACGTCAAAAAAAAACTGTGTTCGCAACACGACACGGAGCGCTGATTTTAAAGACTTTTAAATGCGACTTCTTAGGTTAATGGCACTTAATTCCTTGCACGATTAGAATAATTACATTTTCAATTTCATGTCGTAGTTACTGATTTCGAAAACAACAGTTTACGTCAGTAATTATCGCAACAGGACGGAGACAGAATAACCTGAAGTCATTAAATAACCTGATGACAATACTTAGTGCTGTTGGCTTATTACATCCATTCGACGGGCGACAAAACAACGCCCACCCGATTCTGGAAGAAATAATATTAAAATTATCGCAAAAACGAAGCAACAGTATTATAGTTAGAACGTTATTTTATTTTACGAAAAATTAAATGCGTTTCCTTTTTCGTACAACATGGATTTATTAAATCCTATCCTCAAAAGTACCCTTTACAAAGCACTCATAAATATGACACCAATAAAAAAAGTGCAAATACTCTTAGAAGGAGAAATGTTTTTAATTTTTTAAAGAGTCGCAACTGCTGCCAACCGTCTAGAGCCAGACATTGGCATATCCAATTGGCGTATGGGGTGAAGCTGAGGGTAGTAGGGAAGGGAAGGAGATGGACAAGAAGCAAAGCAACGTTTCGATTCTGAATGACGATCTTTCACCAGGGCGACTTTTGTGAGTATCTACCACTTTGGAACGTGCCGCAAATACACAATATTTGCGCACGCCGGGTTTGAATCCGTGACCTCTGGATTCGTAGTCGAGCGTCTTGCCACTCGACTACGGAGGCTGTCGGGTAATTTATTTTTTAGACATTCCCCACCAAACAATTGTTATTTTATTATACTACAAAGATGAAATCAAATGCTTTATAACTAAATTAAAAAGGAATAGTCACTTAAATATTATAGTTCTGCCTTAAAATATTGGGTAGGTACCATCCAAAATATGTTGCTGAATAATATTGCATTTGTCAGCCTATAAACAATGCACATCAGCGCACTCTCTTGATAAAATGAATCACTAATAAATCATAATTGTCGGTAATACAGTTTTCTTCAGAAGAAAGTAGTTACTATAAATCTTCACAGATGACGCCGTCGTCCGATGGCATTCTAAACCAAATTATAAATAATGTTTTCAGGATGTAGCCAATGGCCATTTATTTCAAATAATGAAAGTTGCAATGGAAATCGAATCGGTATGCAAATTTCTTTTGCGAAAATAATTATTTTTACGTTAGCAATGAATCGATTTCTTGATACGCATAATAATAGAATTAATAACTTCCGCATGATGTTATGCATTGCAATTGTTGTCTGACGCAAAAAACATTTTCATACGGTGAGATCTGGTGTATCGAAATTGGCACACCATTTTCTGTCTGGTATTTCTGGGTAAACGAAATTATTTTTAGTTTTCAATGTATCAATTGTAAAATATTTATCCATAGCTGAGCCAAATTGGCATTGAATTAATACCATATAAACAAGAAAACGTTTTTAATTTACATATAAACGAAATGGTTTAGAATTATGGGATAATATAAACAGGAAAAAAAGTCGATAAATACACTGACATTATAAGTTTGTAATGTCATTGGCTGAATATTCATATTTATGAGAATCTCCAGAAATAGATTGACAGCATCCTTATTTGCAAAAATAAAATCTTTTGAAAATTTAAAAAAAATTAAGGCCACCTTGTTTATGTATCCACACCAATATGGTTCAAAAGAAAAAAAGGTTGTATCTTTACAAAAGCACTATGGTGCTCAGAAGTTAATGGTATTTACCAAAATTAAATATTCTAAGGTAATTTAATCTATGATTCTTACAAGTTAGTTTTAAGGCTTTGTAAGCGAGATAATTAAATGTAAAGGTGGTTGAATTTTTAAAATGTGCATATATCAAGGAAGCCTTTTTTTTAAATCCTGGTATGTGTGTTGTTTTTCTTATTCAATGTCAAGGTTACAAAGAACCAGTTCCAAGGCGGTCACTGGAACCGTCGATATTATTTCTCCGAGGAATCGGTTATTTTCGAACCGGCTCCTTTTTTTGGCAAATAAAAATGTACAGATACAATCTCAAAATAGGAATAACCGGCGCTTTTCTCGCTAGAACGGTGAGCTCGGTTGCAGTTCTTAGAAAGTGGAATCGGTTCCAGTGTTTTTCTGCACCAGAATATCACCCTCTTCCATGAAAATAAAACATTTGGAGATGAAAAAATCTAATTAAACCACAGGAATTCTTTGTTGATTATATTATTTTTGGTACCAAGAACCGGTTGCAAAAATATCTGGATAAATAGTCGGTTCCTCGCCAGTCACCGCTAACTGGAACCGCAGTGACACAAAATTTCAGATATCAACCATCCCTAGAGTCGATCACAACCTCACATTTGAACCTACAAACATTTGTTCGAAAATTGGCATCACTCAGTGTTGCCATATTAATGAAGAGAAAAATAGTTTCCTTTTATAAAATTTCTACATTTTATTGTCAAGCTGTACCCCATTATGCACCACAAATCCACAAAAGCTATCTAGACAACCCAGAATTGACAGTACGACACTAGTACGGCAGACCCCCAGCAATTCTATGCATCAGCATTCAATATGACGACAATGGTAACAATTCACATTATTCATTCGACCCATTGTCCCCCATTATACTTATTGTGCGGCCAATCGATTGAACAAAGCCCCAGAGGAAGTACTGACCTGTTGACTTTTGCCCCAAGATTTATTTTAAGCCAATGCGTTCTTTTCACTGAATAAAAAAAAACGTTGAACAGTTTAAAAAAAGAATAGAACGGGTTGCGCGGGGTCAGTCCACAACAGTTTTTATTCAAACTTTAAACATCTTTGGTTAAAATTTGTGTTTTCATTGTTATTTTTTAAAACTTATAATATTCATAACGCTCACGAAATAGAAGCATTTTCTAAAATAGAAGAGTGATATTTTTGACGTTTAAACAGCCATCAAATTTAAAAAAATCCTCGGGTTTCACAGCTATCTAAAGACGTAACTAAAATCGTGATTTTTTTACAGTGACAAAATTAACACCCGAAAGCTATTTGCCCTAGCGCGAAACATCGATATAGATTTTATCGATAATGTCGGTAATTTGGAATCGCTCCCGAGCCCGACTGCAGATCGCCGACGAACAAACGACAGTTCACATCGACCAAATGTTTAGTACATAAAATTTTTATCGATATTTTGTGCTAGGGGCCCCTGATCATTTAAACAGGCATTGAGGCAGGCTGAGTGGTAGATACTCCCAGTATCACCCTGGCGAAATACTGCTATTAAGAATCGAAACGTTGCTTGAAACGGCATTAAACCTGTTCAGTGACCAGATCTGAACAGCTAGGTTACCCAACTTTCACACCACCTTCCACTTTCCACTACAAAAATACAACTCGAATTGGGGTTGTCATATTCCCACAAGTTCTTAGCAAATGGAACTTTTGGCGAGATTCACATAAAAATATTGACGAAACCAACACCTGAATTCCATCTGTGCATTCAATCAGTAATTATAAAATGGTGCTCATGGTAATGCGCAAAAAAACACTTAAGCGCATGCGCTGCAATTCATTCTCTACTAAGCGCCAGATTTTACTGCAGTTCTGAACTACTTAGAATAATATTAGTTTATCAATTTAATTTAGTAAAGAAAAAAAACATTCTGTGAACCAACTGTGCCAATAAACTGTAAAGTAAAAAAATCAATGTTAGTAAACTTTATCATAGATTATAAACTGCCGAGTGATAAATTTTAAAAGTTTGGAAAAATCCACCTTACTTTAGGCACACAGACATGCCCGTGACACCATTCTATCGGTTTACTTCTTCAGTGGTAATAAACATACTTATGATTACAAAATTAATTGCAGATATTAAAACCTTATTAAAAGTAAATAATATACTGTTTCGTATAAAAGGTATTGTAGTGAGAGTTGAGGCAAACACGGTACTCACACAGATGCATTGCTTGCATGCATCATATTCAACACTATTATTTGACTTCCAAAGAAATATTTAAAAAAATACACACACACTTTAAAACTTTTTGAAAATTCTTATTTGATAAACTTACGCAGCTTTTGTCCCTTTTTCGCTAATTGCAGTAAGCAGGCGTAAGCAAGACAAATGTCACTGTCAGAAACGTATACATTTGTACCAATACACACCCTTTACCATGTGCTGTTTGCATCAACTCTAATTGCGCCATCTAGAATTTACGTTTAACTCAAACTCTGTCGAAATCCGGGCTTATATATTTGTTCTAAATGTTACAATGTTAATTATATTCTAATGCGTTATTCGTTCCGCCGGTTCCACCAAATGATAATCATTTATCATGAATTACGGGCTATAAATAATTCACTTTATTGAGTGGCCATTTTAAAACAAATAGCCCCAGTTTACAAGGTCGAATGTCCGCAATCTCATTTCGAAATAAAATGCCCAGCGCCGGATCTACTATACGTTCAAACTGGAGATAATGGAGGTCTTATTTAAATTTACTTTTAAATTTTTTTCTCCAAATTGTTAAAAAATTACTTACATTATAAGATAATTATGTTTTTTTTATTGCGCTGGCAGCATCGCTGTGCATTGAACGATTCTTGGTGTAAAAATATATATATTACGGAAAGAGAGCTAAATATTTTTACCCAACCTATACAAATTTACGATAAATCACTTTCTTCGGGTTTTCATGACAACCGTAAAATGTGAGAGAGAGAAAGAGACGAGATAAGTTGTCACATAATATCGCACCACTTTTAGGTATGTAAGCATGTTTAACGTCCCCATACGTTTTGTTATGCGATATAACCTTGAAGTAACAATATATGGAGGGATAGCTAATTTGTTTTACCCAACCCATCCGAAATTGTAATAAATCACTTTTTCCGAGTTTTTACATCGTACACCATGAGAGAGAAAGAGACAACAAATTTCTTGGATTGCTTCTATATACTGTCGTAATGATCTTAAGCTGGTTATTTTCGCTGGTTAACGGCGGGACTCCGCCCACATTTTTTATTTTGCCACTAAACTTGACACAACTAAACGGTTTTTTAGGTTAGATGCTATATTTTTGTTGATAAAAATACTGTGAAAAAGTGGCTATACGAACACACAAAAACATTATGTCGATATGTGATATGAATGGATGTATAAATACCGTAGCCTTAGTCTTAGCCACGCCCATTTGCGCCAAGTCATGTTAAAATCATCAAAAACAAGTCCAAAACTGACTTCACTGCCTTGGCTTGGGCTACCTCTTGTATACTCTAAGGATATAACCCAACGGTTTTTGAGGTTATATCCTACATTTTTGTTGATAACACATGACATGTGCTATGAATGGATGTAAAAAGGTGTGTCTACGAAAACCCTAGCCCCACCCGAGTCAGGGAAAAATCAACAATCCCGTCCACGCTGTTTCGCAAAGCTATCCCTCCTAATATATAATAGCTTTGAAGAACGACTAGTATGAATGTATGGAAAGTACCTTTTTTTGACACGGAATTTTTTTACGAATTAAAGACTGTTTTTCTATGGAGTGTCGTACGTTAAAATTATGCGAATCGGTAATTACTGCACAGAGCGCTAGATGTCGTGGAGCCGGCCCTGAAAATGCCTGTCGAATTGTGCGTTGATCTGAAACCGCTCCATTCCCAAGTTCGCTAAAAGAAATCAATCGATTTCGTAATCGCCGCACGATTTCACATTACTGTTTCTGGACCGCGGTTCGTCTTTGATGGTCACTGTCATTGCAGTTTAATGTGTTTCAAACCCCCTGTCACATTTGACGACTGTCGAATCGTCTATTGACGCCATTTTGTATTTTTGAACGCCGATTTTTTGGGCGTTTCAGCTTTTGGACAAATCGTGATCAGTTGATAAACATAACAGAGTGACTGACTTGACAGCTACTGAATATTGGTAAACACTTTCGTTCCGAAGGGGGTTCCAATGTACCCCCGAACGAGAGTTTTGTGCGATATCTTACTGAAATATCATGAATATACTTCTAAGTATTACCTAAGATTATGTCATTAAAACGCTTTAATTTTCAAGTTCAAACCGGATAACTAAGTCACCTCCCTTTGGATCGTACGTTTGATTTTTACTTTCAGGTACGGAAAGGTCAAGAAGTTTTAATCGGGCATCAGAACAGACAGTCAAGAGCTGCATACAGTTGAGAAAAACTTGCATTACCATAAACATGATTTAATAATGAGTGATTAAATAAACATCGACAATGTCGGTAATTTGGAATTGCTCCCGAGCCTGACTGCAGATTGCCAACGAACAAAAGACAGTTCGCATTGACTAAATTAAGCATGTTTAGTCGTTTAGAGCTCCTGGTCATTTAAACAGGCAATACCCCGAGTGGTAGATACTCCCAGTATCACCCTGGCGAAAAAGGAAGGTTTGATTTTTACTTTCAGGTTTCACGTAGTTCCAGAGTGGTATATACTCTAAGTATCGCCCTGGTGAAAGACCACCATTCAGAATCGAAACGTTGCTTGAAATGGCTTTAGCCGTGTTTGGTGACCAGATATGAATATCCAGGTACTTCCCAACCTTCCTCTTCCCAATCTCCTTCCCCTCCCCACTACCTTCAGCCTCATAACATGCCCTATTTGGGGATGCCATAGTCTCACTGGCTCTAGACGGTTGGGAGCAGTTGAGACTCTTGTGCGGTATTCATATAAAAAAAATGAGTAAAAAAAGGTACGGAATGGTTAACAAGTTTTCATCGGACATCAGTCACGAGCTGCAAACAGTTGAGAAAAACTTGCAGCACATGCGCTGGAAAATATTTTTGCGCATTACCATAAGCATGATTGTACTCAGACTGTATTCAGATACCACCGCTTACTACGCAATACCTCAACACGTCCAAACAAGGTTTCCGAATGGGAAGCGGGTATAGGTCTCACCACGAGAGTTGGTGCCGGCCAATACTCACACAGATGCATTGCTTACGTACAGCGTGTCGAACTGAATGAATAGGACACGCATTTACAATATCAACATAAACACTCGCTGTCCCTTTTCCACTAGTGACAATAAGTAGGCGTAAACAAGACAAAGGGCTCTTTCTTTATGACACATCGTAAATACATCGCCACTGGAGCGTATACCGATACACAATACATCCAACGCTATGTATGTATTGTTTGTTTCAACTCTCGTTGCGCCAGCTATACCTATTACGGGACGTAATTAAGCTAGTATGAGGTGTAAAGGATACAGTCGATGATGCCCTTGAGCGTCAGGTCCTCCGCGGGCACGGGGTCCTGGTAGGCGGTGCGGAAGGACTTGTGCAGGTCGTGGAAGCGCGCGTAGTAGGCGGGCAGCGGCAGGGCTCGAGCACATGCCTGCGGATGAAGGCACTGCCTGCAAATAAATAACAAGCATTGGCGTTATTATCAGTACAAATAAATACAAAAATAGTTTATAAAAATGTCAAAAGAAAAAGGTTCAGTTTTAGTTTTATTTATTTTATATTAGTTAGTTGTACACTCGTAGTAAGAATATATATGGAGAGAGAGCTACATATTTTTACCCAACCTATACAAATTTACGATAAGTCACTTTCTCCGGGTTTTTACGTCGTAAACCGTGATAGAAAAAGAGACAAGATAAGTTCTCACATAATATAGCACCACCATTCGGTGTGTAAGCATGTTTTCCGTCTCCCGCGTCTCCGGCGACTCCGCCCACTGCGTTTTGTTATGGGACATAACTCAACGGTTTTTTTCAACGGTCAATTTACCACATTATACAATAAAACCAAATCCGAAAAAAGCTTCATAAAGAAAAGTAGGAAATTCAACATTTCAACGCTTTTTTTACAGTCCTGTTACATACATTATTCAAACCAAAAAATACGTTTTTCAATTCTCTACCATTTTATTTGAGTTTAAAGTTTTAAAAAATCGGACCTGTCCACTGTCCACCATCATAACCATCTTTACACTGAGACGCAATCATACTTGGCATGTAGCACGACTAACACGCGGCTGTTAGAATTACAATATTATTAGTTGTCGTCTTGGTTTGGAAAATGAAAAAGAGGTCGCCCACAAAAGATATAAAGATGACAATCAAAATAAAACAACCGAAAAACTGTCGAAAGAGGAGGCAATTGAGGGAGGTAAACCTCGAAGCTGGAAGAATACGATGTTTCGGACGCAATCGCGCCTTCTTCAGGGCAGTAAAACAGTTAAATTGTTAAATACAAAAAGGTTAATAATAATTGATATTTGTATTTGTGTAATTTTAAAACTTACCTAAACGGAAGTTGTCCATTGGTGACTAGATGAAATTGTGGTGAATCGGGATCGATCTGAAGTGTTCTTACGTATCTATCAAACTGGAAATAAATAAAAAACAAACCATTAGTAATCACAACTAACAAACATGGAACCTACCGAAAAATACACAAAATAAAATTACTAAAATCTTTGCACGGTGCATTGTATTGAGAAATTATTTAATTTAACACATCAGATAAACGAGGATCGGCCAAAATGTAGGTGTTGAACTGTTTTGGGTTAGGTTGAGTTGCATTTAGAGGGACATGCACACATAGATGAATTAAACAATGTAGATACGTTACTGAGACAACGCGCGTGACTGCACTAAACTAAGCCAACGTGGCATACCTGAGATTTACTGCGTTTAGTCTCGCACAAACATTCGTTTGACAAATAAGCTGTCACCAGCTGCCATAAACGCATCGCTGTAAGCTCTTTTCTGAGATAAAATGCCTTCCTGTGCTTTTGACAAGCTTAAAAATCATTCGGGAACCAAAAACAAACCTCATGGAGTTTCTTTTCGTGCGAAGTACACACAAATCACTTATTATTTCAATTAATACAATTATTCACATACCAAATGGTATAAGTGAGATGTAAAAAATGGAAGAACACACAAAAACGTGACTAACCTTTCCAGTTGTCAAAAACAAACCAATAATCCAAAATGGCTGATAATGCTAACATATGATAAAAATATGTATACCAACATAACAACAACAAAAAATTGATAATCGAATGTACACAGCCCGCGAAAATTCAAAATTCACCTTTTCTTTTGAACAGGCCATGTAAATATTAGTTGCTTAACAAAAGTCTTCAGAATCAAACGAGAGTCAGAGCATTCGATGTAGAAAAAAAACTGCATTTTAACTCATTTTTAACCAAACTATCGCTTCAGACCTTTTGCCTATTTTTGAAAGAACAGAATTATCTTTTTTTGTAAATTTTGTCTTGGTTCGTTATTTGTATTTTGTACTATGGACTTTGGAGTATGTTTTTGCATGCTGGCTCAATGTGCACTCGGCAAATAGACAGTAAGCGAGCGAAGAAAGACCGTTAGAGTGAGATAACAGTGAAATGTTAGACAGAGGTCAATGTAGTTTCTGAGATCCGATCTTTTCTTTACGGCTCGAAGTATCCATAAAATATGAGCCACGTCTATACAGCTGTTGAATTTTATTAAGTACTAATATTGTCTCAATATAATATGGATTTCACACTTGGGTGTTATTCTTGGACGTGGTTTTAATAGATCGAGAATGAGCTGGCGATTTTGTACTGTGATATTATTTGAATGGGCATGTTTCGAAATGATTTGTAAAATTTGAGTGGAGTTCATACTCAGAAGAGATGGAATGTAGAATAGAGGAGAGGGAATTCAAGATAAAGCTTTATTGAAGAAGGGTAAAAGGGCTGAAGCGCCATTTTGAGAAGTTTACATCAGAGCACTTTAAAGTTTTTTTGTTTGTTTTAAAATAAAACTCATAAGTCTTCAGTACCTGGTTGGATTTTTAAAGCAAGTTAATTCAGGTAACTCAGGTAGTTACCTGAAGCGACAAAAATCTAAAAAAGTGCCAAGCTTGTGTCGCTTGAGTCAAGCCTTCTCCCAAATGGTAAATATATTTTAGATGGCTGAAGGGCCACAAAACTCTTCAGAATCAAACGAGAGTTAGAGCTTTCGACGCAGAAAAGAAAATAGATTAAAACTGAAAATTTAACTCATTTTTGACCAAAGTGTCGCTTAAGCCCTTTTGCCTTTCCAGGAACGATATTTGTTTAGACAATATATGAATTAAAGTTCCCACTTTCGGACCACAGTAAGAACATTACGGGGAGTCAAGAAAGGTGATTTTTATAAAGGAGAGAGGATGGTTCGACAATCGACAATCGACAAAAGACAAACGAAACTAAACAAATATTTAAAAAAAACTCTCTCTTACAGCTAGGCTTATTTGCATAAAAACACGTGTAAATTATAAAAGACAAAAGACATCGTAAAATAAAAAAACATTTCATATTAGTAAAAAGCATTTACTTTGTGACTTGCCGTATTTATAAATAAAACAGATAAACTTTGTTTATAACCACTTTTATTTTTAAATATTGTGTCGACCGGTTTCGGAAGCACCCTTCCATCATCAGGACAATATTAAAATACAAAATACTGTGATATATATACATATTTAGGAATTGGAATGGGAAGGAAAAGGGGTAATTGAGGGGATTATGGGGATAACAGAGCGGCTTACTGGAAATATATCTAGGATAGGACTATACGATAAATTAATTTGATTATTTCAAAATACCACATTTACTATTTAATGATTTTATAATTTCTAATGCTTCTAGGTTATCTATTTTATTATACCCTTTATTACCTCATTAAATAGATATGTTTCAGGTAAGCCGTTCTGTTATTCCCATAGAGTTGGTAGAGTAGTATCTATCCAAGGCAGTAAAGTCAGTTTTGGACTTGTTTTTGATGATTTTAACATGACTCGGCGCACTTGGGCGTGGCTAAGACTAAGGCTACGGTATTTATACATCCATTCATATCACATATCGACAAAATGTTTTTGTGTATTCGTATAGCCACTTTTTCACAGTATTTTTATCAACAAAAATATAGCATATAACCTAAAAAACCGTTTAGTTGTGTCAAGTTTAGTGGCATAATAAAAATTGTGGGCGGAGTCCCACCGTGAACCAGGACCTTAAGATCATCCTTACGATACGTTCAAGAGGTCCAAGAAAATTGTTGTCTCTTTTTCTCTCATGTTGTACGACGTAAAAACTCGGAAAAAGTGATTTATTACAATTTCGGATGGGTTGGGTAAAACAAATTAGCTATCCCTTCATTAGATTCTTACTCCGAGGTTATTCCAACTCCTAAATATGTATATATACGAGTATCTCCGGTATTCTGAATGTAAGGTTCATTTTAATATTGTCCTGATGATGGAAGGGTGCTTCCGAAACCGGTCGACATAATATTGAAAAAAATAAAAGTGGTTGTAAACAAAGCTTTTCTGTTTTATTAATAAAGACATTTCAATTTTTATATAATTTAATTGAATTAAATTTAATATTATTATTATTGAGTTCTGCTATTTTCAGTTTTTTTTATTTTTAGTGACAGCTGTTTCGGCGTTTAAGACCATTGTCAAACTGTGGTTAGGCCACATGGAAACGACTTATTTATACGATTTTGGTTTCTTATGTGATTACTAATTATGGTAAAAACCAAATTGATAATTACGGTATAAACCCAATTGTCTTGAATTATTCTGTGAGGTACTTAACTTAACAATCTGTAAAATAAAGTTCTACAAATTGAACACAAAAACTATAAATAAAGACATTTCATTTTATAGCATAATTATTTACACAATTGTGTCCACTTTTAATAAAATACCACACGACTGCAAGGGATACATAAAAGAACGTGCAATATTATTATAAGTTATGTTTGTAATAAAATGTTAGTTCTAATTATATTGGATCACGTAAGTACCTACGTGTTTAGTGTTTAGTTTTGGCTTAATAAATTATGCTTCAATAATTTATACATGTCGTGAGATGGTAACAGAATGAAGGTTTTTCAAGGGTAGACACTTCCTTATAATGCTCATTCCACACTATCACGAAGAACTAGACACTTGGTCGTATAGAAAATGTCTAAGGTGTGTATTCTGGGTTAGGTTTGAATCGCGTCAATTATTATTTAAAAACATTTATTTAAAATAAATTTCAAACTTTCAGCCAATTTGAGAATACATCAATTATTTACATTTACACCAAAATATTTTTTTCATTTATGTTTTCAGTGTAATTATATAGAATCCATACATCAATAGCCTTTGAATGCACAGTGATGTTGCCAGTGCAATAGAAAACATAATTATCCCACGATGTGGGTGATTTTAAATAATTAAAGGATCATTTTATATGATTTAGGGAATATTTAAAGTAAATTTAAACGTATGACCGTATAAAAATGTGAATATCCGGAAAGAATGCAAGGCTGATGTAAGCGTAATGAATAGGATCAAGAAAGGGACGCTTAGATGGTTTGGGCATGTAGAGCGAATGAACGAAGAAAGGAGTGTAAAAAGAATATATGATACGGAAGTGAATGAAAGAAGAAGTCGAGGACGCCCGAGAAAGACATGGCACGATCAAGTAAATCAAATATGTACTTGAATCGGGTCATGTAAAGAGATAGAATAACAGAAGAATATGTATGAGACGATGTATGAATGTAAATTAAGCAAGGAGTGTGTGCCAAGACAGAGTTATATGGCAGTCTGTCCTTTCTGCCTACCCCTGCGGAGAAACGGCGTGATGGTTAGTTAGTTAAATTTAAATAAGATCTTTATGTTTACGGCGTCCCTTCAGAGATGGCGTCTGTGTTTTATCTACAGTTTAAACGTATGGTGGATCCAGCGCTGGCCTTATCGTGTTTGGATAGTATTTAAATGGACACGCACCGAGGAATCTTCAAAAGAGATCAAAATTCTTTTGCATTCGGAAAAATGCAAAATCCCTTTATTTAAAGGTAAGTGAAGTCAAAATGTTTTAAAACCCAATATTCCACTGAGTATTTGTCAGTATAAATCAAGAATTCACTGTGCCGATAGACACAGATCCCTCGTCATTAATCGGCAACTGAGCTAAAAACGGCAAAAAGGCGGGATGAAAAAACAAATGTTCGCCCAAGGCTTATTAATATGAGGGTGAGAAGAAGATCAGAACACCAAGAAGGGTGTTCTGCCCGTGGTGTTGATTTGAATTAATTCTGATAAACGTATAACTATAATCAAAAAAAAAAATCGAGGAATGTCTGGGGAAGAAACGAATTCGTCGCATTGAAAAATAAAACCTGGTCTATTTAATCCGAATCAGCTTCAGATGAATTTTTGAAAATAGTGGACTGTAAAACGATAAAATATACCACTTGATGGAAGTGTCTAACTATGGATGTGGAGAGATTAAAGAGTGAAGGAAGTACGGAAAACCAATCCACTCACCGATGAAGTTGATGTTTAAGCTCTTGATTCTTCTTACACAACGAATCGCAACACTGAAATCAATTTTACTTGAAGATAACTACTGAACGACGACCAAACGAGACATCAACAAACGAACAACTTAATTTTAAAAATTTGAAGATTAGAGCAACAAACCGACGAACAAGCGAAAAACCATAGAGTTGGTAGAGTAGTATCTATCCAAGGCAGTAAAGTCAGTTTTGGACTTGTTTTTGATGATTTTAGCATGACTCGGCGCACCTGGGCGTGCCTAAGACTAAGGCTACGGTATTTATACATCCATTCATAGCACATATCGACAAAATGTTTATGTTTATTCGTATAGCCACTTTTTCACAGTATTTTTATCAACAAAAATATAGCATATAACCTAAAAAACCGTTTAGTTGTGTCAAGTTTAGTGGCATAATAAAAAATGTGGGCGGAGTCCCGCGGTGACCTAGGAGCTTAAGATCATTGCGACAGTATATAGAAACGGTCTATGAAATTTGTTGTCTCTTTCTCTCTCGTGGTGTACGACGTAAACACCCGGAGAAAGTGATTTATCGCAAGTTTGTGTAGGTTGGGTAAAAATAATTAGCTCTTCCCTCCATATATTGTTACTTCAAGCGAAAAACCAACGACCGAACATATTTTTCACCAAACTCTTCTGTTTCTTGATTGTCAATTGTTTTTTTGAACACAGTTCTGTTTAGTAAGAAAGCAAATGGCGAAATGGCGGGATAGGTAGGAACTGGATGAAAAAACGAGAAGGGGAGAATCTATTAAATTAGCTCTTTGATATCCAACATGTTCCGCTTATTTTATCACTGAAAAGCGATTATAAATTTTTGAAATCGTTTTACGATAAGAATGTGAATTGTAAGAGTGAGTTTTTATTAATTTAAAATACAAATTACTCATTTCCCGAGTGCATCCTGGGAAAACATTTGATATTTTTGTTACACATTCATCAGAATTAAATTCGAATGTGAATCTCGTACAAACCACCCGTTTTCGGAGTGCTATGTCGCCTTAAGTTAGGTTAGGTTGGTGTCGTTACCTGCGTGATGACAGCAGCCAGGGGTTGCCCTGCCCTCCGCACGAGGTCGTCGGTAAGGGCGGATGCGGCCAAGACCTCTGGACCCAGCAGGGCGGGGCTCCCCTCCTCGCCCTCTGGTGGGCGGATCACGTATTGCTCTACGCCAATTATCTGAAATGACACAAACAACATATTAGACAGTGATTCAACAAAGTAGCTACAGAATTTACCCTTTAAACTTTAAACAAACACACTATGGTCAATTATTAAAACAATATCAATAATGAAAATGAAATAATAACTTTTTATAAGACCATTGACTTAAATTGAAGTTTAAAAACATTTTAAACTGTAGTGTAACATATTTTTAACATTAAAGACTACCACACAAATGCAGGATGTTTCTCTCCTTTGGCGAGAACATTAAGAAACTACAACACGATTCACTGCACACACAATGAAGTAGACATTTTTATTGATACAATAAATCAATTTAAAAAAAAAACTGTCAATCATATCAAGCTGATATTGTAATGATGCCCTTTAGTTATAGACTGGTTATATGAAGTACCAAGTACCAAACGGCTAATAGGCATCTCTTCAGTACAGGTGCCAATAATCCATGAATTTATGTTCTACCTTGCATAATATTATTCTTTTGATTTTGTTTGTTATTCATTTACTTCGCCCTCGCTCTCGGAGCAGCCTGGCGTGTTTTTAGTCTTTCTCGTTATTTTTCGCCAAATAAGTAGGATATTTTACAAATTACTTCTTTAAAATTACACTAAAATTACCGTTGTTGTGTATAGGTTAAGTGAATAAACTCTAAATAATTTTAAAGTGACTAGTTTCGACGTAATTTCGATTTTTAAGAAAATATTTGAATCTTCAAATATCAGTTTTTTTTAAATGCAGTGCCACAGCCTGAGAATGGTCGTCACACGATGACCATTTGCCACATGTTAACTTCGACCGCCGGCCCGGTAACCGGCAGGCGGCCTTTTTTTTCGTCAATTCAATACAATCATCTTTTACAATATTTTTTATTTGTTCGTTAGTTCTTCTTTTTGCCTGCGCATATAACCTGTTAGATATGTCGTGGCGCTTTTGCAGCTGCCTGACGTGTTTTAGTCTTGTTATTTTTCGCCAAATAAGATGGATATTTCACAAATCACTTAAAAAAAATAAATTATATAAATAAATAAAAAAAATAAAAATAAATAAATTAATAAATAATAATTAAAATAATAATCATAATTTTAATTTAAAAGTTGTGTCTATCTGATGGGACCTGCCAGGTAAGTATGTTCCTGTATATTTTCTTATCTAAACTAGGAATTAATATGTAATGATAGAAAGTAAGATCTGTACAGCTCCCTTGAGGAGATTTTTCACAAAAACTGCGCTATACAAATCGTCCAAATATTATATTATTATTCTGCATTTTTCATAAACTTTTACTTGATTACTAACTATTGTTAAATATTCCAATTAAATAACCACCCATGTATAAATGTCTTGGGCATCATGCCTGTTATATGTACTAAAATAAAATAAATTAATAAAAATAAAATAATAAATGCATTTTTTTAATAACCACATTAATACATTATACTTAGGCGAAATAGATACTCAAAAGTACCTAACTAAAATGTCAGAGGAACTAAATTGGTTAACAGTAAAATGGTGTTTATACATAAAATGAAGAACAACTTGTTACCAAAATATTTTTAAATTATCTACAATATTGATATTCACAAATATAATACAAGGGCACGCAAAGAAACTAAGCTACCAGAAAAGAATAAAGCCAACACACAAAATAGCTTACTATATAAAAGGATGAAATCTTATAATGCGCTGCCAGAATCCATCAAAATTATGCCTATCAATAAATTCAAAATAGCCTGTAAAAATTAGTTAAAATGCATATAAATCAAAATAATAAGAAGCATATAAGTTAAAAAATTATAAAGTCAAAAAGAAAATGAAATAATCAGCTTCTTGTAAACTTTAATGTACAAAGTAACTAATATAAAAAAAATACATATATATATATAAAAAAATATATATAAATAAAAAATAAAAAAAAACAGTTAATAAATAACCTATTTCTAATAACACTCACAAAGAAAAAATCATCGAAATTCACTTTACAAATGCCGATTACGCATATTGATGTTTTTCTATCGTTATATTTTCAAACGCCTTTTTCTCAGTTTCATCTTTTCGGGGTTGGATGCTTTCTGCATAACTACGTCCAAAGTTTCCACAGCAAGCAAGCGAAACCAAAATAAAACTGTTTTTAGGTAATCATTAAAACGTCTAGAAAGAATATTTTAAAGGCAGACAGATTAAGTATTGTGTGTGGGAACCATTGTAATTAAGCAGCCATTGTTTAGCAATGTGTACACAATAGAGTATCGGTCAATGAGTCAAGATGTATCTGACGTCATTTGACCCTAAATTAAAACAAAAACAATAAACAGCTTGCATGATAAAAAAAATCATTCGGTTCTGGAAAGATTTCAAAGGGAAATAGATTTTTTTGAAACGTTTTTATCGTATTTTCTAACCAGTAGAAATTTTTAGAAAACGCTTTATTTTTAATATCTTTAAAAAAACTGTCCTTTTTTGTCGCTTGAGCAAACCAAAAAAAAAGTATGGCCAGTTAGTAATCGACAAATTACGTAAATGAAAAATCGAAACATGCAGTTTTGATGCTGCGTCGAATGATCTGACTCTCGTTCGAAAGACTTTAAAGTAATAATAATAATTGGCTGATTTATATAGCTTTTCGTGACTCACCTCGATCTCAAAAATGAAAATATCACCCCAAGGGCGCAAATTTGTGTTTTTTTTTATCCTTCAGCCATCTAAAATATATATACTATTTGGGAGAAGGCTTGACTCAAAAAACTTAAACATATTTTTGCACAGGTTTGGGTATTGAGTTTTATTTTTTTTCGTCCAACCAGGTACTGATCGTTTCGCTCAGGTTCTGAAGACTTTTAATAATAATAATAATTGAAGATTTATATAGTTCATGTTTTCGTGACTCACCTCGATATCAAAAATAAAAATATTTTTTTTGTATTTTTTTTAAACATTTGAATGGTCCCCGTCAAACGTCGGTTGTCGCATAACGGTTGTGTTTTTATGCTTCTCAGTTGATCACAATTTGCACAAAAGATGAAATGGGGCAAGAATCGGTGTTTAAAGGGAATGTTAATTTGAAGAAAGTTTGTTCCAAAATCCAAACCAATGCTCAAAATAATATGAAGTCAGTCTAAAAAATCAAATGTCGGAAATTCAATTTGGTGCTGATCGTCAAAGACTAAATGTGACGGAGGTTGAAACAACCCAATCTAAGAACATCTGAGTGATAGGTGTAAAGTACCTAATAATTTTCAATGATAATTCGCTTATCACTTATCGTAATACTCTTATTTTATTTAATAATAAAGCCATGTTATATTTATAATTAATTGAAAACATAAAAATCAGATGTTATCTTTTGAACATTAAATGATGCGGTTATGATTATGTAATAGAGATATGTACGAAAACAGTGATCGCTTCGTGATAGGTTCGCATTTTGCTATGACTCTTATCGGAGGTTGTCTATCGGCGGGAAAAACTTCACCCCGTTGGCTACAGGCCGGAATAACTTATAACTCGTAATAAACAGATATAATTTCACATTTGATTACTATTAAATTATATGGTACATGGCCTGTTCAAAAGAACAGGTGAATTTTGAATTTTTGTGGGCTGTGTACATTCGATTATCGATTTTTTTTGTTATGTTGGTACACATATGTTTATCATATGTTAGCATTATCAGCCATCTTGGATTAGTGGTTTGTTTTTGACAACTGGAAAGGTTAGTCACGTTTTTGTGTGTTCTTCGATTTTTTCACTTTTGAAAAAATGGATCAAAAAGAATAAAATCCATGATTTGTTTTTTCCACAATTCCAGGACGCTCATCGTCATTAACATCTTCTCGGCCTTCTGTAAAGCGCTTGTACCACTTATAAACACTTTTTTGAGACAAATAAGACTCGCCGACTGCCACAGTCAACATTTTAAGTGCGTTGGAGCACTTTATTCCATTTTAAACGCAAAATTTAATACATATTCTTTGATCCATTTTTTTCAAAAGTAAAAAATCGAAGAACACACAAAAACGCGACTAACCTTTCCAGTTGTCAAAAACAAACCACTAATCCAAAATGGCTGATAATGCTAACATACGATAAACATATGTGTACCAACATATCAAAAAAACGACAGTTGAATGTACACAGCCCGCGAAAATTCAAAATTCACTTTTTCTTTTGAACAGGCCTCGTATGTAGGGGTTGCAAGACAAACCCGACTGTGATTCCTGAGCTAATTTTTTTTTTTTTTTTTCACTTAAAACAACAAAAAATCATCTTAGTCACAGTAGGGGGTCGGGGCGGGAGGTGGGCGGTTACTTGACTGATTAAATAGTGACATGTGACTGATTTTTTTAAACTGTATTTTTGTTTCTAGGCCTATAGTTGAAACGTTTTCTGTAAACTGACCACACCGGTTGTTCTTCTCCGATCTTCTCCGGTCTCGTCTCTGCTATCTTACCGTCTTCACAGGGGGTCTGGCCACAGTGTCGCCGGGGATGTTGTGATGGTGTTACAATGAAAACCCCCCCCTCTCGTACCGCTGTTCACTGTCTCCCATTAGGACTGCCTGTGACTTACCAGTAGCTGTATACGCTGTTCTCATGCTGTACGCTGCCATGGGAACGCGTTACGTGTTTGCAATTTGTTTTCAATTTGAACTCATATAATATGTTCCTCTGTGTAAGTTTTGGAGTAAGAATATATATGGAGAGAGAGCTAATTATTTTTACCCAACCTATAAAAATTTAGGATAAATCCCTTTCTCCGGGTTTTTACGTCGTACACCATGAGAAAGGAAGAGACAACAAAATTTCCCAAACTATCACACCGCTTTAAAGTATTGTTAGAATGTTCTTCGTGTCCCGCGTCTCCGTTGACTCCGCCCACACGTTTTGATATGCGACATAAATTGACATAACTCAACGGTTTTTTTTGGTTATACGCTATATTTTTATTTGTAAGAATACTGTGAAAAAGTGATTATACGAGTAAATAAGAACATTATGTCGACATGTGCTATGAATGGATGTAGCTCTAGTCCTAGCCACGCCCAGGTCTAGCCGAGTCCGGCAAGCCTCATAAAAACAGACTACAGCAGCGCTCTTGTATATTATTGCTCTGAGGTTACAATAATAGTGATTGAAATGACGTAAATATATAGTTTTAATGGATGTTTCGAGATGTTGCACGAGCCAACAAGTCAGCGTGACGTTTGTTTGTTAGCAATGCCATCCGGAGTGCTTATACCAACCCTGATGTATGCTAGTGAGGCATGGAACTGGCAGAGGAAGGATGAAAGTAGACTGAATGCTGTGGAATTGAGATCCTTGAGACGTATGTGCGGTAAAACCATGTGTGACCGTATTAAAAATGTGAATATCCGGAGAGAATGCAAGGCTGATGTTACACGAATTAACAAAAACATTATGTCGACATGTGCTATGAATGGATGTATAAATACCTTAACCCTTGTCCTAGCTACGCCCAGGTCTAGCCGAGCCCGGCAAGTCTCATAAAAACTGACTACAGCAGCGCTCCCTCCTGTATATTATTGATGTGGTTACAATAACAATGATTGAAATGACGTTAATGCATAGTTTTAATGGATGTTTCAAGATGTTGCACGAGCCAACAAGTCAGCGTGACGTTTGTTTGTTGGCAATGCCATCCGCGGTCCAAAGTGCCTTCGATCGCGTCTCTTTTGCCACCGCATCGCAAAAAGACGAAGGCCGAACGGGCAAAAACACAGCCAGGCTCGTCCAAACTGTGTTTGTGTCGACTGGCGGCTCCAAAGATCGCTGGAAGAGCTGCAAGGTCCGCCGCGAGGGTGCAAAGGCCAGCTGGCAGCGTTAGAGCGACAGGAACAAAGTTCGAACAATACAATAACATCGAGGTATTATATTTACACACACTGTTTGTGTTGCTGTAAGCATTAGACATTGTAATTTTCTTGCGCGTACGTGCGAGTGTGACATTTTCAAAGTCGGAACTGATGTATACGAGTATGTATATTTATATCCTTCAGAACTTTTATTTAAAGAATTTAAAGTCAGAAAATTAAACACCCTTTATTTGTACCACGCCACATTACAAATATATAAAGAAGACATTTTAAATAAAACCGAACCATTCAATAATACAAAAATTTTTTATCGAAGGAAGCAAACACTTTGTAGCTGGACATTATAATTTAAATAAAAAATAATTTTGTTTAAAGCCACTTTATTTATACACATAACAAACCGAAACCGGTCGAATTGTTATGTGTATAAATAAAGTAGTTTTAAACAAAATTATTTTTTATTTAAATTAAAAAAAATTTTTATATAATTCAATTGAATTAAATTTAATATTATTATTATTGAGTTCTGCTATTTTAAGTTTTTTATTTTAGTTTTTAGTGACAGCTGTTTCGGCGTTTAAGGCCATTGTCAAACTGTGGTTAGGCCACATGGAAATTTATGGATTTTTGGATTTAATTCAATTGAATTATATAAAAATTAAAATGGAGTTCTACAAATTAAACACAAAAACTATAAATAAATACAAAAAATCTTAGACAAAAATGCACATTACCAATCCCGATATGTAAAAAAACAATAGGCCAGCAAAGTTATAAATATCTAGGAATAAAATTCTTCAATAGTTTACCAGAAAAAATAAGATTAATTAATGATGATCTTAAAGAATTCAAAACACAATTAAAAAACTACACTGAAAACCTAAAATAAATATCTTTGAAAAATCATTACAGCAAATTATTAGTAACTAAATAAATAACACCCCCTCATGCACACAAGCATTGCTTTTTTATGAGGGTACACCTTTACAATTTATAATGAAATGTTAGATTTAAAAAATATATATATATATATATATATATATATATATATATATATATATATATATATATTGATATAACACTTGTATAACACTACTCTGTATTATGTTTGAAAAAAAAAAAAAAAACTATACAAAAAAAAAGTATATGTGCTAAAAAAAATTATGAAATTTAACAAATTACCTTTTTAAGTCTCCACCTACCTAATAAAGTACCTAGAAACCTACCCTCAGAGCAAGAATGTATATAGAGAGGAAGCTAAACAAAATTTCCAGCGCCAGATCTACCATACGTTCGAACTTCAGAGCAATAATTTATAAGGGAGAGCGCTGCTGTAGTCAGTTTTATATAAAAGTGAATATAAGAGTCCCAAATTGTAGGTTGAATGCAGTGAGGAAGGAAAAGTTATGGCGGAGAGGAAGTTTGGGAAGTACATGGCTATTCAGATCTGGTCACCAAACACGGCTAAAGCCATTTCAAGCAACGTTTCTATTCCAAATGAAGAAGGTATTGGTAAACCTTTTTTTAAAGTGATTCCCGCACAAGAGTCCCAACTGCTCCCAACCGTCTAGAGCCAGTGAGGTATGCTGTGAGGCTGAAGGTAGTAAAGAAGGGAAGGAGATGGAGAAGACGAAGGTTGGGTTGTACCTGGCTATTTAGATTTGGTCACCAAACACGGCTAAAGCCATTTCAAGCAACGTTTCGATTCTGAATGGTGGTTTTTCACCAGGGCGATACTTGGAGTATCTACCACTCTGGTAAATGTCATAAATATACTATATATTATTTAATGACAATTAAATGTGTTGTGACGAATTAGATTAATTAAAATAATGTATTTGCGCACGCCGGGCTTGAACTCCTGACCTTTGGATTCGTAGTTGAGCGTCCTAACCACTCGACCACGTAGGCCGTAAACCGGGTTTTCTCCAACCGGAATGACGCTCCGGTTTCCGGAACGGTAGAATTCGAGCCCTGCTAAAGCAATCGTAATAGGTCCACGCGTCGAGCGCGCAAATAGCCGCAGTCAGATGTCTCCGTAATGTTATGCAGAGAGGGCCGCGATCGGGCGCCGGTGGTGAACGTCAAACGACTCTGCGAAGGAGCCTACATGTTCATACCTAGCCATTAGTTACACGAGCCGCCAGCGCCGGGTCTACCGCGGGCGCCGATTGAACTTTGAACGTGGGCGAAAAATTCAAAAAAACGGCGCTGATGTCTGTTTTTTTTTTGCCATTTCATAATACAAGCACAGAGGACATAAGCCTTGAAGTAAGAATATATATGGAGAGAGGGCTAAATATTTTTACCAAACCTATACAAATTTATGATAAATAACTTTCTCCGGGTTTTTACGTCGTGAACCGTGAGAGAGAAAGAGAGAAAGAGACAAGAAAAGTTGTCACATAATATCGCACCACTTTTAGGTATTGAAGCACGTTTTCCGACGTTTTTTTTTCTATTTTTTTTAATAGTCAATACTGCACAAAAGTCCCAACTACTCCCAACCGTCTAGAGCCAGTGAGACTATGGCATCCTCAATAAGGGTATGTTGTGAGGCTGAAAGTAGTGGGAAGAGAAAGGATATGGGGAAGAGGAAGGTTAGAAAGTACCTGGCTATCCAGATCTGGTGACCAAACACGGCTAAAGCCATTTAAAGCAACGTTTCGATTCTCAATGGTAATCTTTCAGCAGGGCGATACTTGAAATATCTACCACTCTGGAACATGCCGCAAATAAACTTTACATTATTTTAAATGAATTAAATGTGTTATGACACATATTATTTAAATAAAAGTTATTGACGCACGCCGGGTTTGAACCCACGACCTTTGAATTAGTAGTCGAGCGTCTTACCGCTCGACCGATTGTGGAGGCCGTCTCCGGTGACTCCGCCCACTACGTTTTGGTATGCGACATAACTCAACGGTTTTTAGGTTATATCCTATATTTTTGTTGATAGCAATACTGTGAAAAAGTGGTTATACAAATAAACGCTACACTATGTCGACGTGTGCTATGAATGGATGTAAAAAGGTGTGTCCAGGAATGGTTGGGTGAAGCTAGCTCTCTCTCCATATATATTCTCACTCCAAGATCAAAGGCCCAAGGACTGTTGCAGATGCGGCCCTGTGCCTTAACCAACGAGCAGTCTTAAGCTTGAAGAGGTTATATTAGTTATTACGTGTTATGTGGAATTAATGGCCGCGGACTCGCTCGTCGATACCGTTATTCTAGCGCAGGTTGTTCAAAAATACAATTAACGACGAGCACGATTGATAGCGACGTTATTGGCCGAGCCAGGGCCGGCTCCGCGACATCTCGCGCCCTGTGCAGTAAGTACCGATTGCACCTCCCCCCTACCCTTTTTTACAACTTCACGTCCAAATAACTTTTATGCAATTCGTAAAAAATTGAGTGAGAAAAAAAAAATTCCATACATTTTCGATAGTTGTTGAATGCACAGTCATGTTGCCAGCACAACAGAAAACATAATTATCCCATGAAATGGGTAATTTTTACATGATTTAGGATTTTTTTAATATGATTTAGGGAATATTTTAAGTAAATTAAAATTATATCTTTATGTTTATGGCACTTCAGAGATGGCGTCTATGTTTTTTGCACAGTTTGAACGTATTTAAAATAAAATAAAAAATTATATGAAAACCGCACAAAAGTCTCAACTGCTCCCAACCGTCTAGAGCCAGTGAGACTATGGCATACCCAAATAGGGTATGTTGTGAGGCTGAAGGTAGTGGGGAGGGGAAGGAGATTGGGAAGAGGAAGGTTGGGAAGTACCTGGCTATTCAGATTTGGTCACCAAACACGGCTAAAGCCATTTCAAGCAACGTTTTGATTCTGAATGGTGGTCTTTTACCAGGGCGATAGTAAGAGTATCTGCCACTCTGGAACGTGCCGCAAATACACTTTTTATTATTTTTATATGAATTAAATCTGTTATGACACATATTAATTGAATAAACGTTATTGGCGCACGCCGAGTTTGAACCCGCGACCTTTGGATTCGTAGTCGAGCGTCTTACCACTCGACCACGGAGGCCGTCAAATGTATGTCTGGTTGCTCGTATGGTGGATCCGGAGCTGGGCCCACCACACTGGCGACCAGATTCTCGGTAAAATATTACGAATTCTAATCATTATTTTACAATCGCAAGATCAACATCGAACTCAGCGGTCTAGCGGTCAAGAGCCTCGACTACGAATACAGAGGTCGCGGGTTCAAATCCCAGCGTGCCCAATCCATTTTATCTTTGGGCTTTACACGTTGAATTAATATAAATAATATTTGCGGCACGTTCCAGAGTGGTAGATACTCTAAGAATCGCGCTGTCGAAAGGCCACCATTCAGAATTGAAACGTTGTTTTAAATGGCTTTGGCCGTGTTTGGTGATCAGATTTGAATAGCCAAGTTATTTACAACTTTTCTCTTCCCCATCTCCTACCATAACACGTACTTCAACAGCAGAACATACCCTGGGTAAAATGTTTAAATTATTCCTTAATTCCGTAGGTTTTCTTACACATTCAGTTTATAAAAGATGGTCTCATTTCCGTGCATGCATACATCTGATATATTGAGAATCATAAAAAAGAAACATAGTTCAAAATTTATTCAGAATTTCACTTTAAATATAGTTCTAAAGGAAATATTTTGCGATCAGTTCTACCTTTACTCCAAATTAGATTCGAATACAAATCGCTGGACCCCTAGTACGGCCGTCTCCGTCCAAATTCCATCTTATTCCCTCCATAATCTTGGTGAGTGGGCTTAAATAAAATATTGCTAAAAGCACACAAAACACAGTCTACAAAATTTCCCTTCGATTACTTTTATATTAACATATATACAAAAAGCCTTACAGTAGCAAAAGGTAGCTCGCTCACCGGGTAGAAAAGATTCAATCCTCATAAATGCACCTCTAACCACAGTTGACACAGGAAGAGGGACAAATATTCTATGGCACTGTTAAAAAAATCTACAACACGAGATATCGACCGGTCGGTAGCTGAGTGGACAAACGCGTCGGATTCCCACCCGGGCGTCGTGCGTTCAATTCCTCTGCTGGCTAAGTCCTCTATCATTGCACAAGCAACATCTTCCGCTTCCTATGATGGCAGTAGGAATTTTTCAAATATGTTCAGGTTATTCGTAACCCAGGAATGTTTGTCTTTCTTTGAAAATATATATATATACTCGTATTTACAAGGCCTGTTCAAAAGAAAAGGTGAATTTAGAATTTTCACGGGCTGTGTACATTCGATCATCGATTTTTTTTAATTACGTTGGTACACATATGTTTATCATATGTTAGCATTATCAGCCATTTTGAATTAGTGGTTTGTTTTTGACAACTGGAAAGGTTAGTCACGTTTTTGTGTGTTATTCGATTTTTTACTTTTGAAAAAAATGGATAGGCCATGTATATATATATATATATATATATATATATATATATATATATATATATATATATATATATATATATATATTATATCTGTTGTACCTATTCATCAGATATTTATTTCGAATCGATTAAATTTAGAAAAATGTTTGATTTGTTCGATGGGTTAATGAAGTACACAACGTTCTTGTAATGATATTATGACTTAAAAACTGACTTATGAAGTACCTTCGAAGATGTTTCCAACAACATGAAAGATGTAGCTTGGGCAATGATGGAGGACTTACCTAGCAGAGAAATTGAATCCACGACGCCTGGGTAGTAACCCGACGCATTTTACAACTCGGCTACTAACTGAACAAAATGAATTAACAGTGTACGAAATGAATTAAATCTATTCTCCTCGATGAATCTAACTTTACCCCACTACGAGGTAGGGTTACGAATATTACCTAGAACCGACGTACAAAGGTTTCGGCCAAAGTTCAAGGAGTAATAAGTTAATTGCTCAGTCCGAGCTGCAAGTAACACCTCCATTGCATAGTATAGTACAGGTACTTACCTCACTTGCCAAGGTGTTAATTAGTGCTACATTTTGCAATACTCTACAATCTAAACACATTGAATTAGCTAATGCTTTCAGATGGAAAAACCATCGATTTGTAATTAGTTAACATAGTAGATTCTTTAAGTATCGCTTTGAAGAAATACCAACATTCACAATAGAAACGTTTATAATTTTACTTTTTATCTTTAATTTGTAGGACCTCGTAGTATTTTTTTATAGTGACTTTTGGTAACAGCTGTCACAATAAAAAAACACAATAACTCAATTATAACATCTGTTGTAAAACACCAAATGTGTTTTCAGCTTCAGATGAATTTCGAAAACAGTGAACTGTAAAACGATAAAACTATACTACTTGATCGAAGTATCTAATTATGGATGTAGATATATTAAGGAGTGAAGGAAGTAAGGAAAACAATTCACTCACCGATGAAGTTGATGTTTAAGTTCTTGAATATTCTTACACATAGTACTATTAACAATAACACAAACAAAAACATAACAAAAACACTTAGTTTAATATTATTTGAAGAACAACAACAAAACGAACGACCAAACGAGATACTGACGAACGAACACGTTTTTTCACTTAACTCCCTTCTGGTTCTTGATTGTCACTTGTTTTGAAACTCGGTGTTCTTGAATACGGAAATCGAATAAATGGTTGGAAAAGGTTGCAACTGGATGAAAAACAAGAAGGTAAGAACTTTAAAAAAATTCTCTTTGAAATCCAAGAACATCTATTAAATATAAATTATTTCAATTTCGACTTTCTTTTAAATGGGTTTAGCTATATTTAATGACTAGATCTGAATAGCCAGATACTTTCCAACATTCCCCTTTCCCATATCCTTCCCCTCTCTATTTCCCTACTCCCTCACATCTTCACATCATCCCGTGATGTCGCCAGGATACATAAAACCTTTCGACTTAAATTCGTTTATCTGACGGCCTCCGCGGCCGAGTGGTTAATATCCTCGACTAGGAATCCAGAGGTTTGAACCCCAACGTAAACAAATTAATTCAATTTGATTAATTGGTCTTATTTCACAATTAATTTATTAAAAATAATATTTTTAGTGTATTTGTGGCACGCTCCAGAGTTTTAGACGTTCAAGTATCGCCCTGGTGAAATACCACCATCCAGAATTAAAAAGTTCATATTTGATTTAGTTTTTGGCATTTTACTTCATCTTTGTAGTAATTGAGAAAAAAATAGCAATAATTTGGTCGGGAATGTCTCAAAATTAAATTCACTGACGGCCTCCGTGGTCGAGTGGTAAGGCACTCAACTACTAAACCCGGAATGCAAAAATATTTAAAAAAAATAATTAATTCGTATAAAATAATATATAGTATGTTTGCGATACGTTCCAGAACTTAAGACGTTCTAAGTGTAGCCCTGGTGAAAGACCATCACCCAGAATTGAAAAGTTGGTTGAAATGGTTTTAGCCTTGTTTGGTGACCAGATCTGAGTAGCCAGGTAATTTCCAACCATCCTCTTGCCCATATCCTTTCCCTCCCCACTTAATACCCTAATACTTAGGGAAGTTACAGTCCCACTGGCTCCAGACGGTTGAAAGCAATATAATAGCAAATGACTGATAAAAAAAAAATTAAAAATTATTTCGATTTTGAAACACAGATTTTTAAATACAAGACACGTCATATTTATAAAATCGAACGATAAATGTGGCACGCTCTTGATTTAAGTTTCAAAGCTCATAACGCACATGAAAAGGATAGCAATACTAAACAGAATGTGTGTGTACGGATGAGATAGCTATATGAACGTCCCGCGTTACTGTTACAATCTATCTTCCTCGACGAACTTACTGAGCGACTAGCCAAGTAGAGGACGACGTACGGAAACGGTTGTCTTGCACACACTTATGTATATCTGCATTCGCTATCTCACATTATTTCAGTTGAGGAGCTCCCGTTTTCCCGTGACAGCTTGTCTGTCGAACGACTGTTTGTGTGATACTGAACGCAGTAAATCTCAGTTTAGTAAATTCACGCGGGTTGTCTCAGTAACGTATCTACATTATTTCACTCATCTATGTTTTGAAAGGGTTTAATAATTTTCACCAGAAGTAAGTTAAAATAAAGCCGACGCTGGGCACACAGACACGCCCATCGGTTTATTTGTTCGACGTTTTCGACAATGACAATTACTGGTGCCAAAGTCGCCGTCCCAAATCCCAAAAATCGTCTGAAAAAACTCTCGCAACATGGCCAGTTTACGGGCTGTTCCAATTGGTCGCGCCGGCCATTTCGGCCCGCCCGCTCCCATTGGCTGGCCGCCAGAGCCCACGAACACGACACTTCGCAGCCGCTGGAGTTTGGCAGCCAATCAGAGTTCACTCATCTTACTCTGGAAGGCGAATTTTATTCGTATTTAATTCATCGAGTTTCTTATTTCATAAAAATTCACAGTCAATATAATATTACTATTAATTTTGACGAGGCCGTCAAAATTGTCGAGTGGTAGGACGCTCGAATACGAATCCAAAGGTCGCGGGTTCAAACCCGGCGTGCGCCAATTACTTTTATTTGATTAATATGTGTTATAACACATTTAATTCATATAAAAATAATAAAAAGTGTATATTTGCGACACGTTCCAGAGTGGAAGATTGTCATAGTATCGCCCTGGTGAAAGACTACCATTCAAAATCGAAACGTTGCTTGAAATGGCTTTAGCTGTGTTTGGTGACAAGATCTGAATAGCCAGATACTTCCCAACCTTTCTCTTCACAATCTCCTTCCCCTCCCCACTACCTTCAGCCTCACAACATACCCTATTTGGGGATGCCATAGTCTCACTGGCTCTAGACAGTTTGGAGCAGTTGAGACTCTTGTGCGGTATTCATATAATTTTTAATTTTTTTTAAATTATTACCCAAAAGTTTTGACGGTCCGAAAATAATGTAAGGCGAATAAAGCAAACGTAATAAATAGGATTAACAAAGGGACACTTAGACGGTTTGGACATGTAGAGTGGATGAACGACGAAAGAAGTGTCAGAAAAGTATATCATCGCTGGAGAGGCAAAAGATCTTAAGCGACACTTTGGTCAAAAATGGTTTGATTTTCTGCGTCGAATGCTCTGACTCTCGTTTGATTCTGAAGACTTTTGTGGCCCTTCAGCCAAAAAGGCAGAACGAGAAATGAGATGTCTGAGGGGTAAGTGTGGTAAAAATATTAAGGATCGTGTTGCAAATGTGAAAATCTAGAAAAAATGCCAGACCAAGATTAAAAGGGAGACGCTTAGGTGTTTCGGGCATGAGGAGCGGATGAACGGAGAAAGGAGGAAATGGTGAATATTTGACGGGAAAGTCAACGGTAGAAGAAGTCGGGAACGCCCGAAGGAAGGCACGATCAAGTGAGTCAAATACTCCAGTCAGGCCATGTCAAGAGTCAGAATAACAGAAGAGTATGTATGAATGTAAATGAAGCTAGGACTGTGTGCCAAACCGCAAGAGTTGTGTAGCGTTATATCTTCTCTGCCTACTCTTCCAGTAAAACAGCGTGATCGTTAGTTAGTAGATTAAAAATAATACGTTAAGTAAATAATATATTCAGGCCACTGAACAAAAAATTCCCAGAAGAGTAATATTAACCAATGTTACATGTTAATGAGACCTTTCGGCTCCTAGGCCCCAGATAGGTGTACGGAATTGTTTTATTTTTTATATTTTTTTATTTATGAATACCGCACAAGAGTCTCAACTGCCACCAACCGTCTAGAGCCAGTGAGACTTTGGCATCCCTAAATAAGGTATGTTGTGAGGCTGAAGGTAGTGGGGAGGGGAAGGAGATTGGGAAGAGGAAGGTTGGGAAATAAATAAATTGTTTTTAAACTCAATGAAGAATTTCAACAGGCGTTTGCAAAAAGTTTCACCAATTGCAACTGAATTAAGTAAAGGCAATAATTCAGCTTACTTCGGGCACACGGACACGCTCATTAAATATTGTTTATCCCTTCAGTGGATGAGAGATATTTAATCGTCACAAAAATTAAGTATTTTACGTGAATTTTTCTACTTACGTAGATAGGTATCTTATGTATCTACCTGTTTATCAATCGGGCAATTAATGAATGCTGTTTTGATTTTTAATTAAAATAGTTTAATATATGACAATAATGCCCATTCCGGAATTAATTTATTGAAATTCATTAAGACTAGCGTTGGGAAAACCTTCAATGTTTTGTGAATGCTTCACGAATTGCTAGTTCTTTAAAATGAACCCTTCGCAGTGAACACTTCAATTGAAGTCGAACTCGCAAAAAAAGAGATTTGAATTTATCAGGTTATTTGTTCAGTTCTTTTGCAACTGGTTCCTTGATATTTCTCGCCAGAACAAAAGTTCTAGTCGGTAGAGATTTAAAAACGAAAAGAACTGGAACTGGTCCCTCGGTAGAGCTTTGAAAGTGAAAAGAACTGGAACCGGTTCCTTGCCATAATAAAAAGAACTAGAAAAAACACGTTCCTTTAGATCGACGTACTTTGAAGTCGAACTTCAATTGAAGAACTTCTTTATAGGCTTTGAAGTTCAACTTCGCAACTGAACTGTTCCAAATTCAAGTAGTTTTTTTGTAATCTAACTTCCTTCGAAGTATTTGTTCAATGAAATGAAATGAATGATGTTTGAACTGCCGCAAAATGAAATGGTTCACGCGGAGCAGTCAGAACGCTAAAATGAACTACCAAGTTCAATTGAAGTATTTGTTTAATAAACAATGAATGAAGTAGGAACTGCTGCCAAAAGAAGTAGTTCTTTCAGAGCGGTCACAGCGCTAGTTAAGACTTAAATATTATTCTAAAATATATATTATATTAATGCTTATGTTAAATGTGACATAATCAAACTACTTGTTATCCTTGAAATGTCACGGGATGTAACTTGACTTGCCGGGAAAAAATACTAGTTGCTTTAATCCACTCATTTAAAAAATACAATAATATCTGCTGAAATACTTTTTAATAAATAAATTATGGGCAGGTATTTTATTAGGTAGGTGGGTATTTCAAAAGTCCACTCTCGCCCGGTCGTACGTACTCGTGAAATAAATTATTTATAGTTAATAAATAAATTTGAATAAAAATTAATAAATAAAGACTTGTTTTAATCACCAATTACTATTGTACGGATCGTCTACTTACCAAACAGCTTCGGCAAAGTTGCGCAGTAAACTAAAGGCCATCAGCATTTTTTTATTTGTTAAGCTCTACACACTTTCAGTATTGCCCTGCTGAAAAACAAGGACAATTCACAATCGAAACGTGGTTTGAAATGGTTCTAGATATTCTCTATATATTGTGCCCACTTGTTTTTTAGATGTGAGTCTTAGAGTATATGGAGTGGTATCTATCCAAGGCAGTGTAGTCAGTTTTTGATGATTTTTACATGACTCGAAGGATCTGGGCGTGGCTAAGACTAAGGCTAGGGTATTTATACATCCATTCATAGCACATTTTAATTATTTTTTTAAAAAAGTAATACAAACATTCCCGGGTTACTTATAACCTGACAATATTTGAAAAACTCCTACTGCCATCATAAAAAGCGGAAGATGTTGCTTGTGCAATGATGGAGGACTTAGCCAGCAGAGGAATTGAACGCACGACGCCCGGGTGGGAATCCGACGCGTTCTCCACTCAGCTACCGACCGGTCATATCGACATAATGTTTTTGTTTATTCGTATAACCACTTTTTCACAGTATTGTTATCAACAAAAATATAGTATATAATCTAAAAAACGGTTTAGTTGTGACAAGTTTAGTGGCATTATAAAAAATCTAGGCGGAGTCCCGCGGTGACCCAGGAGACCAAGATCATCGCGACAGTACATAGAAGCGGTGTATTATATTTGTTGTCTCTTTCTCTCTCACGGTGTACGACGTAAAAACCCGTAGAAAGTGATTTATCGCAAGTTTGTATAGGTTGGGTAAAAATAATTAGCTCTCTCTCTACATTGTTACTCTAAAATGTGAACAGATGGACAGACTTGCTAAATTATAGTACCCACCCATTTTAATTTATTTGGGTTCGTACTTGTATCTACGTCCATTGCTCTGTGCCGAAATGAACAAAGGCAAATACTGTTGAGTCATGCTATAAAAATGTGCATAATCCGTTATAATTATTCTCAGCCAGACTAGACAGGTACCTGGTACCTGGTACCTAGCCTACCTGTCGCTTATTGGCTATTGAATATATTATAAGTTTTTAGTTGGGTTTAGTGATTTACGAGCAAATTAAAATGATGCGTTATATTTTTTATAGTGAATACCGCATTAGAGTCCCAACTGCTACCAACCTAGAGCAGTGATTCTTAAACCGGGGCGCCAGAGCCCCCTCGTGGGCGTTTTGGAGGTCTGGAGAGGCGTTTTGAAATTTTACGCATACAGGGGGCGCTGCAGAAGTTCGAGTGGGTATTGTGTCGATACCTTAGAGAACATAGAGTGGTTTTTTTTTTTTTTTTACGTGAATACCGCACAAGAGTCTCAACTGCTCCCAACCGTCTAGAGCCAGTGAGACTATGGCATTCCCAAATAGGGTATGTTGTGAGGCTGAAGGTAGTGGGGAGGGGAAGGAAATTGGGAAGGGGAAGGTTGGGAAGTACCTGGCTATTCAGATCTGGTCACCAAACACGGCTAAAGCCATTTAAAGCAACGTTTCGATTCTGAATGGTGGTCTTTCACCAGGGCGATACTTAGAGTATCTACCACTCTGGAACGTGCCGCAAATATACTTTTTATTATTTTTACGTGAATTAAATGTGTTATGACACATATTAATCAAATAAAAGGTTTGAACCCGCGACCTTTGGATTCATAGTCGAGCGTCTTACCACTCGACCATGGAGGCCGTCAAATCTACCAAGGTATCTACCCAAGGCAGTGTAGTCAGTTTTTTATGATTTTTACCTGACTCCGCGGACCTGGGCGTGGCTAAGACTAAGGCTAGAGTATTTATACATGCATTCATATCACATATCGACATAATGTTTTTGTTTATTCGTATAACCACTTTTTCACAGTATTGATATCAACAAAAACATAGCATCTAACCTAAAAAACCGTTAAGTTGTGTCAAGTTTAGTGGCATAATACAAAATGTGGGCGGAGTCCCGCGGTGACCCAGGAGACCAAGATCATTGTGACAGTACTTAGAAGCGGAGTATTATATTTGCTGTCTCTTTCTCTCTCATGGTGTACGACGTAAAAACCCGGAGAAAGTGATTTATAGCAAGTTTGTGTAGGTTGGGTAAAAATAATTAGCTCTCTCTCCATACATTGTATCTCCAAGGTCGATATATAAAAATAAGATATGCTCGTTTGCTCAATTGTTGCGTAAACTGCACACATAACCATTGTATATAATTGAAATAATATCGAGAATATGATAATATGATTTAAAGACTAGCTGGAACTTGCGATACCAGCTTGGTTAATTAATCCATTGACATGAGACGTAGATAGTGTCATTCAAAATTTAAAAGAGCGGTTTATTCAACTATAAAATGAGTTTGAAGCCAATTTAATATTCAATAGATGTGATTATAATGCTTTTTGGGTTGGCTTTCGCCGTCAATACCCTCTTCTGTGGAAACAAGTCAAATTACCCAGCATTCATAGCATTTTTTAACCATCTTCCTATTAAGTATATAAAGGTTTTACCGCAGTGATGCATATATTGAAGAAATCACCAAATCGAATACATATTAGCGGAAGAGGAGATTAGAAATTACATTTGACTAAATTTGAACATTATACTATGAAATTTTCGCAATCACATGATGAGGCTGAAGGATCTCATAAACTTTTATAATAAAAAAATCACATTGAATTATTTACTTATTTTATTTAAATATTATTATAATGTGATATTAATATGGCATAAAGGGCAATAAATACATAATGTTTATTATCATTTAAAATTTGTTTTATTTATAATTCTCAATATTTTTTATTTGTAATAGGAAATCCATTGTATAAAATACATACCTACATAGAGAAAAGTGTAAATTTTTTTTTTTTTTTTTTGTGGGGGAAGTGCTGGATAATTTTACTGATGTAAAAGGAGCGATTCTATCAAAACGATTAAGAAACACTGGTCTAGAGCAGTGTCCCCCAACCTTTTTGTCGCCGCGGACCGGTAACCTTTGATAATTTTACCGCGACCCGCTGATGGTAAGGCAAGGGGGTGTGGGGGACTCATTGAATGTAGATTTTTAAAAATGTTTTTGCGCGGCCCAGTATTATTTGGTCCACGGCCCGGCACCGGGCCGCGGCCCATGGGTTGGGGACCACTGGTCTAGAGCATAGGTTCTCAACGTGGGCGATAACGCCCCCTTGTGGGCGTTTGAGACTTTCAGGGGGGCGGTAGAAGATACTAGATAATACTTCTCAGTATAATTAAGTGTGCGTTTTAATTGTTCGCTTTGAAACATTCTTCTTTAAACTCAGAAATAGGATCGGAGTCATATTCCATCTTACGACTATATAATATTACACTGTAATTACACATTTAAATATAATCTTGGTAATAGCTGTTTCAGATTCTCAGGGCGGTGGGCAAAATAAGGTTGAGAACCTGTGGTCTAGGAAAGTAGGGAAATACCTACCTATTCAGATCTGGTCTCCAAACACGGCTGAGCCATTTCAAGCGACGTTTCGATTCTCAATGGTGGTCTTTTACCAGGGCGATACTTAGAGTATCTACGACTCTGGAACGCGCCGCAAATATACTATATATCTTAAATAAACTTTGTTTTAAAACCACAGAATTTATTATGATAAAGGCCAACCGGTTTCGCTTGGATCAAGCTTCGTCAGGGCACATATAATAACTAAAGTATTTTCTTCTTATTATTTAGTTATTATATGTGCCCTGACGAAGCTTCAAGCAAACCGGTTGGCCTTCATCATAAAAAATTCTGTGGTTTTAAAACAAAGTATTCTTTTATTTAATATAATGTCCAACCACCATGTGATTGCTTCTTACGAAAAAATTATACTATATATCATTTTAAATTAATTCAATGTGTTATGACACATGTTGATTAAATAAAATTTATTTGCACACGCCGGGTTCGAACCCGCGACCTCTGGATTCGAAGTCGAGCGTCTTACAACTCGACTACGGAGGCCGCCCTGGTGAAAGACCACCATTCAGAATCGAAACGTTGCTTGATTGAAATGGCTTCAGCCGTTTGCGACAAGATCTGAATATCCAGGTACTTCCCAACCTTCCTCTTCCCCATCTCCTTCCTATACTAATACTGCACAAGAGTCCCAGGTGCTCCCATCTGTCTGAAGCCAGTAGGACTATGGCATCCCCAATCGAGGTATGTTGTGAGGTTTAAGTTAGTGGAGAGAAGAAGAAGATATAAAAGGGAAGGTTGAGAAGTATCTGGTTATTCAGATTTGGTCACCAAACACGGCTAAAGCCATTTCAAGCAGCGTTTCGATTCTGAATGGTGGTCTTTCACCAGGGCAATACTTAGAGTATCTACCACTCTGGAACGTGCTGAATTTGTTAAGTTGTGAACTGTGTTAAATTGAAGTACTTTTCAACTTTCCGTATCCCCATCTCTCTCCCTTCCCCACATACCTTCAGCCTCACAACATACCCTATTCGGGGACGCCATAGTCCCACTGGAATGTCGGGACCAGTCGTGTGATATTCACAATAATAAAAATCTAGTCACACAAATACGGCCAAAGGAACTTCTTAATTCTGAATGGTGGTCATTTGGGGTATACTGAGAGTATCTTCCGCTTTAATTCTGATTGAATATTTGCCGGATAACCCTCTACACAGCATCCCCAAAGGTGACATGGACCCTGAGAGAAATGATTTCCCCTAAGGCCTCCTGTGCGGAGAACAAAACTTATTGTATTTAAAAGTTACAATTTCAAAACAAACAAAAAAACTGTTTCCGTTGAATCATTATAATAATAATTAAGTGCGTGGGCAACTAACTGACCTTCAAACCGTTTCCCAACAGGGGTAGGCAGATATCGCCACACAACTCTGTCTTGGCACACCCTCTTTTCTTCATTCACATTCATGCATCGTCTTATACATAAATAGGTACTCTTTGGTTATTTTTACTTTTTTCACAGCCCGACACAAGTATTTGATTCACTTGATCGTGCCATGTTTCCATGGGCGTCCCCGACTTCTTCTACCATTCAATTTTACGTCATATATACTCCTTACACTCCTTTATTCGTCCGTCCACTGTACATGCCCAAAAAATATAAGCGTTCCTTTCTTAATCCTGTTCATTACGCTTAAATCAGCCTTGCATTCTTTATTCTTTGGGTATGTTATGCTGAATCAAGTAATTTTTGTTGATGTTTTAAACAGTGAATGCAGGAAACTCCATGAATGGAGGACTGAACGCTGTTGGCGCCAATAAAAAAAATGTCCAAAGAAGCGAAGCTAGCAGTCCACAATGGAGTGCTTATACCAACCCTGATGTATGGCAGTGAGGCATGGAACTGGCAGAGGAAGGATGAAAGTAGACTGAATGCTGTGGAAATGAGATCCTTGAGACGTATGTGCGGTAAAACCATGTATGACCGTATTAGAAATGTGGATATCCGGAAAGAATGCACGGCTGATGTGAGCGTAATGAATAGGATCAAGAAAGGGACGCTTAGATGGTTTGGGCATGTAGAGCGAATGAACGAAGAAAGGAGTGCAAAAAGAATATACGATGCGAAAGTGAATGGAAGAATTCGAGGACCCCCGAGAAAGACATGGCACGATCAAGTAAATCAAATACTTTAATCGGGTCATGTGAAGAGTCAGAATAACAGAAGAGTATGTATGAGACGGTGTATGAATGTGAATGAAGCAAGGAGTGTGTGCCAAGACAGAGTTATATGGCCGTCCGTCCTCTCTGCCTACCCCTGCGGGGAAGCGGCGTGATGGTTAGTAAGTTAATTTTAGTTAGTTAAACATATTTCACAGCTTCATAGCTAACGATGAAAATAATGATGTGAGCTGAAAATACTTGAATTTGCCTTAAAATTCAACAGAAAAATCTGTGTTGATTTCATTACACCAGAGCTCACCTTTCTAGAGTGATAATTAAGATAAACAATAAAATATAACAGTTTTTTTATGGCATTATTTCAGAATAGGGTCGTTTACAATACTTGTGTTATTGTACGTTGTAACTTTACTGGAATGAATTTGTCTGAAATTTCAATTACAGTCTTTTAAACAGACGGTAGTTTATTCTGAGAAGGCAGTGCGTGTGAAAGGATTGCCGCCAAAACTCCGTTATGCGCCGCTAGCCTTGCATCGCTAGTCATTTGTGACGGTGCAGGTATAGATATTTAGAATTTAGAGCAAACGACTGTCGGTCAGGTGAAGACCTTCAAAATTAAGACCATAAGTGAAGGGCGAGTCGTTTGAAGGGCTAATGCAAAAACCTACTTTACAGTAACATAATACAAGGTGTCCGGACACCGGGGTAGAGTTTAATGTAGGTAAAAGGTTTTTTGTGTGCGGTTTCCATAGACACAGATTAGGCATAGATGTGCGACGTTGCCACTTTTCACTCCCGGCGAATTGACCGTTCAACCCTTAGAATACATAGAGTGGGACCATAGAGTTGGTAGAGTAGTATCTATCCAAGGCAGTGAAGTCAGTTTTTGACTTGTTTTTGATGATTTTATCCTGACTCGGCGCACCTGGGCGTGGCTAAGACTAAGGCTACGGTATTTATACATCCATTCATATCACATATCGACATAATGTTTTTGTTTATTCGTGTAGCCACTTTTTCGCAGTACTTTTATCAACAAAAATATAGCATATAACCTAAAAAACCGTTAAGTTTAGTGGCATAATAAAAAATGTGGGCTGAGTCCAGCCGTGAACCAGGACCTTAAGATCATTGCGACAGTATATAGAAGCGGTCCATGAAATTTGTTGTCTCTTTCTCTCTCATGACGGCCTCCATGGTCGAGTGGTAAGACGCTCGACTACGAATCCAAAGGTTGTGGGTTCAAACCCGGCGTGCGCCAATTACTTTTATTTAATTAATATGTGTCATAACACATTTAATTCATGTAAAAATAATAAAAAGTATATTTGCGGCACGTTCCAGAGTGGTAGATACTCTAAGTATCGCCCTGGTGAAAGACCACCATTCAGAATCGAAACGTTGCTTGAAATGGATTTAGCCGTGTTTGGTGACCAGATCTGAATAGCCAGGTAGTTCCCAACCTTCCCCTTCCCAATCTCCTTCCCCTCCCCACTACCTTCAGCCTCACAACATATCCTATTTGGGAATGCCATAGTCTCACTGGCTCTAGACGGTTGGGAGCAGTTGAGACTCTTGTGCGGTATTCACGTAAAAAAAAAAAAAAATGGTGTACGACGTAAAAACCCGGTGAAAGTGATTTATCCTAAGTTTGTGTAGGTTGGGTAAAAATAATCAGCTCTCCCTCTATATATTGTTACTTCAAGAGTGGTACCTACCCAAGGCAGTGTAGTCAGTTTTTGATGAATTTCGCCGGACTCGGCAGACCTGGGCGTGGCTAGGACTAGGGCTTGGGTAGTTATACATCCATTCATAGCACATGTCGACATAATGTTTTTATTTATTCGTATAACCACTTTTTACAGTATTGTTATCAACAAAAATATAGCATGTAACCTAAATAAACCGTTTAGTTGTGTTGAGTTTAGTCGCATATGAAAACACGTGGGCGGAGTTCCTGCAGACGCGGGAGACCAGGATCATCCTTACAGTACATAAAAGCGGTGTGTTATTTTTGTTACCTCTTTCTCTCTCATGGTGTACGACGTAAAAACCCGGAGAAAGTGATTTATCGTAAGTTTGTATAGGTTGGGGAAAAATAATTAGCTCTCTCTCCATACATTGTTTCTCCAAGGTTCGACCACAAAAGTTCGACCTTACGCTACAAATTTTAGAAGATATTAATTTTTGTATGAACAAAAAAAAAACAATAAACACACACTCGAGCGCACTGTATTATGATGAAGTTATAAAGCTGTGACAAGTGAACAGAAAACACCTAGAAGTGTATCCCTACCCATTTGAAAGAAAACTGATGTCACCAGCGTACATAATACTTTTCGACCGATCTCCAGATAGGCCAATAAAATTGATTGTGTATTGATCAAAGTATTTCGATATTCGTTAAGGTTTGATCAATTTCACCGGAAGGAAAAACTGCGTTTACGTATCGTCGCTGTAAAGGCAAAAGGGCTTAAGCGACACTTTGGTCAAAAGTGAGTCAAACATGCAGTCTTGATCAGTTATTTTTTCTGCGTCGAATACTCTGGCTCTCGTTTGATTCTGAAGACTTTTGTGGCCCTTCAGCCATCTCAAATATATTTACCATTTGGGAGAAGGCTTGATTCAAGCGACATAAGTTTCAGACTGTTTTTTACCTGAGTTAACTTTTTTTTCAAAATCCAACTAGGTACTGAAGACTTATGAATTTTAATTTAAAACAAATAATAAAAAAGCTCTGGTGAAACTAACAAAAACGGCGCTTCAGTCCTTTTGCCTTTCCAACGATGGAACGTCATTTTTGGGACGCTATGTGGAGGCTGTTTTCAATGAAAGACAATTTTGAAACATGCTGCATGCAAGTTATGCATCTGTGTGAGACTCAACATTCGCTGCGGTACCTTTTAACAGTTTGCACATCCGACATTGTTCATTTTTCATTGAAGCGCCTTTAAGTTGATTTTTTCACCAAAACGGCGCTATAGAAATGATTCTATAATTAGATATTATTAAAATTTTGTTTTTTTACATCAACTCCACACAGAAGGCCTCCAGGGAAATAATTTCCCTCGGGGCTAGTGTCATCTTTGAGGATGCTGTGCGGAGGGTCTTTTGAAGAAAGGAAGGAGTGAACCTGGCTCTTCAAGGGGCCCACGTTGTAGGAGGGAGGAAACACAGAGGCTGGTAAATTATTCAGTAGCCGAGCTGTTGAACACAAGAACGTCTGTCTCGACACAGGAATCTCCTAGTAGGACAGACATGGACCAAACCCATGTTTTATATTTCAACAATAAATGCATTAATTCTTTGATTTGCTCCACTTAGAAGTGCATTGTTCAAAATGATAACATTATAAACTATAAATTATCAGATAAGATAGCCGCGGTGTTTGTCTGTCCAATATTTACACGAGATGTTGACCTTCTAGATAAGTTTTGTTTTCCAACATGAAGCTGGAATAAAAATCTTAGCACTGAAACTAAGAGAAATTACCTTAGTTTTTATTCAATTCATTTGCGTAATTAACTGCAAATAATTCCGTACGTCTGTGAATTTTAGAATTTTATTTACAGTCAATAACGCACAAGAGTTCACACTGCTACCAACCGTTTAGAGCCAGTTGGGCTATGGCTTCCCCAACTGGGGTATGTTGCGAGGTTTATGGTAGCGGGGAGGGGAAAGAGATGCGATGACGAAGGTTATGAATTACGCGGCTATTCAAATCTGGTCAATAAACACGACTAAAGCCATTGCAAGCAACGTTTCAATTCTGAATGATGGTCTTTCAACTGTGGTGGAGTATCTACCATGAAATGGATTTAGTTGTTTGTGACCAGATCTGAATAGCCAGGTACTTCTCAACCTTTCTCTTACCCATCTCCTTCCCCTTACCACTACCTTAAGCCTCACAACATACCCTGATTGGGGATGCCATGTCTCATTGGCTCTAGACGGCTGGGAGCAGTTGGGACTCTTGTGCGGTATTCATTATATATTTAAAGAAAAACCGTTGAAATGGCTCGAAGCCAGTGTAGGCAATTATTTGGAGTATCTAATTTCAGTATATAACGCATTATTCTATGTAGAACTCCTCTTAAAGTTTTCTTAAATGTGCAGTATTTACATAATATGATTGTTAACAATAAATTAAATTGGTCAAAATATAAATAGATTCACACCTCAATTGAATAATTGCCTCAACTTCTTTGTTAGAACTCATCCAGTTCAACATTCCTTGCCGTAGACTCAGAAACAATGAATTGCTGTTCCTCAATCATCACTCTACTAACTATGGGCATCATTCCCCACTGTCCAGAATGTCGAGACTTGTTAACTCAAGCCATGGTCTTGAAATTTTTGGTAGTAATTTTACGACTCTACCAAAACTTTGACTTGACCTTGGCTTTGATTTGAATGTTCTTTCTTATGTATATTTTGTATTTTTTTCTCATTGCTTCATTTAATATCATGTATTTCCTGTTCTTTCTCTGTTGCTCCTTTTTCCCATTTCGTGTTAAGTATTTTTTTGTAATTGGACAATAGTCTGTTAGTTTATAAATAAATTAATAAATAGATTCATACCTTATTAGTTGGAAGGTCTATGATCACGTACGACAGCAAGACCAGCGGCTGCTCGTCGCTGCCCAAGCCGGCCCCCTGTTGCCCCGCCGTGGCGGCCTACACGGCGCACAGCTGCCCCTCCAGCCCTCGCCCCATGTCGCCTGATTGCTGAGCCCCTCACCACACCCCCGCCGGACACTTGCACATTCACTGGGGCACTGAGACACTGACTATCACGATAGACTTACTAAATTGCGGTAGCCATGGTACCAACTCCGATCCCTGAGGAAAGCCGAACACAGCTGTGGACAAGCAAAACAATTTTATTAGTATTTTGTTTGTGGGCAAATGAAAGGGTACAATTGGTGCTAAAAACTAAATATTCATGTTCTATCTATCATTTTACTCGATAATTTACAGTTTCAGAAAAAATGTCCTGATTTTGCTTAAAAATATGTAACATTGTTTGAGCTAATTATAAAATAAAATTGTGTATCTTTTTTGTCTCTCTTCGTGTATCTTGCTTTTGTTTGTATTATTTATCATTGATTGAGTTTTGTAATTTTATATTTGATGTATCCTTTGTATTTGTATTTTTTTTTAAATCAATTTTTGTACACTAACTGAGATTTTATAACTGGATGTTTTTCACGTAAGTGAGAACATCTATGAAAATCTAGTATAAATAAATAAATTTATAATTTTGAAAGTGATAGTTCGTGGTGAAATTCGATTTTAATGAACGGTTAGTAGCTGAGTGGACAAACCCGTTGGATTCCCACCCGGGCGTCGTGAGTTCAATTCCACTGCTAGTTAAGTTCTCCATCATCGCATAAGCAACATCTTCCGCTTATTATGATGGCAGTAGGAGTTTTTCTAATATTGTCAGGTTATCGTAGCCCGGGAATGGAGAAACGAGTGTGGAAAGAATATATGATGCGAATGTGAATGGAAGAAGAAGTCGGGGACGCCCGAGGAAGACATTGCACAATCAAGTAAATGAAATACTTGAATCGGGCCACGTGAAGAGTAAGAATAACAGAAAAGTATGTATGAGACGACGTATGAATGTGAACGAAGCAAGGTGTGTGTGTCAAGACAGAGTTGTATGGCGGTTCGTCCTCTCTGCCTACCCCTGCGGGGAAACGGCGTGATGGTTAGTTAGTTAGGGAATGTTTATCTTCAAATGTTTTATTTATTGGTTTATGTGCATGGTTCAACAAGTTTATTTATTTTTTATTGATAATACCGCACAAGAGTCCCTACTGCTCCCAACCATCTGGAGTCAGTGGGACGATGACATCTGTCATCCTCAATTGGGGTATGTTGTGAGGCTGAAGGTAGTGAAGAGAGGAAGGAGATAAGGTAGAGGAATGTCAGGAAGTACCTGGCTATTCAATTCTGATTACAAAACACGTCTAAAGCCATTTCGAGCAAAGTTTCAATTCTGAATGGTGGTCTTTCACCAGGACGATAAAACAAGAGAAATATTAGAAAAACGATTGGGGGCAAACATGCGAATTACGACAATGACAAATAGGAAAAAAACTATAGATTAGAAAGATAGTCTCATATCAAGGCGTGAAGATATTTTGATGGACTTGTTTTAGGATTTATGTTTTGATATAATAAAACTTTGGCTTAATCCCCACCACAGTGGAAAAAGAAAAGGACTTATCAACGTTCCCATTTACTATTTTATTAGACGGTATTATGAATTTTAAAATGGCGTTATCGTCTCGCATGCCTCTCATTCGTGTTATGTCAGGAGTTTCGTCATTTTAGGATAAGAACTTTAATAATCTCAAGTCAATATTGTAAAAATCGACTTGGGTACTTCGGTATATATTCACCATTTTAAGTTTTAAAACATGGTTTAAGCATACGGCAGTAGAAAACGTAAAAGAACATAATATTTTGTTTATGTTATGGTAGTGCAAAGAAGTTCCCAACCAGGCAGATTTCCTGTTCTAATCAACTAAAGCAAGCAGAAAAACTCCTCCGAACACTTGTCACCTTGTAATTACTTTTAGAAACGTGTATTTAGCATAAAAAAAATGAACCACGAGGTCGGAATTCTAATTCTAGAGTGTGAGACACTAGCGTTGGGAAAAACTTAAAAGTTTTGAGAATGCTGCACGAACTGCTAGTTCTTTAAAATGAACCCTTCGCAGTGAACACTTCAATTGAAGTCGAACTCGCCCGGAAATAGGACTAGTAGGTATAGATTTGAAATTTAAAAGTACTAGCAAATCGACAAAAATTTCAACACTGTAGAAAAACCAGTTCTTCACCAAATCTTTGTAGTCGACCTTCAATTGAAATTTCCGCTACCGCGAAATGGTAAAGTTCTTTGTAGTCTTCGAAGTCGAACTTCAATTGAAGTACTTAAAATGAAGTACTTCTTTGCAGGCTTTCAAGTTCAACCTCGCGACTGAACTGCCGCAAAATAAAGTAGTTATTTGTAGTTTTGTAGTCTAACTTCAATTGAAGTATGTGTTCGATGAAAAATAACTGAAGTTTGAACTGAATGAAGTAGTTCTTTGTAGTAGTTCGCACGGAGCGGTCACAACGCCAGAGACAACCGTAAGGTTTTGTAGGTTCCAAAGGCTGCGGTGGACTAGAGATGTTGAAGAAACGCCAAGCGGAAGAATCGTTAGTTGAAGCGAACGAGAGGCATGTTGAGGAAGAGATAGATAAAATGTGCGTAAGGGTATTGGAGCAGGGCGGGAAGGACGGTGGACTGGAAGCGAATGGCGAAAGACAGTAGTCAGTGGAGAGCAGTTGTCAAGGAGGCTAACTCCTACCCTGGGACGTAGGGCCATGATGACGATGGTGTATTCTGGTATGTATCGCGGTACACAGTGTAATCTTAAAATCAACATGCTGCAACAAAGCTGGATGTTACGCATTTGGCGAAACATGCAATTTGGTGGTAATAATAGTTGTGGGAGATGTGATTAAAATGCAAAGTAAACTGCATGGAATTTGCATTTCATCGTTTCCATTGCAAAATTGGACATCGGCAAAATATCGTAGCTGGAAAGGCAAAAGGGCGTAAGCGACACTGTGGTAAAAAATGAGTTAAACATGCAGGTTAGGTTAGGTTAAGCTTGTTGCCGCTTCAGGTAACTCAGTGAGAGCATTTCCTCGGACGGCCTTTGCAGGACGGCCTCCATGGTCGAGTGGTAAGACGCTCGACTACGAATCCAAAGGTCGCGGGTTCAAACCCGGCGTGCATCAATAACTTTTATTTGATTAATATGTGTCCTAACATATTTAATTCATATCAAAATAATAAAAAAAAAGTGTATTTGCGGCACCTTTCAGAGTGGTAGATACTCCAAGTATCGCCCTGGTGAAAGACCACCGTTCAGAATCGAAACGTTGCTTGAAATGGCTTTAGTCGTGTTTGGTGACCAGATCTGAATAGCCAAGTACTTCTCAACCTTCCTTTTCCCAATCTCCTTCCCCTCCCCACTACCTTCAGCCTCACAACATTCCCTATTTGGGAATGCCAGTCTCACTGGCTCTACACGGTTGGGAGCAGTTGAGACTCTTGTGCGGTATTCGTATAAAAATTAAAAATAAAAGTTGATTTACGCGAGTAATTTTTTTTTTCAAAATCCAACCAGGTACTGAAGACTTATGAATTTTTATGTAAAAAAAAATAAATTAAAGTGCTCCGGTGTAAACTTCCCAAAATGGCGCTTCAGCCCTTTTGCCTTTCCAGCGACGAAATGGTCTTTCGACATTTTTCTATGGCCTTCACATGCAATAAAGCATAACTTAAAAATGGTTTGTGCGTCTTTCTTGTTTGAATATATGCATGATTAAAAATACACAAGTATCACTGCCATAGCAGCAATATAAAACCTGTTAATTAACTGACCTAAGAACATTTTTTTTAAAGAACCGTTTTTTTTTGCTTTCCCCGAAAACCTAGCACCTTCAGACTTGCCAGTATGAAAATTCATGTCGCAAAGTGAAATCGGTATTTTAAACGGTTTTTAACCATAAATACATATTAAATGGAATTCCACCACGAATTATAAGTGTCGCAGCCAGAGTTGACACGAACACAGCACATTTCAAACTTGTTATTCGACTTCGAAAAAGAAAATGCCAGTGAAATTAAAAACAAGTTCATTTGACGGCCTCCATGGTCGAGTGGTAAGACGCTCGACTACGAATCCAAAGGTCGCGGGTTCAAACCCGGCGTGCGCCAATAACTTTTATTTAATTAATATGTGTCATAACACATTTAATTCATATAAAAATAATAACAAGTATATTTGCGGCACGTTCCAGAGTGGTAGATACTCTAAATATCGCCCTGGTGAAAGACCACCATTCAGAATCGAAACGTTGCTTGAAATGGCTTAGGCCGTTTTTGGTGACCAGATCTGAATAGCCAGGTACTTCCCAACCTTCCTCTTCCTGATCTCCTTCCCCTCCCCACTACCTTCAGCCTCACAACATACCCAATTTGGGGATGCCATAGTCTCACTGGCTCTAGACGGTTGGGAGCAGTTGAGACTCTTGTGCGGTATTCATGTAAAAAAAAATTTAATTTAATAAAAATAACACCCCGGAAGAATTTTTGTAACACGTAAAGACTCGTTGTCCCCTTTTCGCTAAATGCAATAAGTAACAAGAACCAACATAAGTAAGATGAACGGCTGTTTCTCAGTGACGTTTCACAAGAACATCACTGTAGGATATGTATACATCATTGATATAAACTGGTCTAATAGCGTAACCCACCAAACTTACGAAATTCGAAAACATATATATATATATATATATGTAAATTAAAGCACATCTGTGATCTAACATAGGGCAAATAAAATAAAATAAGTTAGGTGTAAGGTTTTTTGAACGTTGTAAATCAATCACATTATTAATTTTTAAAAACCTTAATTATTTCATTAAAGATAGTAAAAAAGATAACGAAAATAAATTTATGGATATAATTCATTAAAAAAAAAACACCTGTTTAATCATTTTTAGGACTCATTTTACCCAAATTTTAGGATTAAAAGCTTTTGGTGAAAACCTAGTGAACTAGTTAGGTTGAGTTGTTTGAAGCGTCCCTCATATTTAACATCGTTACAATTCAATTATAAGCGCCATTTTTTTTCATTTTATTGATCTCCGCTAAACGTCAATTCTAGGCCAGTTTCAGCATTTTGGAAAATTGTGATCAGCTGACAAGCATAAAAACAAAGCCGTTATGCTTGTCAGCTGATCACAATTTGTTCTAACGCTGAAACGAACCGACAATCGGCGTTTAACGGGGAACGTCAAAATGTAAAAAAAAAACAACAAAATTAATAAGAACGAAATTTTAAAACACACCAACTTTAGACAGTGATAACTACTGAACATATCGTCGCTGGAAAGGCAAAAGGGCTTAAGCGACACTTTGGTCAAAAATTTGTTAAATTTGTAGTTATGATCAGTTTTCTTTTCTGCGTCGAATGCTGTGAATCTCGTTTGATTCTGAAAACTTTTGTGGTCCTTCAGCCATCTAAAATATATTTACCATTTTTATTTCAAAATCCAACCAGGTACTGAAGACTTACAAAATTTTATTCTAAAGCAAGTAAAACTTTAAAGTGCTTTGGTGTAAACTTCCCAAAATAGCACTACAGCCATAGAGTAGTATATATATCCAAGACAGTGAAGTCAGTTTTTGACTTGTTTTTGATGATTTTAACCTGGCTCGGCGCACCTGGGCGTGGCTAAGACTAAGGCTACGATATTTATACATCCATTAATATCACATATCGACATAATGTTTTTGTTTATTCGTATAGCCACCTTTTCACAGTATTTTTATCAACAAAAATATAGCATATAACCTAAAAGACAGTTTAGTTGTGTCAAGTTTAGTGGCATAATAAAAAATGTGGGCGGAGTCTCGCCGTGAACCAGGACCTGAAGATCATTGCGACAGTATATAGAAGCGGTCTATGAAATTTGTTGTCTCTTTCTCTCTCATGGTGTACGACGTAAAAAGCCCGGAGAAAGTGATTTATCGCAAGTTTGTGTAGGTTGGGTAAAAATAATTAGCTCTCCCTCTATATATCGTTACTTCAAGACTACAGCCCTTCTGTCTTTCCGGCGACAATATAATATCAAGTTTGATTTCAGGTAAAACTCGTCAAAGCTCAAGAAAGAAATGCAGAATTAAAAAAATTACCAATTTCACCAGAAGTAAGAATAAAAATCAGCTTGATTCGGGCACACGGACACGCCCACAGGCACACTTGTCGATATTTATCTATTCGTTGGCGATAGCGCATTTGTAAAGCAAGCTTAGATTAATTATCGACCTCGATAGACGCTTGGAATATGTTTACCGTAAGTTTGTACAAACTCTTCCAATGATGCCCGTTCACCGTTACGATGTGTGTTTGTGCATTTCATCTGTCGGTCGAAAATACGACTATAACGTTATGCGGCCGCCGAAGGCTAAGAGCGGTAGATACTAATTTAGGTATTTACATAAATCCGTCGCGAGATTTGATTTAATAATTTCACAATAAAAATATAAGAATATAATCGGGTAGAGCTTTGTATACCATTACAAAGATGGCAGCCAAATCGGAAGAAATTGAAAAATAATACTAATAATTTTCAATAAAGTATGAGAACGATTAAAATGCCGATTTCTAATAAGGTCTAGGTAGCTCAATTGGAAGAGGCGTTACTCCCGGATAAAGTAGAGGTTCCTAGTTCGAGTCTCGGTCGCGATCGTTATTCTTTGATCGCTATCATTTTCTGTTTTATATTTACGTTGAAGAAATAATTGATATCAAAAAAATTATAAGCATAAAAGCTTTAAAGATAATTCTAATTTAATATAAAAATACAATTAAGTGAAATACATTTTTCATCACTATGGCAACACAGAGCTACGTCAATATTGGAATAATTCATTTAAGTACCTACCTACATTCAAATGTGAGGTTATGTTTGACTCTCGTGTGTGACAGTTTGACAGGAAAAACGATAGAAATTAATTTCATAAACAACTTTCGTGCGCGTTTTTTTCACATACTTCTAATTCTGACTGAACATCTAATAAATGTATTATTTAACACGTTCGTTGCTAACTAAAATTCGTATATGCGAGTATATTGATGCCAAATGAATGACGGATCAACTCCAACTGACAACTCAACTGTCAAACTGATTCGGTAACGGGTTTCTCTGTGCCCTGTGGAACGACTCAAAACCACATGACTGCGTCTGTTTTAGATCGGCTTAAAGCGAAGAGGCGGCACAATGCGCGTGGCGCGTAGTGCGCATACCGGTCACATGGCTATCAACGCGTGACGCGCGGTTTCAGCAACGCACGTGTCAATAATAATAATAAATGCATTAATTCTATAGCGCCGTGTTTGTGATAAAATCAACTCAAGGGCGCCTTGACATGAAAATTTTAAGAATATTAAAAAAAACCGCTTTTCCGTGGAATAATTTTGCTTACAAAGCGTTAGTAAAAACAAGTTATAATATTGAGTATTCCTAATGTGAAAAATCCCTAGTTAAGCAATGAGGCATTTAAAAAGATACATCCTTTCAAGTTTGATCCATATTAGTGTTGCCATTTATAGCCATGTTTTAAAATATCATGGATGGCCGTTTCAATGAAAAGTGTAACGGGGATTTACACAACAAACCCTAAAAACCTGACGATGACACTCGAATGATTTTATATTTTATACTCGTACAACGCCATTTAGACGGAAAATCACCTCACGAGCGCTATCTATGTCAACCGAAAATATTTAGTTAATCTTTCTAGTTATCATAATTTATTAGCCCTGATTTACTTAGCTTAATTACCTTCCATGTACCTAACAGATCCACTCGATCCAAAATTATTTTTAAATGTAACAATAATATCAGAACTGAGTCATTTATGGTAGATACTCGCTTGTACCTAGATTGCATGCAGTGGGTAATTCTTTCGATGAAATAGTAGATATATTCAACTGCACTGAATCTATTTACAAGAAGGCTATAATAGCATACCTCTTACTGTTAATTTATTGCATTATAATATTTCTATTAACTTACTTATGTTTTTAAGTGCTAATCATTTACTCTATGTTATTTTTATGTTATATATTACACTGTTATGTAAAAGCCCATGAGGGCGGATATAATTAAATAAATAAATAATGCAAGGCTGACGTAAGTATAATGAATAGGATCAAAAAAGGGACGCTTATATGGTTTGGGCATGTAGAGCGAATGAACGAAAAAAGGAGTGTGAAAAGAATGTATAATGCGAAAGTGAATGGAAGAAGAAGTAGGGGACGCCCGAGAAAGACATGGCACGATCAAGTGAATCAAATAATTAAAACGGGCCATGTAAAGAGTCAGAATAAGAGAAGAGTTTGTATGAGACGATGTATGAATGTGAATGAAGCAAGGAGTGTGTGCCAGGTCAGAGTTGTATGGCGTCCGTCCTCTCTGCCTACCCCTGCGGAAAACGACGTGATGGCTAGTTAGTTTATGATTATTTATTTGAAAAATCACGCGATGTAACTTGACTTGTGAAGTAAAACTATTGGTTGCATTAATCCACCCGCTTCTAATATAGAATAATGTCTGCTGAAATAAATTATAGGTGATTGATTTAAAATCAGAAAAACATGGCACGATCATGTAAATCAAATACTTGAATCGGATCTGAATATAATAACAGCAGAGTATGTATGAGACGATGTATGAATGTAAATGAAGCAAGGAGTATGTGCCAAAACAGAGTTATATGGCGGTCCGTCCTCTCTGCCTACCCCTGCGGGGAAACGGCGTGAAGGTTAGTTGGTTAGATTTTAAAATTTCATAATTTCAATTAACATCAGTTTCAAATTTGTAGGTACTCACAAAGAAAATTATTTATAGTTAATAATGGGAGAGTTGTTGAGTTATTATAATGTAGAAATAAATCCATCAAGTACCGGGTGCCCAAGGCCGTCTTAGCAAATCGACATCGGCTTTTTTATATCGAGTCATTCAAACGTTGCAGTTGACACGCAAAGATAATTAAGCCTCTAACAATTACCTATTGGCAATTTATTTGTAATTGTAAGGTATTATCAATCCGTCTCCGGCTTTGCCCGGGATTTAGAAACAATTTGAAGTGATGCAGACTTCTGAGAAAAATCTTCGACCACGATTCTCATATTAGTTTATACCGCACAAGAGTCCCAACTGCTCCCAAACGTCTAGAGCCTGTGGGACCATGGCATCCCCAATTGGGGTATGTTGCGAGGCTGAAGGTAGTGCGGAGGGAAAGGAGGTGGAGAAGAGGAAGGTTGGGAAGTACCTGGCTATTCAGATCTGGTCACCAAACACGGCTTAAGCCATTTAAAGCAACGTTTCAGTTCTAATCATGAAGTAACAATATATGGAAGGAGAGCTAATTATTTTTACCCAACCTATTCAGATTTGGGATAAATCACTTTCTCCGGGTTTTCACGTCGTACACCATGAGAGAGAAAGAGACAACAAATACAATACACCGCTTCTATGTACTGTAACGATGATCTTGGTCTCCTGGATCACCGCGGGACTCCGCCCACATTTTTTATTATGCCACTAATCCCGACACAATTAAACGGTTTTTAAATAAAAATACTGTGAAAAAGTGGTTTTATGAATAAACAAAAACATTATGTCGATATGTGCTATGAATGGATGTATAAATACCCTAGCCTTAGACCTAGCCACGCCCAGGTCTGCCGAGTTCGGTAAAAATCATCAAAAACTGACTACACTGCCTTGGATAGGTACCACTCTATGTACTCTAAGGTTCTATTAGTGGTCTTTCACCAGGGCGATACTTAAAGTATCTACCACTCTGGAACGTGCCGCAAATATACTATGAATTATTTTTTATAAATTAAATGTGTTGTGACACATTTTGATTAAATAAAATGATTTTTTCTTTTTTAATATGTGTTATTTCACATTTCATTCATATAAAATAATACAGATACTTACAGTGTCGCCCTGGCGAAAGAGCACCGTTCAGAATTTAAACTTTGCTTGAAATAGCTTTAGCCGTGTTTGGTGACAAGTTCTGAATACGCCGGTACTTCCCAACCTTCCTCTTCTTCATCTCTCTCCCTTCCCGCTCCTTCAGCCCCACAACATACCCCAATCGTGGTTGCCATAGTCGCTACATGTCCCATTAGGCCAAGTGACCAGTAGTGACATGTGACAGATATTAAAAAAAAATTAAAACCAATGTCACCGGATACCGAAATGCCTTATACATGGTTAAAGTCCGTCAGATACGTCCTGCAACACCCTGTATATAAATAACGTTAAATTCCCTAAGGACAAATATCACGCTGTGTATAGCTTATTTCTAAATTCGTATTTAATGCATTTAATTTATTAAATTACAAATATTAACCTTATTAGACTTTTTTGTTTGTGTCTGATGAAAGAAAAATATTAATTTCATGGACATTTTCTCTAATTGATGTTTCCGCTGACGACAAATTAATTCAACTGTTAATTAAATAACGTTTCGCCTAAAATATTAATAATTTAAGGAAATGATATTTAAAAAAAATAGCAAATATTATATGTGTCAATGGTAAAAATATTAAAACAAATTACCAAAGAAAAGGTTCATTATTTTTTACAGTTTCTGTAAATTGGATAGTTATTCTAATGTAAGCAGTTAAAATAGTATAATTACTATTTCCATGGGAGTTTCGTCGACCTCCGTGGCTGAGCGATAAGATCCTCGGGTCATGGCTCAGATAATACAGGTTTGAATTCCGACGAGGACAGATACAAATTTAAAACGTAAAAAAATATTGTGTTTTTCGCTTTGAACGAGACGCAGAGTCTGTGGGGCTATGTCATCCCCAAATTAGGGTACTTTGTAAGGCTGAAGGAAGTTCGAGGGGAATAAGATTCGTAAGGGGAAGGTTAGTAAGTGTCTAGCTATCCAGGTGTAGTCATTGAATTGGGTAAAGTCATTTAAACAATGTTTCAAATCTGAATGATGATCTTTCTCCATGGCGATACTGAGGGTATCTACCACTTTGGAACATGACACAATTGTGGAGTAAATTATTATATACTAATTGTATATCGTCGCCGGAAAGGCAAAAGGGCTGAAGCGCCATTTCGGGAAGTTTACACCAGAGCACTTTTAAAGTTTTTGTTTATTTCACAATAAAATTCGTAAGCATTCAGTACCTGGTTAGATTTTTAAAAAAATAACTCAGGTAACTCTCACTGAGTTACTTATAGCGACAAAAACCTTAAGAAAGTCCCAAGCTTGTGTCGCTTGAGTCAAGCCTTCCCCCAAAAGGTAAATATATTTTAGATGGCTGAAGGGCTACAACATTCGATGCATAATAAAGAACAGATCATAACTGCATATTCAACTTATTTTAGCAAATTTATTAGCTCAGCGAGAGTTGAGTTGCTCTATGTTCCTGATGACTATCTAAGACAGCGTCTTCATAGATTATTCTATCTTCTTGCCTGTAGGACCAACCTGCCAATGGTTCTGACGGTGGGGAGGAGTATTTTGGTCCTGAACAAAATCTCTTCCGATATCGACTTACTTCATGTCAGTGAGGAGAGATTCAGAAGTGAAATCCTATTGATTCTTAAAAGAGTTTCTCCTCATTGACCTGATCATCACCACTGCCTGAAAATTTATTTACTTTTGGTACTTTAATTTGTATTTATTTTGTACAAGTTAAATCTTATTTCTTTTATGCATTAAATTTAAAAGTTTGTCATGTATAAGGAATTTAATAAGAAGTTATTGCTGTTATTTTGATGGCAATAGGGTTTTTTTTTTAATATTTACAGGTTATTCGCAACCCGGGAATGTTTGCTTCTCACATTAGTTCGATGGGCCACCATGTTTCCCCCGCAGGCTGTAGTCATAGTCAACTTTCCTTTATCCATTTGGGTACTTGCAAAACCGACATGTCGTTAACTACCTAAATAATGACCAAAACTTGTTTTGGTAATGATAGTCTATCTATTTACTAAAACTCAGTAACGGCTGGTGCCAATTATTCTCAGAAATAGAAAAATCACGGGATGTAACTTGACTTGCCGAGGCAAAATATAAGGCCAGCGCGCACGGGTGTCTTTTGTCACGGCAACAGTTTCGTCACTGTCACTGTCTTCCAATCGAGCACGCACACGGTGAGTGACTGTCACCCGTCACCCTTTCATTCCGGCAATGGATTTCAAACAGGCGGATGAGTCACCGAATGACATTTTGTCACCCGTGCGTCCATACAAAAGTACTCTCTACAGACACGGCGACAGTTTCGTCACTCAAAAGTCGCCGCCAGAGGAAGTAAAAAGTCACCCTAATGTCGCGTCGCTACGTGCGCGGACCTCCATACACTCCCATAGATTTAGAGTTGGTGACGAAACTGTTGCCGTGACTAGTCACCCGTGCGCGCTGGCCTAAGTTGCTTTAATCCACCAAATTTAAATATAGAATAATGTCTGCTGAAATACGCTAAAGGTAGGTAGGGTTTAGAAAAGGTTATTTTTAAATTTGATAATTTCTATTAACATCAGTTACAAATTTGAAAAGTTCACACTCGTACGTATGTATGTACTTTCAGAGCAATATTATAACAGGAGGGATAGCTTTGCGAAACAGTGTAGCCAGAATTGTTGATTTTTCCCTAGCTCGGGCGTGGCTAGGGTTTTCACGGACACACCTTTTACATCCATTCATAGCACATGTCGACATAATGTAGGGTTAATTTTTAAAACCACTTTTTCACGGTATTGTTATCAACAAAAATATAGGATATAACCTCAAAAACCGTTGAGTTATGTCGCATAACAAAACGTAGTGGGCGGAGTCGCCGTAGACGCGGGAGACGGAGAACATGATTATGTACCTAAAAGGGGTGCGATATTATGTGACAATTTGTCTTGTCTCTTTCTATCTCGCGGTTTACGACATAAAAACTCGGAGAAAGTGATTTATCGTAAATTTGTATAGGTTGGGTAAAAATCTTTAGCTCTCTCTCAATATATATATATGTAAGAATGTACTCTGTATGTAAATCACGGGATGTAACTTGGCTTGCAATAAAATCTGACAAAGATATTTAAATGTTACTCAATTATTTTCATAAAATATGTTATAGGTAGGTTCTTTGTCGCTTTTCTTGATTCGAAAATTTGTTTTTTTTTTTTAATTCAATAATTTTCATCTTCAGTTCCAAATTTGAAAAGCTCACAGTCTTGTGTGTGGTCGTACACACCCTCAATGAAAAAAATAATATTGAATATTATCATATTATGTATTTGATATCCATCAAATCGACGATCAGCGCCACTATGAACATTTAAACGGTCCCCGTTAATAGCCGATTCCGGGCCCATTTATATATAAATTGTATTATTATTCATTTTGACTTTTGGTTTTTTTAAGGTTCATCTCTAATCCAATATTAAAACGAAAAAGCTGAAATAGCTGTTTGGCGTAAAATATAATCCATCACTCAATAAGTTAGTAGGATGACATAAAGTTGGCGCCACTATTGAAAAATTCACTTGTTTTTCAGGAAGTACCAACTTTTAAATAATACGTGTCAAAATTTCACAAAAATCTGAAGTTTAGTTCACAAGTTACAGTGGTTTTAGTGACGCTCCTCTTGTAATTTTCAACACAATGGAAACATCGGAATTTCGTGTGTTGATAAAGCATTGCTTTTCAATGGGAAAAAAATACCGTTCAAGCAAAGCAATGGCTTGTCAAGTGTTATTCGGACTCTGCTTCATCGAGACAAATGATAGAGAAGTGGTTTGCTGATTTTAAGCGCGGCCGTACAAACACCGATGATGCTGAACGCTCTATTCGCCCAAATTCGGCAGTTGTTCCAGAAAACATAAAAAAAATCCACAAAATAGTTTTGGCCGATCGTAAATTTAAGTTGCGTGAAATAGCTAACACTTTAAAGATATCAGAAGGCAGTGTATTCATCATTTTGCATCAATATTTGTCCATGAGAAAGCTCTGTCCGAAGTAGGTACCGCGTTTGCTCACAGTCCTTCAAAAACAACAACGCGTCGACGATTCAGAGCGTCACAAATGGATGGCAACAATAGCAAAATTGCATTTTGAATTGCTTCCTCATCCACCGTATTCTACGGATCTGCCTCCCAGCGACTACCACCTGTTTGTAGACCTAAAAATAATGCTGGGGCATTGCTTTTCCCTGGAGGGAAAGATATTTGGCTCCAATGAACTGCCTAAACTGAGGCCAAAGATAATTTTTTCTACAAAAAAGGCATGGAAATGTTAGAGAAGCATTTTTTAAATTTTTTTAAAGAAAGACAAATATTCCCGGGTTACGAATAACTTGACAATATTCTAAAAACTCCTACTATCATCAAAAAGAAACGGAAGATGTTGCTTGTGTAATGATGGAGGACTTAGCCAGCAGAAGAATTGAACGCACGACGCCCGGGTGGGAATCCGACGCGTTTGTCCACTCAGCTACCGACCGGTCGATTTATTGATTATATATATTATTATAATCTATATATTCCATCTTTTGTAATTTATTTATTAATTTATAAATTAACGGACCAAAGTCCAATTACAAAAAATACATATAAAACACGAAATAGAAAAAAGAGCAACAGAGAAGGAATAGCATATACATTAAAATAAATGAAGCGATGACAAAAATAAGGCAAAATAAACATAAGAGAGAACATTCAAGCCATGGTCTAGTCAAAGCTTTGGTAGAGTCGTAAAGAATGACAAAAATCATTTAGACTGCTACCAAAAATTTCTAGACCATAGCTTGAGTTAACAAGGCTTGACATTCTGGAAATTGGTGAATTATACCCATAATTAGTTTTGTGATGATTGAGGAACAGCAATTCATTGTTTCTGAGTCTACGGCAAGGAATGTTGAACTGGATAAGTTGCGACAGAGAAGGTGAGTCAATAAAACAATTAATGATTTTGTAAATGAAAATTAAATCAAAGTCTTTTCTGCGCTTTTCTAATGAAGACATTTTCAATAATTATTCAATTTCATCATATGAATAATCGCCTCTTTCTCGCCCTGATCTCCATGCAATACCGCGTAAGAAGCGATGTTGTACGGATTCAATATGATGAATAATCACTCTTGAAGCAGACTATGTTGATGAATAAAATCAAATTTTTCCTAAAAGTTGTTGTTTTATCGGTCATCTTACGAACTTAATGAGTGATGTGTTATCTCAGCCCTCTACCGCGATAGAAGTCACGAGCCGCCGCTGCCAAAATGTCTATACTTTGTTGGAAAACATGACCAATTAAATAATATCGAATTGGCCGCTGCCGGTGCGCTAGAGAGTTGATATGAATTTAATTAACACTTCTCACCTAAAGTGGGATATTCCGGCAGGTAGCTACTAACATAACTTACAATTTACAGTACCTACCTACTTTCGCTAATAAAGAATATCCCATAGAATGAAGAAACCTCAATTCTGAATAAACACTGACAAGTTTAGTGAACTGATAATTCCAAGAAGAGTAATCAACATATTGTCACTGGAAATGCAAAAGTTCTGAAGCGCCATTTTTGGAAGTTCACACCAGAGCACTGTAAAGTTTTTTTTTCGTTTACTGTAAAAAAAACAAGTCTTCGGTACCTGGTTGGATTTTGAAAAAAAAGTTGACTAAGGTAACTCAATGCTCTCATAGAGTAACCTGAAGCGACAAAAATTTCAAAGTCCCAAACTTTTCTCGTTTGAGTCAAGCCTTCTCCCAAATGGTAAATATATTTTAGATGACTGAAGGGCTACAAAAGTCTTCATCAGAATCAAACGAGAGTCAGAGCATTCGATGCAGAAAAAAAAACTGCGTGTTTAACTATTTTTTTGCCAAAGTGTCGCTTAAGCCCTTTTGCCCTTCCAGGGACGATATTGTACCCTATTGGAAGAAATCTGAACATTCCTTTTAACTCCCAGGTCACAGACAGGCCGACGAATTTTTTTTTACTTTACTGAGGATCTAGCACGAAAAATCGAAAGAGATTTTATCAACAATGTCGGTACTTTGGAATCGTTTCTGAGCCCGACTGCAGATCGCCAACGCACAATTGACAACTCGCGTCGATAAAACAAGCTTAATTTAGTCGATGTGAACTGTCGTTCGATCGTTGGCGATCTGCAGTATGGCTCGTGAACGATTTAAAATTAAAAACATTGTCGATGAAATATATTTCGATGTTTCGTGCTGGGGCCCTGAAGTAAGGAAATACCGAGGTTTCGGGCACACGGACACGCCCGCAAAACACTTTAATCGTTTAATCTATTCAGTGACAATAGCTATAAAGCATAAACTCTGTCTGTCCGACCAACAACTGAATTTAAAAACTAGATCAGTGGTTCGACGCACTTACCAATACATACTGCCTAGAAATCTAAGCTGTAAAAAAGAAAATCTATTTTCTAAATGTGCGACTAAAAGATGTTCTAACAGTGAGTACTAGAGTCATGAAATTTACAGCGATTTTTCCGTCTTGAATTTCCAGGGCAGTGCATCAATTTTCATCTTGACATTTTTATCAAGAGGTGAGGAGATTCTAAATAATCATTTAAACTTTTAAAAATGAGTCAAGGGCAGTGCTAAAATTACCTTTATTTGACTCTTGCATAAATTACCTCAAATAAAGATGTCGATAAAAATATTCTAGCCATTTAAAAACGATTTTATATTTCAATCAACGTTTCTATTCTGAATGGCAGCCTTTCAACTCATGGCCGAGGATTTTAACCGCTCTCCAATAGGTTTTTTTCTTTTTATTTTTTATACAAGAATCTCAAAAACGATTTGATTTGTTGCATCCTCGTTAGTATCTCTCTCCCTCTCTCACCTATTTGCTTTTTTACAATTTGGAACACATTTGCAAAATATTGAATAAAAATATAAAACCTAATAAAATCGGAAAATCATATCCATAAATAACAAAATGTCAGAATTGCCCTAATTTAAAAAGGTAGGCTAGCTCATTAGCATCTAAACTCACCCTTAAAATAGTGTTAAAACTTTTCTAAGGTAATTCTAATTATAGTTTTAGGTTTTCGAAAAATTTTGCCATAATTATGCCACTAAACTTGACACAACTAAACGGTTTTTTTTGAGTTAAATGCCATATTTTTGATGATAACAATACTGTGAAAAAGTGGCTATACGAATAAACAAAAACATTATGTCGACATGTGCTATGAATGGATGTATAAATACCCTAGCCTTAGTCTTAGCCACGCCCAGATCCGCCGAGTCCAGTAAAAATCATCAAAAACTGACTACACTGCCTTGGGTAGATACCACTCTTTATACTCTAAGGTTTTATTATATTATTCTATGTCTTCCACATCATAGGTGAACTCCTAGCGTGGAGGACAATGTATGTACAATATTGTAAATAAACATGATGTTAAGTAAATACAAAATAAAATAGTACCGCCGTCCCCACTGCACAGATAAGCATGTCGACACGTACTCGTTTTTACTAATGAACGAAATCCGTGTACAAATTAGTCATAATTTCATACTCAGTGGCGAAAACAGGAAAACCATTTGGGTAAACAACTTGAATCATTAGTTTTTTTTAAATATACGTCGTAGGTACATTTATTAAAATATTCGGTTGATCTATGGAACACGGTGCAAAAACCCGAAGAGATATACCGCTAGAAGTGTATTGTGGACGTATGCGTGTGATCGAAGTCAGCCAATTTATTCCTTACTCACCTGGTCACTTACCTGGTGGAATTGATTTAATATTTTCATGTACCGAAATTGTTCTCGAATAGAAAAACGATTTTATTGGCCCATCTGCGTCAGAAGCCAAAAGTCGTATGTAAATTGGCGACATCGCTTTTCTTCACACTTCTAGGGATTATATATTCAGTGGTGCAACAGCTCCGATTATTTTATACGAGTCGTACGAGAGTAAAGTGCAATATCTTCAGAAGGTCATTCTAAATAATAGTACTCGTAAAAAAGAAACATAACTTTAAATGGATATAAATAATATTTATCTATGAAAAAAAATAATTATAGGAACGATCAAACATTTTGCCTCAGAATCGTATACTTATAATACTTGAATATTAATGTTTTAAGTACCAACCTTGAAGTAACAATATATGGAGGGATAGCTAATTTGTTTTACCCAACCCATCCAAAATTGTAATAAATCACTTTTTCCGAGTTTTCACATCGTACACCATGAGAGAGAAAGAGACAACAAATTTCTTGGACCGCTTCTATATACTGTCGTAATGATTCCTCGTAAGGACTCCGCCCACATTTTTTATTTTGCCACTAAACTTGACACAACTAAACGGTTTTTTAGGTTAGATGCTATATTTTTGTTGATAAAAATACTGTGAAAAAGTGGCTGTACGAATAAACAAAAACATTATGTCGATATGTGATATGAATGGATGTATAAATACCGTAGCCTTAGTCTTAGCCACGCCCATTTGCGCCGAGTCATGTTAAAATCATCAAAAACAAGTCCAAAACTAACTTCACTGCCTTGGCTTGGGCTACCTCTTGTATACTCTAAGGTACCAACATATTAACTGTCCTCAATCTTATTTCCTTTTCTTTGATTTAACAAATACGTTAATAGGAATTCATACGTTTCATCTGGATTTTTATACCCTTAGCTTCTGGTAAATTCTTTTTTTTAATCTGTTGATGTACACATGCACTTGACATGCATTTGACGGCCTCCATGGTCGAGTGGTAAGACGCTCGACTACGAATCCAAAGGTCGCGGGTTCAAACTCGGCGTGCGCCAATAACGTTTATTTAATTAATATGTGTCATAACACATTTAATTCATATAAAACATAATAAAAAGCATATTTGCGGCACGTTCCAGAGTGGTAGATACTCTAAGTGTCGCCCTGGTGAAAGACCACCATTCAGAATCGAAACGTTGCTTGAAATGGCTTTAGCCGTATTTGGTGGCCAGATCTGAATAGCCAGGTACTTCCCAACCTTCCTCTTCCTCTTCCCAATCTCCTTCCCCTCCCCACTACCTTCAGTCTCACAACATACCCTATTTAGGGATGCCATAGTCTCTCTGGCTCTATACGGTTGAGAGCAGTTGAGACTCTTGTGCGGTATTCATATAAAAATAAAAATAAATGAATTCATACGTTTCATCTGAATTTTTATACCCTTAGCTTCTGGTAAATTCTTTTTTTTAATCTGTTGATGTACACATGCACTGTTATACCCATATCTCAACCTTTTTCTCTCATAATTTATGATAACGATCATGATTTTAGATAGTTTTAATTTGTATACATATTATTTTGTCATTGTTAGTTAGTCTTATTAGCACAATTAATTTAGTTTGAAGCGCACTTGAGGTGAAATATCACAAAACTGCGCTATATAAGTTCACTGTTATTATTATTATTATTAAAACGTCAAAGTTTCATGAAGGATAGCCTCACAAATTTAATGCACTTTACCCCTGGACAATGTGTAAAATATATTTCGTAAAAAGTGCAAAATGTATTTTTGTCATTTTGTATGGATTTGAATAATATATTATGTTGTTCATTTGCTTGAATTTATAGTGACGACATAAAGAACCTTTTTTTCTTATGCTCAGTAAAATAAGTGTTTACGTAAATATTAAGTAAGTCTGCTTGGATTTTGAACCTTGGTTTTGGAAAAAAAACAGTTACAAAGGTTATCAAGATGTTTGAAATAATGAAAAACTCCTACTGCCATTAAAATAAGCGGAATATGTTGCTCGTGCAATGATGAAGGACTTAGCTGGCAGTGGAATTGAACCCACGAAGCCCGAATGGTAATCCGACGCGTTTGAATAAAAAAAAATTTAAAAAATGGTTGGACTTTGTTAATTATTAATACCTTAGTTTTGTTCACTTCCGTAACATCTTAAAGGCAAATAAAATAATACTAAAAAATAAAAAATAACACGCATATTTAAAAAAAAACATAAATCTTAGCTGGAAAGGCTAAAAGGCTTAAGCGACACTGTGGTTAAAACTAGTTAAATATGCAGTTTTGATTAGTTTTCTTTTCTGCATCGAATGCTCTGACTCTCGTTTGATTCTGAAGACTTTTGTGGCCCTTCAGCCATCTCAAATATATTTACCGTTTGGGAGAAGGCTCGACTCAAGCGACACAAGTTTGGGACTTTTTGTCGCTTCAGGTAACTCAGTGAGAGCATTGAGTTACTTGGATTAACTTTTTTTTCAAAATCCAACCAGGTACTGGACACTTATGAATTTTATCGTAAATAAAATTTAAAAAAAACTGTAAAGTGTCTGGTGTAAAATTCTCAAAATGGGGCTTCAGATCTTTTGCCTTTTTGGCGACGATATACTATATTTTGCAGATTTTAACTTATATTTTTAGCGTAGTTACCAATTTAGTGGTTGCTAACGCAAACAGTAAACAGCGGTTTGTGACTGTTTACAATGTTTAGCAATTGGTTAACAGTGAAAAACTTTTTTTTTATAGCAAATTTAAAAACAAAAAAATGTGAATGCCGCACAAGATTGTCCGAAGCAAGGTAGGACCATAGCAATCTCATTTGGGGTATGCTGTGGGGCTGAAGAGAATGGGGTAGGGAAGGAGATGTGGAAGAGGAAGGTTCAGAAGTACCTGGCTATTCAGATCCGGTCATCAAACACAAATAAAGCCATTTGAAACCACGTTACGATTCTGAATGGTGGTCTTTTACCAGGGCGAGTGCGTACCACGCTGGAACGTGCCGCAAATATAATGTTAACTATTAAATGTTTAATTTTATATTAAACCATGTGAAATAGCATATTTTCACAAAATATAATTGATTTGCGCACGTCGGGATTTGAACCCGCGATCTCTGGATTCGTAGTCGAGGATCTCGACTGCTCGACCACGAATGTTTTCAGAGATTTATTTGCATTCAACGACCAATGGCGTACGTGGGATGCGTTCGGAGCTCGGAGTAACAATGTATGGAGAGAGAGCTAATTCTTTTTACCCAACCTATACAGATTTGGGATAAATCACTTTCTTTGGATTTTTACGTCGTACACCATGTGAAAGAAAGAGACAACAAAATTTTCCAAATTATCACACCGCTTTAAAGTATTGTAAAAATGTTCTTCGTGTCCCTCGTCTCCGTTGGCTCCGCCCACATAAATGGACATAACTCAACGGTTTTTTAGGTTTTATTCTATATTTTTGTTTATAACAATACTGTGAAAGAGTGGTAATACGAATAAACAAAAACATTTTGTCGACATGTGCCATGAATGGATGTATAAATACCCTAGCCCTAGTCCTAGCCACGCCCAGGTCTAGCCGAGTCCGGCAAAACTCATAAAAACTGACTACAGCAGCGCTCTCTCTTGTATATTATTGCTCTGAGGTTTGGAGTATAGGTACAAATGAATCATTTGAAATCTGTTTGTACCTTAATACACATGTTTGGAAAGACGATAATGGCAAATCGTTTGTCCAGATTGCGCCCTTTTTTAAATTTAAATATATTATAAATACATATTTTATTTTTTCACTATTGCTGTTTAACTGTAACTATAAAGTAATACGTTTAAATATATATTAACTATACTATTAAATATTTATTAACTATAAAGTAATACGTTTAAATATATATTAACTATACTATTAAATATTTATTAACTATAAAGCAATACGTTTAGTATAAAGCAATAACTAGTTTGAATCTTCTACTATTTTACTCTTTTGTCATTTATAAATATCCTCGTTTTTTGCTTCTTCTCTTTTACTTACGTAAGAACCTGTGCAAAAATCTGGTATTATTAACTATAAATAATTTCCTTTGTCAGTATGTACAGTAAAACCGTGCAAGTGTTGACTTTTCAAATTTGAAACTGAAGTCAAATTAAATTACCTTATTAAAAAATAATTAATTGAAATTAAAAAAATAATAATTTTAAAAAAATTCTGAAGACGGAAAGATGCTTCTGTAATCGGTCGACAAAATAATGAAAATAAAGTGGTTTTAAACAAATGTTATCTGTTTTATTCTTAAATGTGGCTGGCCACAAAGTTAATGCTTTTTACGAATATGTAAAAAAATAATCTTTTCATATCCCTACCTACCCATAATGTATTTCAGCAGACATTATTATATATTTGAAATGGGTGGATTAAAGCAAATAACTAATTTCCTTGGCAACTCAAGTTACATTGGTGATTTATTACAAATTGTTGAAAAACCTGGCTATTCAGATCTGGTCACCAAACACGGCTAAAACCATTTCAAGCAACCCAACGTTTCAATTCTGAATGGTGGTCTTTCACCAGGGCGATACCATGACAATCTTGCACTCTGGAACGTGCCGCAAATATACAATATAAGATTTTATATTAATTAAATGTGTTATGGTACATATTAATTAAATAACATTTATTTGCCCACGCCGGGTTTGAGCCCGCGCCCTCCGGATTCGTAGTCTAGCGTCTTACCACTCGACCACTTAGTCCGCCAAAGCGTAAGGACCCATTTAGTAACAGGTATCGACGAGGAATGCGTACCTCGCACAGGTAAGACAGACACACGGCTTGCGGAACACCCGGCGCTGCACAGGTATGGGTGAAGCTAGCTACGGTGCCGTTATCTCGTGTAAGAAGTTACCTCAAGCCATGTACAGGTATTATGGTATTATTGGGGACGGGACTAACCTCAAATAATACCAAACGGGTTTACTGCTACGCCAAAGCCTACCGCGGCCTTCTATCTTCCAAACACCACCAAAAAAACCCATTTACAACTACGAAATGATTTCCTGGATACAACGTTCAACAAACAAAAAAAAAACACTGACATTCTGTCAGTTCGTCGAAAAACAACCATTTTATGAACGTTTTATTTTAATTTCGTAGCGTTGTTTATTAAACGATTTTAATTCATTCATAGAACTAACCTTTTACCTGTGTTTTTATGTCGTTTTATTAAATCAAAGTGCGACTTTGTGACTGCATGACATTTTAAATCAGCTATATACGTGTTTTTAAAAATGGCGTAAAACTTGTATTTGAGCCTACCTGATTATAAATAATAAGAAAAACTCTTTGGTTTTATTTGGACACGTGATATTACGAGCTGTGCACGATTTCGAAGCGAGGTTTGTATACAAATAACACAAATAATCATAGCTTATCGCTTTCTACGCAGGTACGCATGTATTACCTAATCTCAACAATCGCTCCAGTCGATGGATTTTTGCAGGTTAGGTGTATTATTGATATATCGCTTCGTTATGCAACGTCTGCGAGCGGAATTATTCTGCCTCGAACCCGCATAGATGTGTTAAAGTTTGGGTGTTTGAAAAAAAACTCGTTTGGATTGCGAAGTGGCTGTTTCGTGAACTTTGCCCAAAGCGTTGCGCACTTGTACATTAAACCGAGTGAAACCTAGTCCAGTCATGAGAATGAGCTTGTAACATAGTTAATGGTGTAGACCGGATATAAGCTATCCACCGAAATACCTGAGCCGGAACGTTTTTGGTCGATGAAAATAATAATAATAACAAAAACACAGGTGAGATACAATGACACGGCTCGTTTGCGGGCACACAAATCGGGCGTTACGAAATTGGCGATTCTAAAAGGTGACACTTCGTGGAAAAACATAGTTTTAAAGATGCTTTAGCGATACAGCCACGTGTAAAGGTAAACCTGGCTAACACACCTGAGTTAGTTCCGCTTGCCTGACTGCAGCGGCTCTGGGAGCACTTGAGTTTTGAGTCTCCGACAATCTCTGTCGAGTTCGCCGCGATGGGCTATGGTAAACACTCTGAAAACTTGCAACGTTACACAATCCTCTGGTTTTCCCGCGTTTAGGGCAAACCTCCGTGCGATCGTCCGCTCTGAACTCCGAAGTATAGCAAACTCACAAACAACGGGATTTATCGAGTTCCACTCCGCGATCAGCAAGAGTTCCACGTTAGCTTCCACTGTGATTATAAGATAAAAAGTTTTTTTTTTGAAACTTCACGATTTTTTAAAGCGGCACAGTTTCGTTAATCCTGGACCGATCTGAATGGGGCTTGGACAGGTTTGAAGCTGGAGAAATGCGCTTCTCGAAACGTGTTAGTGTTAATTTTGAGATATGACAATACTCGTTCCGTGGTGCGCGGCGCTCGGCCACGGTTCGACTAAGGCGCACACAGGTGGGACAGATAGAGGGGGCCGCTCACCAGGTGAAAATCGACGTTGCCAAACCTACTGACAGAAAGAGGGGATCGAATATAGATAATAATAATAATAATCGTCAGAAAAATAATTATTTGCGTTAAGGTTTTTTCAAAATGCTGTAACTTCAAAACCACGCCACACAAAAGGTTAAAACTTCACCAAAGTTTTGACTTCGTAACTTCGTTAGGTATTTTTGAAATATTTTTATATGCCCTGTACACTTGAAAATACTAGACTTCTTAAAACTACAAACGCAAGAAGTAAATAAAGTTAAACATATCTAGTTAGTAAAAACGACTTAATTTTGAATTATTTCTACTGTGAAGTTTTTAAGAACAGTATTTTAAACAATAATCTACAACTTAAAGCAATACTACAAATGATATATCTGTAATTTTATACGGGTAGTTAAATAAATGTCTAAGGTTTCCAGTGAATAAAATAATTTTATTGTTATCTTTTAAATTCTACATGAAATGCATAATAATATTTCAGGTTAAGGGTCAGCACTCAAAAATGATACTAAACTTTACTTTATAGCAATCTAACACAAACAATCCTAGATATTATGTATTAGGTTTCCAGTGAATACAATATTACAACCGTAATCTTTTAAATTCCATGAAAAACATAGTAAAATACCAGTAAAGGATGCAGTTTTGAAACCAGAAAGGGTATTTTTTAACGTTTTACCTAAAATGCTAGAATAATTTTCATAAAGAATTTAAAAGATAACTGGTTAATAATTGTATTTACTAGAAACCTCAGACATTTTTTTAACTATACATACATAGTTAACAGATGAATCATTTGTAGTATTTTTTGTACTAGAAGGCCAAAAAGTGTCTATATTTGGGTGCTGACTCTTAAGCGTTCGAAAACGTGACCAACCTTTCCAGTTGTCAAAAACAAATCACTAATACAAAATAGCTGATAATGCTAACATACGATAAACATATGTGTTCCAACATAACAACAAAAAAAATCGATAATCGAATATACACAGCTAATAAAACTATACATACATAATTAACAGATGAATCATTTGTAGTATTTTTTGTACTAGAAGGCCAAAAAGTGTCTATATTTGGGTGCTGACTCTTAAGCGTTCGAAAATGGCTGCGCTTGTTCTTAAACTGCACCTTTTGCTGGCATTTTAGTATGTTTTTCATTGAATTTAAAAGATAATAGCTTAATTTTTTTATTCACTGGAAACCTTAGACATTTTCCTAACTGCCCGTGTAGAATTTACAGATTAATCATGTACAGTATTGCTTGTATTAGAATGCTACAAAGTGAAGTTGAGCGCTATTTTGGGTGCTGAGCCCTCAATTGACTTATAATTTGCTAATGGTTACTTCCCATCATCGCCCAAGTATTTACGTTTATTTTCCACTTGTTTGATTAAACAAAATGGCTTCTTGTCCTAACTTTTGAAGTGAAATCGTTTGTTCAAAGCTCCATGACTCATGGTAAGAATTTAATGAAGACGCAAGCTGAAAATAGTTGTGTTCATCCCGGAAGCATTGACAGAAAAATCTATCTAAATTTCATAAAGCCAGAGCTCACCGTTCTAGAGGTTTTGTGCTTAAGAAAACAGAAATCTGTTTATAGCCAACAATATATTATATTACACCTAATTATTGTTAACTTGTCATTTATTAAATAAAAACTATTGGATTAGACGAAAATAGCAGTTTTTAAATGTGAATACATGCCGTACAAGATTTTCTATCGTTAAATTAAACCGTTTTCCAAAGGAACTTTGGCATCCCCAATTGGAGTAAGTTGTGATGCTGAAGAGATTGGGAAGGCGAAGGAGATGGGAAGAGGATGTTTAGAAGGACCTGGCTATTCAGATCTAGTCACTAAGTACGGCTAAAGCCATTTCAAGCAACAACATTTCCACTTTAAATGGTAGTCTTTCATCAGGGCGATACTGAGAGTATTCACCACACTAATAAAAAGTGATCAATATTAATTCCGAATGAATACGTTACGTTAGGTATTTCCACTAAACAGATAATCCCTAGAAGGGTGATCTATACCGATTTGAAAGAAAACCGATGTCGCCAATTTACATGAGACCTCACAACTCCTAGGTCCGAGACGGGCCAGCGAAATTGATTATCTGCTCAAGAAAAATATCGACATTTGAAAATGTCAAGTTAGAGAAATTTGAACTTACTCCAGGCGCGCGTAAGTGGACACAATAAATTATACCTACCTACCGATTGCATAAAAAATATTAACACAGATGCATTGCTTGCATGCTACACGTTTCAAACTTGTTATAAGTCATCAGAAAAGAAATTTAAAAAATATAATTTTTGTTACAATAAAAAGAAAACACGCTGTAAAACTTTTTTGAAATTCAAATTCGAGCAACGTACACACTTCTTGTCCTTTTCTCGATATTAAAAAGCTGTTATTCAGTGACGTTTGGCAAATACGCTTTCACTGTCGAACGTATATACGAGGCCTGTTCAAAAAAAAGGTGAATTTTATACTTTGATCCATTTTTTTCATAAGTAAAAAATCGAAGAACACACAAAAACGTGACTAACCTTTCCAGTTGTCAAAAACAAACCACTAATCCAAAATGGCTGATAATGCTAACATATGATAAACATACGTGTACCAACATAACAACAAAAAAAATCGAAAATCGAATGTACACAGCCCGCGGAAATTCAAAATTCACCTTTTCTTTTGAACAGGCCATGTATACGTATGTACATGCACCATTATACACAATCACTAGCTTGCGCTGTCTGGGTCAACTCTAATTTCGTGACTTGAAATTGAATTTAAAAATGATTAAACGTGGAAAAGTGTATTATTCAGAGGTTATCAACCTTTCCTATTCCCGTGAAAAATGCAAAATAATTCGTTCAAAAGAACAATTGATTCACTTGCTCATTTTCAATTTAACGCTGACGTCGTGTTGCATTATTCTCCCAAATCTGAACAAAATAACAAATTCATTAAACAGTCTATATTTTCGTAGAAAACAATCACTTAGTGGTTTAACATATTTGATGAAAATGAAATTATAACACTGTATATCTTTAATATCTTATTGAAAAAGATCATACCTTCAATAAAAGCACCAGTTCTCATATTCTCCAAAAAAACGTTAATGGCAACAGACTAAATAATTTACAAGCACTAGATATAAAGAATGCCATTAAAATTAATAGTCATATTCTCAATAATCAATTAAATTCGTCTAGTAGTCCAATATCAGGTATACTTACCATAAACTCATAAAATTTATCATTATTCTTTTATCACGTTCTCAGTTGACGTTCAGCCTCTTTCAATTCATATTATACGAGGCCTTTTCAAAAGAAAAGGTGAATTTTGAATTTTCGCGGGCTGTGTACATTCGATTATCGATTTTTTTTTTGTTATGTTTGTAGACATATGTTTATCATATGTTAGCATTATCAGCTATTTTGGATCAGTGGTTTGTTTTTGACAACTGGAAAGGTTAGTCACGTTTATTATTACTTATGAAAAAAATGGATCAAAGAATATGCATTAAATTTTGCGTTAAAAATGGAATAAAGTGCTCCAACGCACTTACAATGTTGACTGTGGCATTTGGCGAGTCTACTTTGTCTCAAAAAAGTGTTCATAAGTGGTACAAGCGCTTTACAGAAGGCCGAGAAGATTTTAATGACGATGAGCGTCCTGGAGGTGTGGAAAAACAAATCATGAATTTTATTCATTGATCCATTTTTTTCAAAAGTAAAAAATCGAAAAACACACAAAAACGTGACTAACCTTTCCAGTTGTCAAAAACAAACCACTAATCCAAAATAGCTGATAATGCTAACATACGATAAACATATGTGTTCCAACATAACAACAAAAAAAATCGATAATCGAATGTACACACCCCGAAAATTCGAAATTCACCTCTTCTTTTGAACAGGCCATGTATGTATCTTTCTTTCTGTTCCTTTGTTATAATTTAAAAATTGTTCTTTTATTTTTCTCACTGTTCTTTTATTCTATTTTATATTGTGTTCTCCCTCTGTATGTATGAGTATATATAACCGCACGCTTTGTATGTTTCGTTTAGTTTAATTTTGTACCTTGATGATGCTTAAAAAAAAATCTGTGGGCTTATACAAAGTTATCATTTCATTTTCATAAAATAGTCTATTAAAAATAAAACTGGGTTGATTTATACAGCGCTCTTTTTGTGCAATATCACCTCGAGGACGCTTGTTATTGGTTCCAACGGCAGATTAACAGTGGCCTTAGGAAATTGGCAATGAATTATTGTGCTGCGTTAAATTTGTATGTATGCCAACACGATAAGAAAATGCGAGGTGCGACAAAACATTTAGGCATAAATTGAGGGTGCTGCGGTCGTTTAAATGGCAACACTAAGATGGTTAAAATGAAAAATAACGTAACCTTTAAAAAGTATTATGTTTCGAGTGGATAATATATAGTATATTTGCGGCACGTTCCAGAGTGGTAGATACTCCAAGTATCGCCTTGAAGAAAGGCCACCATTCAGAATCGAAACGTTGCATAAAATGGCTTTACCCGTGTTTGGTAAACAAATCTGAATAGCTAGGTACTTTGCAACCTTCCTCCTCCCCATCTCTTTCCCCTCCCCACTACATTCAGCCTCACAACATACCCCGATTGGGGCTGCCAAGTCTCACTGGCTCTAGACGGTTGGGAGAAGTTGGGACTATTGTGCAGTATTTACTACAAAAAATAATAATAATATATTTTTTTTAAGATGTCCGAAGTGCTTTATAAATGACTCTATATCATAATTCAATATTTAACCTTCCCCTTACTGTGCTAAATCATTCTTCGCGTTCCGGTGCTGTGTAATCATTACACAGGTAAAAATTGAATTTTTTCCCGATTTTCACACAATATCTCGTATGTGGCCGATAAGTGCTAATTAATATAAACACTATTTTTTCATTCAATGCGTTAATGTATGTATTATGGAGGAATACCTTAAATCCGAAGCCAGTAGTTATGATGTTTATAGAGAAATTTAAGTTATTATAAGCAATGTGTAGTTGTTACACATCATAGTTAAGGTAAGGTTAAACATTTTATTATTTTAACAAGATAATTGCGTGGAAGACTGGTATTAATAATTATTTTTCAAATGTACATATTATAAAAGAAGCCATTTATTAGATGCTAAATCAAAATAAAACTATTCGAAAGTAACGCACATTTTTAGGAATAAAACAAACCATTAAATTGAGTTATGTCATATTTTTTGCCCAATGTCAAAGTGTCCGAATTCGGGAGGAACATATAGTAGCTGGGAAGGCAAAAGATTTAATAATAATAACACTGAACTTATATAGCGCAGTTTTGTGATATTTCACCTCAAGTGCGTTGCATACTAAATTAATTAAGATAGTAAGACTAACTAACTAGGAGAAAATAATACATAATATGTATACAAATTAAAACTATCTAAAATCATGATTGTTATCATAAATCACAAGAGAAAAAGGTTGAGATATGCAACACTTTAATAAAATAATTAGTTGAATGTGCAGCTTTGACTCTCGTTTGATTCTGAAGACTTTTGTGGCCCTTCAGCCATCTAAAATATATTTACCATTTGGGAGAAGTCTTGACTCAAGCGACACAAGTTTGGGACTTTTTTAGTTTTTTGTCGCTTCAGGTAACTCAGTGAGAGCATTGAGTCACCTGAGTTAACTTTTTTTCTCAAAATCCAACTAGTTACTGAAAACTTATGAATTTTATTTGAAAACAAATAAATATTTAAAGTGCTCTGGGGTAAACTTCCCAAAATGACACCTTTTTGCCTTTCCGGCGACGATAAATTAATTTACACATAAATAACTGAACAACCCTCTACTATTCCTTGTAAAAGGGTAAGATTCTATCAAAGATTGAAGCATACATCGCAAAAAATCGAACATACTTCTCATCTACCTTAATATAAATACATTTTCTATTGTTTTTCATGTTTTAAAATCTAATCTATTTTTGCTAAACATGTTTTAGTAAACATCTAATATATCCCGGCTTCCTCGGAAAGTCAACCGAATTGACACATTGTAACTAGGTGCAAATCAATCAGCGAAAAGTTGATCAATCAATGCAGGGTGAAACAATCATTGACGAGTGAATCAATTAAAAATGGGTGAATCAATCAATGTAACCATTCAGTTAAGAACAATGAATCTGATACTCTGATAACCTTTTGTAGGGTTAGTTCATTAACATTTTAAAGTACAGTTTTTGAATAATAACAAAGTTTTATTCCAGAAGGTATGCAGGAAGTAATGCAATGCAATACCTTCCATAATTGATAATAATACATAGTAATAATAATAATAACATAAAAGTGGTACTACACACAATAATAATAATAATAAAGAAAAATAAACTTAAATTCATAAGAAAAAAAACAATTTAATAATACATGTACAAAATATTAATGGTGGATATTAGGTCAAAATATAATAATAGATATACATTAAATAAATGTTATTAATTTATTAAAAATATAAGAGTGAAAATAAAGGTTGTTGTAATGCGTCGTGGGACCTTGGAGGAACAATTTTATTTATTTATTTATTATTTTATATAACAATACATTTTTTTGTTGGTTGGTATAATTGCCCATCCCACTAGGCATAAGCCTGTGTTGGGATGACAATTTGCAAAAATGGTTTTTTAGCTACATAGTAACATGTTAATATCGAAAATATAGTACAAACATAATAAAAAATAAAAAAAATATAAGTAAATGACAAAATTTGAAGATATAGAATCTACATAATAAATTAAGAGCTAAATTAAACTTGGTTTTTAAGGTGAGTAATGATATTGCTTTTAAAGGAGCTTTTGGTTTGTATGTTTCTGATGGTGCTGGGCAATATATTCTCCAAGCGCATAACATGGATATACAGCTTAGAGTATACTAGAGGTAGCCCAAGCCAAGGCAGTGAAGTCAGTTTTGGACTTGTTTTTGATGATTTTAACATGACTCGGCGCACCTGGGCGTGGCTAAGACTAAGGCTACGGTATTTATACATCCATTCATATCACATATCGACATAATGTTTTTGTGTATTCGTATGGCCACTTTTCACAGTATTTTTGTCAAAAAAAATATAGCATCTAACCTAAAAAACCGTTTAGTTGTGTCAAGTTTAGTGGCATAATAAAAAAATGTGGGCGGAGTCCCGCCGTTAACCAGCACCTTAAGATCATTGCGACAGTATATAGAAGCGGTCCGAGAAATGTGTTGTCTCTTTCTCTCTCATGGTGTACGCCGTAAAAAGCCAAGAGAAAGTGATTTTTATCGCAAGTTTGTGTAGGTTGGGTAAAAATAATTAGCTCTCCCTCCATATATTGTTACATCAAGATATACAGGGTGCGTATTTGAAATTGTGCTTAATTGAGCTGTTCATGATTTTAATCATTTATTAAAAGTAGAAAAATTATCATTAAGAAATTCTTCAAAAAACGTTTTATTTTACACCGATGTAATTTTAAAAATTTTCAGATTTACGTGTGTTGTGTTGGTTGACAAAGTATTAATTCAATTTTTTCAATTAAATGGAGTAAGGAATAACAAACCTTACATTACCTCACTCAAATTTTAAAATTTTCTAACTATCACGTCGTTTCTCCGCAAGGGTAGGCAGAGAGAACGGACAGTCATACAACTCTGTCTTGGCACGCACTCCTTGCTTCATTCACATTTATACATCGTCCCATACACACTCTTCTGTTATTCTGACTCTTGACATGGCCCGATTAAGTATTTGATTCACTTGTTCGTGCCATGTCTTCCTCGGTCGTTCCCCGACTTCTTCCATCACTTTCGCGTGAGATATTCTTCTCACACTTCTTTCTTCGTTCATCCGCTCTACATGCCCCATAGACATAAAATACAAGACACGTCATATTCATAAAAATCTTACGTAAAAATATGGCACCACTGGTACCGTCTTGTTTTACGTTTCACCCGCGTATGAAAAGGATAGCCATTCAAAGAATATGTGTGTACGGATGAGATAGCTATATGAACGTCCCGCGCTACTGTTAAAATAGGATATCGCCCAACTAGCGTTGGTTGTCTTACACACACTTTTGTATTTCTGCATTCGCTATCTCACACCGTTCGAGTACCTAAAAACCGTGTGAATAATTGTATTTATTGAATTGAAATAATAAGTGATTTGTGGGTAATTATGAATGGAAAGAAACTCCATTAGATATGTTTTTTGTTCCCGAATGATTTTTACTTCTCTCAAGGCATTTTTGTCAGAAAGAAACCTACAACGACGCCATTGTGACCGCTGGTGACAGCTCGTCTGTCGGACGAATGTTTGTGTGATACTAAACGCAGTAAATCTCAGGTATGTCTCGCGGACTCGGTTTAGTGCATTCACGCGCGTTGTTTTAGTAACGTATCTACATTATTTAATTAATCTAAAACATGCTCAAACCATTGAATAGTTTCCTTTCTTGATCCTTTTCAATACGTTTGCGTCAGCCTTTGCAATAAATTTTGTATAAAAGATCATTCACTCGAGTACTTACAATTTTTAGAAATGATTTTATAATTCTTATTTTTATGTTTAACTTTAAGAGTTGTTAGATTTGGTATCGCTTGCAACAATAATAATAAATAATAGATAAATTCGAGCACTGCAGCTTGCAGCCACTCAGCTACCTCCCAAAGCAAGCGTGTCAAACTCGGGGGCCGCGGGCCGCACGCGGGCCGTAACAACTATCTTTGCGGCGAGAGAGCTAATTATTTTTTCCCAACCAATACAAACTTGCGATAAATCACTTTCTCCGGGTTTTTACGTCGAACACCATGAGAGAGAAAGAGACAACAAATATAATACTCCGCTTCTACGTACTGTTGCAATGATCTTGGGCTCATGGGTCACCGCGGGACTCCGCCCACATTTTTTTATTATGCCACTAAACTTGACACAACTTAACGGTTTTTAGACTACGCTGCCTTGGATTGATACCACTCTATATACTCTAAGTAAAGATCCGTGTAACTTTAAGAGATGATTCTACACAGATATAAAATAAATTGTTTAGGTTTACCTGTATCGTACTCACAATACTAAATTTGAAGCAAGGTTTGTAGATCTTTGGAAGGCAAGATTTTTTTAGATTTTATCCACAAATGTTGAATCAGTACCTGTTTCCAAGTAAATTAAGGTAATCGAGATCCAGTGCAATTCATATTTGAAGATTCAGCGCACTCTAACTATCGCCCTGGCGAAATACCACCATTAAAAATCGAAGCGATCTTGAAATGGCTTCATCCATGTTCGGTGACCAGATTTAAATAGCGAGGTACTTCCCAACCTTCCTCTTCCCCATCTCCTTCCCCTCCCCACTACCTTCAACCTCACAACATACCTTAATCGGGGATGCCGTAGTATCGCTAGCTTCAGACGGTTGGGAGCAGTTGGGACTCTTGTGCGGTCTGAATTTTACAAATATTATTTGCCAGCCAAGTTTGAAAACGCTCGAAAATTCGCAACTGTTACTGTTTTCACGTTTAAAGCTGATTCGCACCAACGTCAGGTTCCGCTCAGTGCCGATATTGTTCCGCAAGAGAACTTATTGATATGGTATGAATCAATCAAAGGAGTATATTGCCAAAGACAAATTTGTGTGGCAGTATATCCTTCTGCCCACCCTTGTGATATTTAACTACTTGTTAGTTAAATAATTATTTTTAAGTGTAAAAATACTTACAACGCAGATTTTTTTTTTAAACCATTTTTTTATCACTAAATAATATTTTCAATAATTAATAGTTAATAAAAATATTATTTAGTGATAAGAAAATGGTTTTGATTAAAAATCCATGATGCTATATTTTACAATTCAAAATAATTATTTACTAACTGAGTAGTTAAATATCACAAGCGTGGGCAGAAGGATGCCATACTGCCACACAACCTTTGTCTTGGCACATACCCTTGATCGATATTCATACCATTTCAGCTCTTTGCGGAACAATATCGGCACTGAGGAACCGGACGTTGGTGTGAATCAGGCTTTAGAGTTATTTTTCGACAGTTTTTTTGCACCTGTGAAAAGAATTGAGTCTCCTGTCAGATGCAGGATAACCGGCACTGCCGGCTGTCAGTTTCGAATGTACCTGAACCTTGAAGTAACAATATATGGAGGGAGAGCTAATTATTTTGACCCAACCTATACAAACTTGCGATAAATCACTTGCTCCGGGTTTTCACGTCGTACACCATGAGAGAAAAAGAGACAACAAATATAATGCACCGCTTATATGTACTGTAACGATGATCTTTGTCTCCTGGGTCACCGCGGGACTCCGCCCACATTTTTTATTATGCCACTAAACTTGACACAACTCAACGGTTTTTTAGGTTAGATGCTATATTTTTGTCGATATCAATACTGTGAACAAGTGGTTATTTATTTATTTATTTATTTATTTATTTATTTATAAATTAACGGACTAAAGTCCAATTACAAAAATACATATAAAACACGAAATATAAAAAAGAGTAACAGAGAAGAAATAGCATATAAATTGAGATAAATGAAGCGATGACAAAAATAAGGCAAAATAAACATAAGAGAGAACATTCAAGCCATGGTCTTAGTCAAAGTTTTGGTAGAGTCGTAAAGAATGACGAAAATCATTTAGACTGCTACCAAAAATTTCAAGACCATGGCTTGAGTTAACAAGTCTTGACATTCTGGACATTGGAGAATTATACCCGTAATTAGTATTGTGATGATTGAGGAACAGCAATTCATTGTTTCTGAGTCTACGGCAAGGAATGTTGAACTGGATAAGTTGCAACAGAGAAGGTGAGTCAATAAAACAATTAATAATTTTGTAAATGAAAATTAAATCGAAGTCTTTCCCCTGCGCTTTTCTAATGAAGACATTTTCAATAATTGTTCAATTTCATCATATGAATAATCGCCTTTTCTTTCTCGCCCCAATCTCCATGCAATACCGCGTAAGAAGCGATGTTGTACGGATTCAATATGATGAATATGAACGGTATAGAAAGGGACCAAATTACACTAGCATATTCTAAAATGAGGGCGAACTAATGAGCAGTAAAAGGGTTTTTAGAGTCTTTATATTCTTAAAGTCACATGCAATTCTATTGATGAAGCCAAGAAGTTTTAATGATTTATTAACTACATTATTAATGTGATCACGAAAAGAAAGATTATAGTCTATAGTGACACCAAGATCTTTTATAGATCTGACGGTAGATAAGGAGACACTATTTAATTTATAATTGAAGAGGATCGGTTTAAGAGTTCTATGAAATGACATAATTTTACATTTATCAATGTTTAATTTTAGGCAGTTAGTTTCACACCATTCATTAAATGAATCAATATCACTTTGGAGAAGAATACAGTCATGAAAAGATTTTATTATTTTAAGGATCTTATTGTCATCTGCATAAAAAGCCAAAAACGCGAGGAAAATACTTTGGCAATGTCGTTAATAAATATGTTAAAAAGGAGAGGAGCTAGATGGGCACCTTGGGGTACTCCAGACGTTACTTTAATATTAATAGATTCAAAGTTATTAATTTTGACTCTTTGGTTATACGAATAAACAAAAACATTATGTCGATATGTGATATGAATGGTTGTATAAATACCGTAGCCTTAGTCTTAGCCACGCCCAGGTCTGCCGAGTCCGGTAAAAATCATCAAAAACTGACTACGCTGCCTTTGATAGATACCACTCTACATACTCTAAGACCTGAACACTGCGAACAAGATTTCCCCCGACGGCAGCAGAGAAAGGATGCCAACAAAATGCTTTACCGCTTTCCTTACAGTCCTTTTCAAAATAAATGCTACGCTTCCATAAATACTTAGAGTAGTGTCTATCCAAGGCAGTGAAGTCAGTTTTTTACTTGTTTTTGATGATTTCAACCTGACTCGGCGCACCTGAGCGTGGCTAAGACTAAGGCTAGGGTATTTATACATCCATTCATATCACATATCGACATAATGTTTTTGTTAATTCGTAAAGCCACTTTTTCACAGTATTTTTATCAACAAAAATATAGCATATAACCTAAAAAACCGTACAGTTGTGTCAAGTTTAGTGGCATTATAAAAAATGTGGGCGGAGTCCCGCGGTGACCCAGGACCCCAAGATCATCGCGACAGTACATAGAATCGGTGTATTATATTTGTTGTCTCTTTCTCTCTCATGGTGTACGACGTAAAAGCCCGGAGAAAGTGATTTATCGCAAGTCTGTGTAGGTGCCTGTCTGGCCCGTGAGAGCCTCTGAGTTTGACATGCTTATCCCGCACTGTTGCCAGACGTCCGGTAGGTACCCCACGCACACAGACACAGGCGGTGTGGACTGAAGCCATCCGTGATCACAGCTATCTCATTATATATGTTATGTTGTTATAGCTTTGTCCAAACGCGGGGACCACGATTCTGATTTAAAATTGTTAAAATTTCTCAAATTAAATATTTTTTAAATTTTCACAATAAGCAAACACCTTGCGGATCGGCATGACGCTGAGTGGACAAACGCGTCGGATTCTCACCCGGGCGTCGTGAGTTCAATTCCTCTGCTAGCCAAGTCCTCCATCATTGCACAAGCAACATCTTCCGCTTATTATGATGGCAGTGGCAGTTTTTTTTGTAATTGTCTGGTTATTCGAAAACCAAGAATGTTTGTCTTTCTTTATTAATTGTTAATTTTTGAATTATTTTTTTTTACAAAATATGAAACAAAAGAAAACACAGACAATAAAAAACAAAATAGGTTGCTACTGAGACTCGAACTCCGAACCTCTACTCTATTCGGGAGTAACTTCAACGGTTATGCTTCATTGTTGCCGTATGTTTTATTACCAAAAGTAATAAAAACTAAAATAAATTATCTTTATTTAAATATAGTTTACTGTAATAAAAACATATGATAATATTCAATATTTTTTTAATAATTAACAATACATAAATAACTTTTTTTAGAAAGAAAGACAAACATTCCCGCTTTTCAAATAACCAGACAATATTTGATAAAAAAAACTGCTACTCCCATCATAATAAGCGAAAGGTGTTGCTTGTGCAATGATGGAGGACTTAGCTAGCAAAGTAATTGTACTCACGACGCCCGGGTGAATGTCCGACGCGTTTCTCCACCCAGCTACTAACCAATCAAAAGCAGCACTAGACATTTGTTTCTTACTATTTTTATGACAATTATTTATAGTTTATAGAGAGCGTTTATTATTTAATACTAGTTGTTTGTTACCAGTGAAAAAAACTTGCAAAGAAAAAATCTTAGTTGCTTAAATCTACCTATTTCAAATTTAGAATAATGTCTACTAAAATACATTATAGGCATGTACTTTATTAGGTAGGTAGGGATTATTAAAAGGGTAAAAGATTATTTTTTAAACTTGATGATTTCAATTACCGTCGGTTCCAAACCTGAAAAGTTAACACCCGTATGAGCATTTGTACTCACAGAAGAAAATATTTATATACTTTGTCAAATATCTAACAAAAAAATCTTGAACAAATAATCGATTTCATTAGCCTGTCTGGGACCTAGGAGTCGAAAAATCTTACGTAAATTGTTGACATCGGTTTTTATTCAAATCGTTGTAGATTATACTTTTAACACCGGCTAGTAGCTGAGTGGACAAACGCGTCGGAATCCCACCCGGGTTCAATATCTCCACTAGCCAAGTCCTCCATCATTGCACAAGCAACATCTTCCGCTTATTATTATGGCAGTAGGAGTTTTCAAATATTGTCATGTTATTTGTAACCCGGGAATATTTGTCTTACTTAAAAAAAACGCACAATTTTTTTAATGTTATATGCACTGTACCATTATTTATTTAATATGTATGGTCACCCCAGGGGACAAGGTACTCATTTCGGCATTCATAGAGAGCCTTGTGGCTTGGGAATCGCAGAGTTAAAAATCACGATTAAAGTCACGTAAGGCTCGCCCAACTCACCAAAAGGTAAAACAATTAATACCAGATGAAGTAAATTAATCGTTTTTCAGGTAACATTTTGATAAGGTGTCCTTTTACCTACTTACATTTATATATAAATTTATTTATTTTCAGGATTAGTGTTTATTGTGAGCGTAGTTTTTAAATAATCTATTGAAATAGACAGATTGGCATTTGTGAAATTCGTTTGTTATTATTTTTGTATATTTAAAAACTAAAATAACGCCAAGTACTAGGTACATATTCATGTGATGATAAGTCTTGGCTTGATGAGAGATCACTGTTAGCAAACTTAAAGTAGTTTTAAATGGATTTAGCTATGTTCAGTGACCAGATCTGAATAGCCAGGTCTTACTCTTGCCTTTAACCGTCCTCTCCTCCACTTTCTTTTACCCAGAATGGAAATGCCCTAGTCCGCTGTGCCTTATAAAGGGTAATATAAAAAAATGTGCCCTCTATGGGAAATAACACAAAACAGCGCTAGAAAAATTCAATATTAATAATACCAACATTCGAAGGCAGCTATAAACATGATTGGTATTTTTTTATATGCGAATACACGGATCTAATTGCCAGAAGCCAGTGGGATTATAGCATCCTCAATTTGGGGTGTGTTGTGAGGCTGAATGAGGGAGGAGGGAGGGAGACGAGGAAGAGGAAGGTTGGGGAGTGCCTCATCTGGTCACCAAACACGGCTAAAGCCATTTCAAGCAACGTTTAGAATCTGAATGGCGGTCTGTCAACATGGGGGAACTCAAAATAACTACTAGTCGGGTTGTAGTCAGTTGTAGCTTCTATTTTATAAACATACTTTCAGTATCGCCATGAAGTGACATTGCGACATGAAAATGAACATGTAAGAAGTGCTTCCTGTCACATAGAGCGACTTGCATTGTATTTTATGTCTATGTTTCACCGTGACATATTTAAATGTTGGGTATTCAAAAGTTTACTTGACATATCCGTCTTAAAAAAAAACAGTGGCCGCGTGGTCAAAATCCTCGACTACTAATCCAGAGTTCGAGGGTTTAAATCCCAGCTGCTCCAACCGTCTAAAGCCAGTGAGACTATGGCATCCCCATTCAGGGTATGTTGTGAGGCCTTAGAGTATATATAGAGTGGTATCTATCCAAGGCATTTGTAGTCAGTTTTTGATGATTTTTTTACTCGGCGGACCTGGGCGTGGCTAAGACTAGGGCTAGGGTATTTATACATCCATTCATATCACATATCGCCATAATGTTTTTGTTTATTCGTTTAACCACTTTTTCACAGGATTGTTATCAACAAATATATAGCATATAATATTTGATAATAAAAAAACCGTTTAGTTGTTTCAAGTTTAGTGGCATAGTAAAAAATGTGGGCGGAGTCTCGCGGTGACCCTGGAGACCAAGATCATCGCGACAGTACATAGAAGCGGTGTGTTATATTTGTTGTCTCTTTCTCTCTCATGGTGTACGACGTAAAAACCCGGAGAAAGTGATTTATCGCAAGTTTGTTTGGGGTAGGGTAAAAAGAATTAGCTCTCTCTCCGTACATTGTTACTCCAAGTGTGAGGCTGAAAGTAGCGGGGACGGGAAGGAGATGGGGAAGAGGAAGGTTGGAAAGTACCTGGTTATTCAGGTCTGGGCACCAAACACGGCTAAAGCCATTTCAAGCGACGTTTCAATTCTGATTGGTGGTCTTTCACCAGGGCGATACTTAGATTATCTACCACTCTGGAACGTGCCCCAAATATACTATATCTTATGTGTTAATTAAATGTGTTATGACACATTTAAATTGAATAAAATTATTTCCTCACGGCGGGTTTGAACCCGCGACCTTTCCTTTTATGAAACCTTCTTGCTTTGTATCACCTTGGTCAAATGTTCCCAATAATGTTGTCACCCATTGCCCCCTAGGAGACATTAAATGATATTTATATTGTTTTCAATTAATTAAATAATTTTAACTAAACTCCCCTCAGAGCAATAATATACCAGGAGGGATAGCTTTGCGAAACAGTGTAGTCAGGATTGTTGATTTGTTCCTGACTCGATAGAAAGAGACAAAGATATTAGAGATGCTCGATATCAGAATTGGGTGTACGTGCGGTTCCAGTTACCAGTGACCGGCGAGAAACCGGTTATTTATCCAGTTCTTTTTGGAACCGGTTCCTGGTGCCAGAAAAGTTCCACGAAGGAGATTTGAAGTACTAGCAAATCAAAAAAGTTCCTCGCCAAAAAAGTACTAGGCGGTAGAGATTTGAAAACGAAAAGAACGAACAAAGGATATCGATATTTTTATTATTTGCCAAAATTTAGAACCGGTTCCTCGGAGAAATAATATTGACAGTTCCAGTGACTGGTTAGGAACCGGTTCCTTTTAACCGGGACAGGAATATCGACCATCTCTAAAAGATATGTTAAAGGAAATTGGATAGCCTATTAGTTACCGCCCACATGGAATTCGGACATTTTTAAAAACATGTTTGAACACATTAAACAAAACAATATCAATACACCATCAACAAAAAGATTTATAAAGTCAAAATATCACACAAACACTAACAACAGAAGGTTTGCCTAAATAATGATGAAAGCTTTTTGTTGATTTTATGTCTTTATATCATTCAAAATGTGAAAATTTTAAAGTTCGCTCAAAAATATTTAAACTGTTAAAATACCTCTGAAAAGTGATGTTTTATAATCTTTGTTTGATCTTATTTGAACATTCACGCACAGCACATATGGTATCACCATCATGTTTGATTTATTTATATAACCACTGCAATTATTTTAACCAACACAAATATGGGAAATAACCTCAAAATCCGTTGACGTAAGTTATACGACTCGATGATGGGAAGTTAGCGCGGACGGAGAATATCCTAACATACTTAGAAGTGCTGCAATAACTATAATTAAAATTAATTTGACGACTTTTCTTGTCTCTTTCTCTCTCATGGTATACGACATAAAAACCCGGAGAAAGTGATTTATCGCAAATTCGTATAGGTTGGGTAAAAATATTTAGCTCTCTCTTATATTATATTCTTACTTCAAGGCTGGGAATCACTGGTCTACCAAGCTAGCATAAAAGACGGAAGGTGTTTGAAAGAAGTTATGAAAGATAGAAGATTCATTGAAAAGACATTCCTCGCCGTAGACTCAGAAACAATGAATTGCTGTTCCTCAATCATCACTCTACTAATTATGGGTATCATTCTCCACTGTCCAGAATGTCGAGACTTGTTAACTCAAGCCATGATCTTGAGATTTTTGGTCCCAGTTTAAATGTTTTTTTGTCATTCTTTACGACTCTACCTAAACCTTGGTTTTGACTTGAAATTTTCTTTCTTATGTATATTTTTGTCATTGCTTCATTTAATATGATGTATGTGCTGTTCTTGCTCTGTTGCTCTTTTTTCCCATTTCGCGTTATGTTTTTTTTGTAATTGGACAATAGTCCGTTGGTTTATAAATAAACAAATAAGATTGAATGTGGTTAGCGATGAGTTGGTCACAAAGTGCCGCCGTATTTTTATAAAACCTCTTGGTCAATGCTTCGTCAAAAACTGGCTTCAACATTTCCCAAAGTGAGGTCTCTATATATTGTTACTCTAAGCTTCGGACACACTGACGTACGCCCGTAAGTCACTTCTGTCAGTAAATCCTTCAGTGGCAGAAATGCTGTTGCTATTGCATGGCGGGACTGATGGGTCGCGGGCAGTGCCGGGCGGAGGACGCCATCTTGCGAGGGACGGCCCACTTCCGCAATGAGGAGTTCTCACTACATCGTTGATGGATTTGTTGAACGGTGTTTTTCAACGGTTGAATGAGATTTCACCGAGAGGTCTGCCGAATTATTTATTTTAAAATATAATTAAACAATTATCTACATAATTACAGAAAAGAGATAAAAATGACAATATTATATCGATTGTGTTTATCGACCTAGTGGTTTGAACCACTGTCACTTTTTACACAATCGCAAATCAATGATTAGCGCCGTTATGAATTATTTGCCGTCACCACTTCAAATTTTTTTTTCAAGATTTTTCACCTAAACAGTCGATGTGCATTTGAATAAAACTAAAGCCACTAAGTATAAGAAAGATAATGTCAATGCTCGTTATTTCTAACATAAACTAACTTTCACAACACAACATTCGCGCGCGAAGCTCATTTACATCCCACTCACCAAATAGTTAAACGCGTCTCTATATTTAAATAAAACATATTTCTATTTTATAACTTTATTGTATTATTCAGGGGCTATTTCACCACTTCTCGAAGCTGTCAACGTAAAGTGCGCAAGTTAGTATCTACCTTCTGATTTAAAATGGCGGCGTACTGTTTTGACAGCTGACAGTAGGCGAGTTTTCTGTTGAAGTTGATTTTTTACTGTAATTATGGAAGTGGTTGAAGATTTAAATATCTTAGACGAACAGGACATGGCGGAAAGACGTAGACCGCGTGTTTCAAACCAAGAGTCAATTTTTTATACGTCTTAGATGACATTGGAGTTTAGGTCAAAGATTTCGCTTGACAAAAAAATGCCGTAAAGGAGATACAAAATCAAGGATAAAATCTCTCCAAGAAGCACACGGTATGTAATTCTAATATACGCCTTCACAATATATCACGGAATATACTATGAAATAACAACAATCTTTTGGCAGTACAATATACCCACATACAACATGTTCATGCTTACAAACTATCAACCTTCACCAAGCAATAATAGACACTCCCCAATGCACTTCACTAATATAATTTAATAATAAAGTTATAAAATAGAAATATGTTTTATTTAAATATAGAGACGCGTTTAACTATTTGGTGAGAGGGATGTAATGAGCTTCGCGCGCGAATGTTGTGTTGTGAAAGTTAGTTTATGTTAGAAATAACGGCATTGTATTGACAGACGTGACAGCAGACGGGATAAGGTTTGAAAAAAAGCGACGTTGCCAGCCAAACTTGCGGAAAGAGATGGCTAACGAATATTACGATGATTAGAGTTAACTAATGAATAGTAGTTTATTGAGAAGTGGTGAAATAGCCCCTAAGTATAAGAAAGATAATGTCAATTGACTTTGTAAAAGACCACCATTCAGAGTCTTAGATGAATTAAATAATGTAGATACGTTACTGAGACAACGCGCGTGAATCCACTAAGACGAGTCCGCGAGACATACCTGAGATTTACTGCGTTTAGTGTCACAAAAATGATTTGGGAGCAAAAAACATATCTCATGGAATTTATTTCCATTCATAATTACCCACAAATCACTTATTATTTCAATTCAATACATACAATTATTCACAAGGTTTAAAAGTTCACGAAAACGGTGTGAGATGGCGAATGCAGAAATACATAAGTGTGAGGAAGACAACCACGGCTAGTGGCGCGATACCCGATTATAACAGTAGCGCGGGACGTTCATATAGCTATCTCATCCGTACTCACATATTCTTTGAATGGCTATCCTTTTCATAAGCGGGTGACGCGGGAAATAAGACGGTTCTAGTGGTGCTACATTTTTTGTAAGATTTGCATGAATATGACGTGTCTTGTATTTTATATCTATGTTCAGAGTCGAAATGATACTTGAATTGGCTAGTCGTGTTTGTAGACCATATTTAAATAGTCAGGTACTTTCAAATCTTCCTCTTCCTTTCGCCACTCCCTTCCACATCACAACATACCTGTCTTAAATTCCCAATCTTCTCCAATCCTCTTCATCTATCCACCTCTTCAACATAGATTTTGGTATCTTCTAATCCGGCATTATTTTTAAAATGTACAACCCATCGAAGTCTTTAAGACCTAGACAATCTTACGATGATCTCATGTTCAATTAGATGGTTCATTTAATTTTTCTAACGATGGTCTAAGCTTTCTGGGTCTTCATTTTGGGTTATGCATCATGTCTCACAACCTTAGGCTAACTACTGATCTTATTTTAGTTCTATATTTGAGCATTCGTTTCTTTTACCTGATGTCTGTTGATAATTCAAAGCAATAACATATAAAAATTTTCGATAAATCACTTTCTCCGGGTTTTTACGTCGTAAACCGCGAGAGAAAAAGAGATAATAATAATAATTTTCGGGTTTTACGTCGTAAACCGCGAGAGAAAAAGAGATATGACAAGTTGTCACATAATATAGCAACACTTTTCGGTATGTAAGCATGTTTTCCGTCTCCCGCATCTCCGCCCACTGTTTTTTGTTATGCGACATAACTCAACGGTTTTTGATATCCTATATTTTTGTTGATAGCAATACAGTGAAAAGTAGTTATGCAAATAAACGCTTAATTATGTCGACATGTGATATAAATGGATGTAAAATGGTGTGTCCATTAAAACCCTAGCCACGCTCGAGTCAGGAAAAAATCATCAATCCTGACTAGACAAGCTATCCCTCCTGGTATATTATTGCTCTAAGGTTGTGGTTGATAATGTTTATATATTTTTATTATTGCATCGCTGTGCTCGCTTAGTTTGTGTTTTCGCCTTACTTGTATCCTTACATGCCAATGTCCTTACTGTCTACTGAAAACCAAAAAGGTACTTAATGTCATAAAACATTTTTTCTTCTCCCTTTGGTACTTGTTATATTCACACTGTTTGATTTTTTAGAATCATTAACTTATAATACTTGAATATTAATGTTTCTAATATCAACACGTTAAACTATCTTCAAGATTATTTCCTTTTCTTTGCTTTAACAAATTTGCTCGTATTTATAAATAATTTCCATCTAGATTATTACACCCTTGGCTTCTAGTAACTTGTTTTAATCTGTCGATGTACACATCATATACATCTGAACTTTTTTTACGATTTATAATGACGATCATAATTTTTGATATTTTTAATTTGCATAGATGCTATATATCGTCATCGGAAAGGCAAAAGGACTGACGATCCAATTTTGAAAATTAACACCAGCGCACTTTAAAGTTTTTTGTTGTTTTAACAATAAAATTATTAAGTCTTTAGTACCCGGTTAAAATATGAAAAAAAAGTTTACTCAGGTGACTCAATGCTCTCACTGAGTTACCTGAGACGAAAAAAAAAAGCTCAAAAAACATCCCAAACTTGCGCTCGAAACAAGGGCCACCTAAATGGTTTATTTTAGAATCGCCACAAGTCATCAGATTCAAACAAGAGCATTCGACGCAGAAAAACAAACTGATTAAAACTGCATTTTTGACCAAAGTGTCGCTTAAGCCCTTTTGCCTTTCCGGCGACGGTATGTTATTTTCTCCTTGTTATATTAGGTGAGGTAATTTTAATGACGCTACATAAATATAGACACGTTGTAGCGCTCTCAAAGTGGCAAGTAATAATCACGCTAGTTGGTGTGATCGGTGTTTATGCCGACTTAGTACTAAACGGTCACGCGTCGCTTGAGGTCGTTTCAAGCAAGTATGGAACGCGGTCCGAACTTCGGATCTGTTTCGTTCATACACATATATTCTATGAATGTTTATCTTTGTCATACATGACCGATATTTGAATGATGAATTTACTGGTAACGTGTGTGTTTTGCTTGCCATATTTTGTGTTAATATTCTAAGGTGTCTATATATGTAACGGCATTGGGTAATTTAGTGCAAATCATACTTGAGATGAACTATCAAAAAAACTACGCTACATAAATTCACTGTTGTTATTATTATTATATTAGTTTAGTTGAAGTATGCGATGGGAACGCGATTTGGCGATGGCGATGTCGATGGCCTCAGCGCGAGCTGACAATGATGCCACCTCGAACAATAAAAACGCCGTTTGTAGGTTATGTTGGCAGTCGGCAAGCTGTTGCGTCGGCTAATCATTATTATGAGAACATTATAATCCTTTCGGAGGCTGATTTACGATGCGAAAGTGGACGGACGGAGTCGGTGCCGGCCGCGCTAAAACTGGCATGACAGGTCTCAGACGAACTGCGTACCGGGAAACGTCAATAGCAATGAAACTGACGAGCGTTTTTTAGGAGTTTATTTACCTTGGAACTCTGCTGTCCGCTCCCATCGCAGGTTGGCTATCATCGGGGCAACAACTATGTGGAACTGAATTTTCACTACCTATCAGATACACAAATTTTGAAGCCATGAAGTGCAGCACACTCTATCAATCTTCTCCTGAACTATCAATTGGGTAATCTTATAGGTATTTATTTAAATAATAAAGTTTTCTTCTTTATATAGGACAATATTTGACCATTTATCCTATTAAATAGTACATGTGTATAATGTTTACATATATTCTAATAATAAAACAGTAGATATAATTTCGTTTGTGATGTGAGCACGTAACATTCCAAATTTAAAATTTCATATTTTCAGCACATGTAATGAATTTATGCCGCCGTTCACACAATAGCTGGTGGTGTAGTGGTCAGCGTGGTTGTCTTCCATGTAGTTTAACGGGGTTCGATTCTTGGCCGTGACAATTGAAAAAAAAACATAGTTAAAAATTGTAGTTTTCTATCCGAAAAGAAGAATTCATAAATTCAGCTTCACAACTCTTACAATTATCATATACCTTGATTTTTACCAGGTCTACGCTAGTTATAAACATAAAATATAACCTTAAAATATTAACATTAAATAGACAGTCGAACTTGGTTATAACGATCTCGGTAATAGCGAGGTCACGGCTATAATGAGCAATTACTTAATGATATGTTGGTTCGGGCTTATTTTCATACAATCGTGTGGGGTTATAACGAGGTCGCTTCACTGATATAACGTCCAAATAATATTGTCAACTCAATGCGCCCGGGTATAGGAAAAAACCCAATTCTCGAAACAGTCAAATAATGTCTTAACAAGACAAAGAAAGCCGCCCGTCCGGCACGGCGGCGGACTTTCCGCAAATCACGAGGGTTGATAATCCCTGATAGTTGTCGCTCTAAGAAACATTTCTATCCATACTGTGCGTACAGTTTATTACTATTATTAGTGTAATCATAAATTAAATAATTTCCTAGTCAGTTAAGCATGATTTTCGTAATAAAAAAATGTGTTGCTTTATAACATGCAAGCTTTCACACCCTGGGTAAATATCGATATTAGTAGGTAGGTACTTTTTTACCTACCTACGTTTATAACGAGTAATGGCTGTAAGGAGTTAATTTAGTTGGTCCCTTCACGCTCGTTATAACCAAGTTTGACTGTATCAACAAATAATTAAATCTAACTGTTCATTAAACTTCAAAATTACACTTTACATATTTCCTCACTTCCCTCTTAAATTTAATGGCATTTTTATTTTCCTTGGAGTATATAGAGTGGTATCTATCCAAGGCAGTGTATTCAGTTTTTGATGATTTTTACCGGACTCGGCGGACCTGGGCGTGGCTAAGACTAAGGCTAGGATATTTACGAGTATACATCCATTCAGAGCACATATCGACATGATGTTTTTGTTTATTCGTATAACCACTTTTTCACAGTATTGTTATCAACAAAAATATAGCATATAATCTAAAAAACCGTTCAGTTGTGTCAAGTTTAGTGGCATAATAAAAAATGTGGGCGGAGTCCCGCGGTGACCCAGGAGCCCAAGATCATCGCGACAGTACATAGAAGCGGTCCAATAAATTTGTTGTCTCTTTCTCTCTCATGGTGTACGACGTAGGAACTCGGAGAACGTGATTTATCGCAAGTTTGTATAGGTTGGGTAAAAATAATTACCTCTCTCTCCATACATTGTTACTCCAAGGTTGTTCTCTTGAAATATCTTCACCGCTCTATGCGCAGTAGCAATGTATTCTGAGATGTTGACTTCTTTCTAAATGGAAGTCGTATCTCATTTTTTTCTTCTTGTAGGGTTGAACAACTTCTAAGTAGGTAATCTTACCTTTCAAGGATATTTTGAGGATGCGCCAGTATATTCAAACTAGAGGCTTCTCTCTTCAGTGTTACTGCTTGGTTTAATGCTTAGAGTACATAGAGTAGTATCTATCCAAGGCAGTGAAGTCAGTTTTGGACTTGTTTTTGATGATTTTAACATGACTCGTCGCAGTTGGGCGTGGCTAAGACTAAGGCTACGGTATTTATACATCCATTCATATCACACATCGACATAATGTTTTTGTGTATTCGTATAGCCACTTTTTCACAGTATTTTTATCAACAAAAATATAGCACATAACCTAAAAAACCGTTTAGTTGTGTCAAGTTTAGTGGCATAATAAAAAATGTGGGCGGAGTCCCGCCAGTGTTACTTCAAGGAACCAGCACCTTAAGATCATTATGACAGTATATAGAAGCGGGCCAAGAAATTTGTTGTCTCTTTTTCTCTCATGGTGTACGCCATAAAAGCCCGGAGAAAGTGATTTTACGCAAGTTTGTGTAGGTTGGGTAAAAATAATTAGCTCTCCCTCCATATATTGTTACTTCAAGGTTTAATGCCTAGAATGTCTAGGTTTTCTAAGAAACAGAGCAGCAATTGGCGATCTCTGCCAAAAGACCACCAATCAGAATCAAAATATATAATATATATTCAACTGCACTGAATCTAGTTACAAGAAGGCTATAATAGCATACCTCTTTCTAAAATACTAGCGTTAATTTTCTATCAAATGTTTTTGGGTGCATTGTTATTTTTTATGTCATTGTTATTTTTTTTTTATGTCACTGTTATTTTATTTTATATCTATGTTATGTAAAAAGCCCATGAGGGGCGTATATAAATAAATAAATAAATAAAATGTTGCTTTCAATGGTATTCGACGTGTTTCGTGACCAGATCTGAATAGACAGGTACTTTACATTTCCACTCTACCCCATCTCCTTCCGATTCCCACTACCGTCAGCCTCACAACATACCCCAACTGGGGGTGCCATAGTACAATTGTCTTCGACCAGTTGACTCTTTCGCGGTATACACATAGACATAAAATACAAGACACGTCATATTCATACAAATCTTACGAAAAATGTTGCACCACTAAATGATTCACCCGCGTATGAAAAGGATAGCCATTCAAAGAATATGTGTGTGCGGAAGAGATAGCTATATGAAGAATGTTTCGAAGGTATGTCTCGTTGACTTGGTTTAGTGCAACCAGGCGCGTAGTCTCAGTAACGTATCTAGATTATTTAATTCATCTAAGGGTATACATGTAAAAAAAAAAATCCATCGATATCTGTTTTATCTTCTTATTTAAACCAAACGAAACTAACCATCACGCCGTTCTCCTCAGGGGTAGGCAGAGAGGATGGACCGCCATAAAACTCTGTTTTGACACACGCTCCTTGCTTCATTCACATTCATACATCGTCTCAAACAACATACTCTTCTGTTATTCCGACTCTTGGCATGGCCCGACTCAAGTATTCGATTCACTTGACCGTGCCACGTCTTTCTCGGGCGTCTCCGACTTCTTGTACCGTTGACTTTACCGTCATTTATTCATCATACGCTCCTTTATCCGTTCATCCGCTCTATTTGTTGTATACAATATACTCTTCTGTTATTCTGACTCTTTACATGGTCCGACTCTAGTATTTGATTCACTTGACCGTCTCACGTCTTCCTCGGGCGTCCCCACGACTTCTTCTACCATTCATTTTTGCGTCATATATTCTTCTTACACTCCTTTCTTCGTTCATCCGCTCTACATGCCCGAACCATCTAACCGTCCCTTTCTTGATCGTATTCATAACGCTTTCATCAGCCTTGCATTCTTCCCGGATAGCAATTCTCCGATTCCGAATGATGGTTTCACCAGAGCGATACTGGGAATATTTTCCACTCCATTATAATGTAATAATTTGATGGGTCATTTAGATTTCCGACATTTCAGAGTGCATTCCTAAAACGGTCATCATCGGAAAGGATTTCACTTTTGAAATACCCACAGTGAAATCGTTGAGAAAGTGTACCTACTGTACACACGAGGTACGAGTATACCAACTTTCACAAGCTACTTGCGTCCTTCCATCCTCTCTGCATACCCCTTCGAGTCGGAAGATAATTGTCTCAGTAAAGGACGCAAGTTTGTCGAATTGTAGAGATGTGTTTTGTTTTTATCTCTGCCCAAAACATCGATTGAAACAAACCGCTCTAGGAAGGTCTACACTGTTTCAAAAGCGACCTAATATTGACTAGTCGGGGTTTTTTGTTTTTAACTATATCCTCAAGAGAGATGAAATTCACGTAAAATCTTATTTTTTAATTTTTATACGAATACTGCACAAGAGTCCCGATTGCTCCCAACCGTCTGGAGCCAGTGAGACTATGGCATCCCCAAATAGGGTATGTTGTGAGGCTAAAGGTAGTAAGAAGGGGAAGAGGAAGGTTGGGAAGTATCTGGCTATTCAGATCTGGTCACCAAACACGGCTAAGGCCATCTCAAGCAACGTTTCGATTCTGAATGGTGGTCTTTCACCAGGGCGATACTTCGTGTATCTACCACTCTGGAACGTGCCGCAAATACTCCATACATTATTTTATATGAATTAAATGTGTTATGACACATATCAATTAAATAAAAGTTGATGTCGCACGCCGGGTTTGAACCCGCGACCTTTGGATTCGTAGTCGAGCGTCTTACCACCCGACCACGTAGGCCGTCAAAAGCTATTAACTAATATAAACAGCCAACAAATCTAAACTGCAATTTTGCCATCCTAATATATTTTTTTTGTTTGTATCAATTTTAATTTCTAATTTATATTCACTAAATACCTTATTATGAACATCTCAATTAATTCGACTTAGATGTCCATGAAAGTAGCCTGAATGCTGTAGAAATGAGATCCCTGAGGTGTATGTGCGGCGAAACCATGCATGATCGTGTTAAGAATGTGGATATCTGGAAAGAAAGCAAGGTTGACGTAAGCGTAATGAATAGGATTAAGAAAGGAAAACTTAGATGGTTTTTTAATTTTATTTAAACAATAATTATTATTATTTTAAATTTTAAAACAATTTTGGGTATGTAGAGCGGATAAAAGAAGAAAGGAGTGTGAAAAGAATATATGACGCGAAAGTGAATGGAAAAAAAAGTCGGGGATGCTCGAGGAAGACATAGCACGATCAAGTGAATCAAATACTTATCTTTATACGTACCTAATTTATTCGAATATTGAAATTCTTTCTCAAACAGATAGTCAACTTTATTGGTCCGTCTGGGGGCTAGGAGTCGAAAGGTTTTATAGAAATAGGCAGAAGCAGTTTTATTTCAAACCGGAATAGATCGCACTTCTAGGGATTATCTATTCAGTGAGTGTGCCCAATATATTGGTGGGTTCGTAAACTAGCGGAGGGTCCATCTGGGAGGAATTATTTCGATGCGCCAGGCCCAAAAAGTAGCCCGGAACTGGTTATAACGGAATCGTTTCTTCTTTTTCTTGCGCTCGTGGGTCAATGTCCAGTGAGTGGCCATAGCCCCCTCCCTCCCCCTCCCACTCGGACCACCCACCCCCCGGGAACACGTTATGTAAGAATACTGAAGACGCTCCAAGACCCCTTAAGGCCCTCCACACTAGCGACCAAATTCATGTCAAAATATTACGATTTCAAAGAACTTAGCCATACGAAAAGAAAAGGTGATTTTGAATTTTCGCGGTCTGTGTACATTCGATTATCGATTTTTTTTTGTTTGTTATGTTGGTACACATATGTTTATCATATGTTAGCATTATCAGCCATTTTGGATTAGTGGTTTGTTTTTGACAACTGGAAAGGTTAGTCACGTTTTTGTGTGTTCTTCGATTTTTTACTTTTGAAAAAAATGGATTAAAGAATTTGTGTAAAATTTTGCGTTAAAAATGGAATAAAGTGCTCCAACGCACTTAAAATGTTGATTGTGGCATTCGGCGAGTCTACTTTGTTTTTAAAAAGTGGTACAAGCGCTTTACAGAAGGCCGAGAAGATGTTAATGACGATGAGCGTCCTGGAGTTGTGGAAAAACAAATCGTGGATTTTATTCTTTGATCCACTTTTTTTCAAAAGTAAAAAATTGAAGAACACACAAAAACGTGACTAACCTTTCCAGTTGTCAAAAACAAACCACTAATCCAAAATGGCTGATAATGCTAACATAAGATAAACATATGTGTACCAACATAACAAAACAAAAATTCGATAATCGAATGTACACAACCCGCGAAAATTCAAAATTCACCTTTTCTTTTGAACAGGCCATGTAAATCCAAAAAATAAAAAATAAATGCAGCTCTGATATAATAGGCATCGCAGCGATTGTTGAGTCGAACACAGTACTCAAACACATGCATGGCTTGCATACAGCATGGTTCAAAATTGTTAATCAACTTCATAAAAGAAAATTTCTGTGTAATTTAATAAAAGTTTATCAATTGTAAACATCTTCACAATGTATTTTTTGTTACTTTACCCATGTAACAAAATTATTCTATTATTATTAATAAAGATTACATTTTATATAGCGCAAATCAGTGATATTATACTTGGCCCCAATCCCGGGTCAACTGGCTTTTTTTTAAATGTGAACACTGCACTAGAGTCCCAACTGCCCAATCCAGTGGGACTATCACAGCGCCCTTGAGGTGATTTTTCACAAAAACGGCGCTATACAAATTATCCAAATATTATTATTATTATTATTATGGCATTACCAAATGGGATATGTTGTGCAGCCGAAGGAAGTGGAGAGGGAAGGAGACGAGGAAGAGGAGGGTTGGAAAGTACCTGGCTATTCAGATCTGGTCACCAAACACGGCTGTAGCCATTTCAAGCAACGTTTCGATTCTGAATGGTGGTCTTTCACCAGGGCGATATGAGTATCTACCACTCCGGAAAATTACTAAGGGAACATAAAATTAATTTGGATTTTTACTCTTTTCTCTTTTTATTGACAGTACAAAAATACAAAAAGAAAATTATCATTTATAAAAAAAAATTGACAAAACATTTTGTGTTGGCACAATATTTTTTCTACACAGAAACTGCCCAGCTCTTTGTATAGCAAAGGAAAACTCTCTACCTACCCTTATGGCAGTTTGACACCAGCCAAGACACTAGAATTTTATTAATTTTATTACTATATAGCCAACTGTTGATTTGTAGAAGTAATATATTTGTAGAGGTCTTTGAGTGATCAGCGAGAGATCCAAGAAGTAGACGTGATTCCTGATTGCGCAACGATCCCTTTCAGCGAGGTTTCTTTGAAGTACTCTTTGCGATATTATCTTTAAGTGTTCTACTGAATTGTGCACCGTCGGCCTATCAGTTTATTTTGTTTATAAAATATTGTTTAAAGTTATAAGGGAAAACAAACTCAAGTCTCTTCATTTATTCTTGTTTATGTAAATAAATACTAAAGTCTCTGTATCGAACTCTACACTCTCTTTTAAAATAACAAACTCTCACCGTTGTGAAAATATGGATACGAAAAAATCCCTCGAATTCATAGTTCGCAGTACTATTTTAAAAAAAATAGAGACGGCAATATCCACCAACAAAAAATTAGAAGAACAAGTTGAAACAATCCATACAACAGTAATTAATTTAAAAAAAACCTACACCTGGTATAAGGAAGGAAAAATCTTGTCAAGAAAAACGATAAGATTGTATTAATATTAAGAGTGTATACAACGACTTACACAAAGTTTAGAATAAAATCTTAAAACATACCAACCTACTATGGCCTCTCATAAATCTAACTTATCAATCTACCATCTAAACATAAGACCAATCAACAAAAACTTTGACCAATTTCTCATCCACCTTGAACTTACTCAAATCATATCGATGGCTTTACAGTGTAAATTTGTTAACTCCACTTTTGGATGAAAATGACTTAATGATGCAGTTTTGTTGTCTCACTATATAAGCATGTCCTGTACGAATTCAGCGTCTCCAACTTATTACAATAATTCAGAAAAACGTCCCAAGGAAAGTTGACATCTCAATTGAGTCCATAAACCTACTGAACAAAATGTGTAACTCCACAATTTAGTTTGTGAATCTGTCAAAATTTGACGACTTGTCGAGCGCTATTCAAATATTTTGTTAAAAAAGTGAATCTTATTGCTGTAAATACAAATAAAACATTATCAACTTCTAAGTGTAACTCATGAATTTCCTATAAAATTGCTTGAGTTTTTATTAATATTACATGCTAAATTTGCTTTGACTTGTAATGGAATTGCCAATTTTCCATTGAACTCCATTGAACAAAATTAATTTCTATGTGCAATTTTGATAACTCCCAAACTGGCTATAAAATATTAACAAACACTAATATTTGTAATTTTAAATATTATCATTTAGGTCTGCCAAAGCCAATTAGTTTGAGCAGAAGAACAAGTTTTAACAGGAACAACACTTAATTTTTTTTCGCAAAATTGCAAAAGAGATCACGAAAAGATTTTCAATTTTACCTAATAAAATTTATAACGTTGATGAGACATCCATCACAAGGGTTCATAAACCATCCAAGGTTTACGTAGAACGCAGATCCAAACAAGTTAGCCACGTTACTTCTGCAGAACGCGGCCAGATGATTACGATATGTAACTTCAGTGGAACTACTGGAGATAAAGTTCCATCAGTGTTCATTTCAAACACCATATGATTAATAACGCTCCATCTGGTTTATTAGGATTGGCCCATAAATCTGGTCGGATGACATCCAATAACTTTTTGAAAACATTTCATGAAATTTTGAGGAGCCACCAAAGATAATCGAGTGCTGTTGATTTTATATAATCACGACAGCCGTATAAATATTGGTGTTATTGATGAGGCTAAAGCCAATGGTGTAGTTTTGTTGACCTTGCCACACCACTGCAGTCGTAAAATGCAACTACTAGACGTTACCGTCTACTCACCTTTTTAAAAAAAGGTACGACAGGACAGCTGATAGTTGGATGGTTACAAATCCAGGGAAAACATTAATATCTATAATTTGGCAGAGCTGGCTGGAATAGCATTCGACGGAATTACACGCGAGAGGATTACATCAGGATTTATAAAATGTTATATATTTCCATTTAATCCTGAAATATTTACCGACAATGATTTTTTAATGAGCTATGTTAGCGACCAACTGTATCCATCAACCGAACTTGCAGAAGCTGAAACTGTAGTACATCAAAACTTATCTGTATCGGATGTTAGCTTAGTGGCGGAAAACATCGACTCAAATGAAGTCATACCCAGATGTTTCACCTTACCTAAAAGCATGACCGAGGGTAGAAAAAAATGTGGCAAGGTGTTAGGAAGAACTGGAATTCTGACTGATACTCCAGAGGAAACGGAAATTAAAGAAAGATCTATAAAAGCAATCAAATATAAAATTCCTCCCAAAATGCCGTGCAATTGCAAGAAAATTCTTCAATCTTCAGACAGCGAATCTGATTCCCGGGAAGCTATGTCTGAGAAGGACAGTTCCTCAGAGTGGCAAGAAGAAGAAATTATCATTGAACAACTTGACAACGGCTTTGACAATTCACCAACATCAACTGATGTTAATGAATTTATTATCGTTGAATTTACAACAAAAAGTCGATGATTCACTATGCGGGTCAGGTCAATTCATGTGATATTGAAAACAAAACATTTATAGTGAGTTTTTTGCGAAGAAAAATGATTTCTTATATTTTTTGATGAGGCCTTGACAAACTTCATGAAGCAAATCAAATCTAAATTCGAGTCTATTAAAAAGGAGGCGAGAAATTCGAGAGATTTTATTGGCTCACAATACGATGACCTGAATACCAAAATTAACACAGTTGCGAAACTTGTCTCGGAGATAGAATCGCTAAAGAAAGGAGTAAATGAAAAAAAACTGATAATTAAAAACTTCCAAATTCGCCTTGTCAGCCTTGAGCCGTTTACAAATAGGGACTTCCTTCAAGTAGCCGGAAAACTCCTCTGGGAAATGAAACACCTTCGTATCCAACAAGAAATTGGCTTCTACTGTAGGGGTGGAGCTGCTTTTCAACTATATCCTGGAAGCCAAGGGGATTCCCGACCGACGGCCTGGAGCTCCCCCCAAAATTTGTATCCGGTACCAGGCCATTCGCAAAAGGAATCAAATACTGGTAAATAAAATATATATAATATTGACTAGAAGTACTAGAACAATACGCCTCTCACCTATCCACGCACCACCTCCCCTACAACTAAGATTCCAAATTTCTTTGCTCTATACACCCCATCAACACCCACTACACTAAGTATGCTTCATTTTTGGCAGTGAAAGACGATAGCATCCATAAATTATGAGACTTTGTAGAATCAATGTGTAAAAACTTTAACTTGTAGTAAGTAAGTGAAGAACTTCCACAGCAACTAGGTGTTTCCGCTAAGGCGATGGTGTCATTGCTGGCTGACTATTTAGGGAAAGGTCATGTTATTTACACCAGCAACTGGTACACGAGTCCAGCATTGTTTCATCTGCAAAGTAACCAAACCAGGGCCTGCGAGACAGAAGACTAGAAATAACTTGCTGGTGTTTTGTAGAATGTGCAAGGAAAACCATAAAATGGTACAAAAAATCGCACTTTGTACAATTAACGCGATGTAAAAAATAAAACGTTCTCTTACTCGATTTTTAATTTGAAGTAATTGTAGATATATCTGTGATCGAACCACTCAAACATTTGCCTAGTGGTCTAACGTATGTAATCAGAATAATATCAGTAGCGTCAGACGGTTTGAACTGGTAGGACGTGCGTTATTGGTGACCACCACGACGCACGGCAAATTCTAGTTTAAACTCATTCCGTCTTACTTATTAGATTTGCTTAAGCGCCTCCTAAGCATTCGTATAGTTAGTCCGGGAGTAGAGCTTTACACGACTACCGTAAAAATCTTTACTTATAAAAATATTTAAGCCGAGCATAACTATTCCGATGGTTCAACAGTTATGATTTTTTTTTACTGGCATCACTTTGCTCCAAACCTGAAAATCGCGGTAACTTTCGCATTTTGCATCCCGTTGCTAACTTCACGTTTGTTCAGATGTCATAATATTATTGCCGCGCACAATGGCTAACAATGATAACAGTGTTCAAATTAACATGAAAAGCCAAAAGAAGATGATAAGAAACAAGAATTGGGGTGACGTTGAAAAGGTTTGTTGGTCTTTCATCTTGGCTGTAATGTTTTCTTATGTTTGTTTGAAATTAGTGCCTATATTTATTTGATGATGCTTGTTTTTGTTCAAGGCGTTGTTAAGACAGTGCGTAATGGAGAATCTCCATATTGTGGAAGACAAGAGCTCTAAAACCAACAACTTAAATGCCAAGAGAGAAGCTTGGAAATCTATTTGGATAAAGTGAGTTAACCGACAGTACAGTATATTAGGTTTAGTATTCGACACGCGGTTACATTATGATAATGGTCATTGTGGTATGCCACTTCATTAATGATGTACTATTTTTTCAGATTCAATGCGTTAAACTTTAGCGACAGAGACCTAAGCCAACTTCAAGGACAGTGGAAGACAATGAAGTTGGCATGTAAGTCCAAAGTTAGCCACTACAGGAGAGAGGTGACAGCGACAGGCGGTGGGCCGAAACCGGCGAGTCCATCGCAAGAGGACTACGACCTCATTGAAATGCTGCCGAACGAATTTACCGTTGACGAAAACGTATTAGACAGTGATGCAATTTTCCAAAACCAATCCAAGGTTAATATCCTAACATTTGCTTTTAAATAATATTCTTTATGGCATCATTTAAAAAATATATATATGTATGTCTATTCACATAGGAGTTCTAACTGTCCGAATCCAGTGGAACTATGGCATCCCTAATTAGGGTATGTTATGAGGCTAAAGTTAGTGGAGATTACTTTATAAAAGTTGTAAAAGCTTGCTTTAAGCCTGCACATGAATTAGTTAATGGTTTGTTATATTATTACAGAAGGAATCATCTGAGAAAAAATGCGGGAAATTTTACTTGATCCCGTTTACAAACTTAATAAAAACGACCCCACTACATATCTAGAAAAAACAACAAAAAGTAAAATCATGTCCTCTAAACTCGGTGATGATCTCAAGAAGATGCTTATCCCTAGAGAAAAGTCATCACGTTGTCCTAAAATGTATGGTCTTCCAAAGATTCACAAACCCAACGCGCCTCTCAGGCCTATTGTTAGCTCGTGTGGTTCGCCCACCCAGATATTAGCAAAATTTCTTGCCCAACGCTTTCAGCCTTTTGTTGAGAAAGCGGATTCTTACGTGCGTAATGCTGAGCATTTTATTTCAACAATCTCTAATATAAATTTGAACAAGGGTGACATTTTAGTTAGCTTCGATGTAGTCTCTTTGTTCACAAAAAAATACCAATCAATGAAGCATTAGAATTAATTAAATCAAAATTAGACATTCCCACTGATTTTATCACTCTGACGGAACATTGCCTTAAAAATACCTATTTTCAATTTGAGGGACGAATATATAAACAAATTCAAGGGGCCCCGATGGGCTCACCCCTCAGCCCCGTAATCGCTAATATTTACATGATGTACTTTGAAATAAAGGCATTAGAGAGTGCTCCTTTGAAACCTTCACTATGGCGTCGCTATGCAGATGATACTTTCATTATTTGGCAACATGGAACTGAAGAATTAAATAACTTCCTTATTCATTTGAATAGTATCCATGAAGATATTAAATTTACCATGGAAATCGAAGAAAATGATTGTCTCCCATTTCTCGATATTTTAGTTAAAAGAAAAAAGAACGGCAGCCTTGGCCATACCGTATATCGTAAACCGACACATACAAATAGATACTTAAACGCCAACTCAAATCATAACCCATCTCAGTTGTCATCAGTTATAAATACCCTAGTTACCCGATCAAAACGACTAGCGGACAAAGATAATATTCATGAAGAACTAGGTCTTCTTAGTAGTGCTCTTCAAGCAATCGGCTTCTCCAAATATTTAATAGACAAATCCATAAATAAACACAAAAAAACTATTCCTGAAACGGAAGAAGAACCCTTTTCTATAGCAATTCTCCCATTCATCAAAGGTTCGACAGATAAAATCAGTCGAATCCTCAAAAGCAATAAAATCAAAACTATTTATAAATCAGAAAATAAAATCTCGTCACTATTAAGAAGTCCGAAGGACCACATTCCACTTGAGTCACATGGTATTTATAAAATACCTTGTGGGGCATGTGAAAAGGTGTATATTGGACGTTGCAATAGAAAAATATCATGTAGAATTGCAGAACATAAAGTAGATGTCACTAATAAACGCTTAACTTCATCCATAGTTCAACACGTCCTTAATGAAGGTCATAAAATAGACTTTAATAATACAACAACAATAGCTAGCATATACAATGAACCAAAAAGAATTTACCGCGAAGCAATAGAAATTTATAAACATAAAAATAATATGAATACTAGAAATGACTCAATCAGAATTCCCAACACCTGGAGAGTCTTAATCGATAAAAATCCCCCAAAAACGGCATTTCCAAAGTTACCAGTAGTGTCTCCAATTAGCTTAACCAATCAGGTATCTACTGCCGGCCCCGCCACCACCCCCTCCACCATCAATCACTTTCAACCCGGGTACTTCGTTCGAGACATAAGTAGTGACTTGCACTCACTTAAGTTTTAGCTTCTGGACCAAACAGACGTGCGAAAGCTATCAGTTTGAGACAGAAACTCAAGACATAAGGCCTCTGAAGATGGACAGTGTGATCTGTCCGAAACGTCAGGAGTTAAAAAGTCCTTTTAAGGACTACGTTACGCGGGTAAACCGAGAAAATTGTTCTACATATTTATATATATATGTAATAGTTTAAAGAACATTATATACTGTTTATTTTATATAAATAAAAATTATTGAAAAAAAAATATATATATGTATATATATGAATATATAAACAAAACCTAATAGGTTTAACCTAACCTAACCTGATAGGTTCGGATTGGATGGTGCTAAACGTAATGATGGGAGAATATCATTTTTTTTAAATCTTCTTATGGTTATTTCACCACCTCGCAGTAAGCTGTCGATAAGCACTGGTTGTAGAGTAACTACTCCACACTTAAACTCACGATTTACTGCTAGTTAGATACATAACTGATTCAAAATGGCACTGAAATGTTCTAACAATTGGTGAAGTGAGCTAAGTTTTCTGTTTCCAAGACAAAGTGTTGATTTTTTATGAATAATTATGGAAATGATAGAATTTCTAAATATTCCATCAGTTCCATAAAGAGGCCATGGTAAAAGTACAGAGACCTCGTGTTTTCAGAGCCAGAAATCAACATCATTCAAAAAATTGGTCAACATTTCGTTTGACCAAAAATGCTGTCAATGAAATCCACAACAGAATCTGTCCAAGGAGCACCCAATGTGTAATGAATACGCCTTTAAAATATTTTATGGAATATTCACTATGCAAAAGTGCTTATATCAAATTAATGATTGGACTCATATTTTATCAAAGATATTATTTTTTTCAACCTTTTCTAGGCCTATGGTATTTTAATTGGGATTTAACACGTGTTGAACTAAATTGTTTAGTCACACTTACGATGAATTCTACGAGTTAGTAGGCCCTGAGCAGTGTGTGCGGGCGGATTGGGTGTAAATCCAACCACCGCCCACAACACGGAAGTGCATTCATATTTGCCCTTCTGATCAGTCCCTACAATATTTCTAAATGTTCCCAAATATCTGTCCACCGCCTTCCGAGTACAGAGGAGACTCGGCCATGCGGAGGCATTCCGAATGGAAGCTGAACTTAAACATAGCCTTAAGACTTTATAAAATATCACTTCTTTCTTTCTTAAAAGACTTCAAATTGAACTAAACCAATGGGTTTTGACGGAAATAGCATTACATAGAGTTTTGTGTATAATTTATTCAAATGCAAGTCCTTGTGTTTTAAGGGCTATACAAGTGATGAGTGATTTACAAAAAGATTTGTATTTACACATCCAAAAAACATCAGTGCTGTCATTCTCATAATGCTGCAAAAACACTTCTCAGACGCTGATCCGCGAATTATATTCATTATAGAACAAATTAAGTATGTCGCTACCCGCTATTATCAAGTTGATGGAAATGTAATGGAAATCACATCATCCACCGTAATGTAAGGAGGCAGACTCACCGAGAAAATGGCCGCACTTAGCAATAACACTTATGTCTCAAAGGAAGAGCCAAAATGGCACCGACAAGGGGGCAATTTTCAATCACGCATTGTTTTCAAATGCTATCATTTTTTACGAGTGGCAAGAGAAAACCTCACGCAGCCACCTACAAAGGGGAAGTGGCTCAGTAAGTCATATTCGGACGTCACGAATCAACAACGGCTCCAAAGTGGGCAATTTTGCAAACGATTTGTTCGAAATAAAAACATTACTCGTCGGTAGTGCGGAATCTTCCAATTATATTTGTACCTGAGTGAGCAAGCATCATAACGTTAATGCGTCAGTTCTCAAATTAACATTTTGGTGTACCGTGCTTTTAAGTTGTATTATTATTTATTATTGATTTTTGGTTATTGATTTTGCTTTACATTGGATTCTTTACTGCTTTAATTTGAATACCTACATAACTTTATTAATTTGTGAAGACGTCTAGCGTTTCCCGAAAGAAACGTAGTTGTAACTTCTGCTCAAAAATACTTTCGGTTAACGGTGGCAACACATTTAATCTCACCCGCCATTGGAAAAGGTATCATCCCTCGGCGACTATCGGGTCGGTAGGCAATCCATCAAGATCTTCTTCTACTATCTAGCCTAATGCGAGAATACACCGATAGTATCTATGTCTGCACTTACACCTACTTGTTCATCAGGAATCAGAGTTGATTTTATTAGTACTGCATCAGGATCAGAATCACGCAACCTTCTGCAGAGCTAGCTCGTCACCTACTTCCATCAACGAACCACTGGCAAAAAAAGGAGAATTAGACCTGTCACTGATAAAGATTATTATCAAGAATAATCTCCAGTTAGTCGAAAACTCTTTTTCAAAAGATTTTATCGGTAAGTTGTGCCCGGCGTACAAAACACCTTGTCGGAAAACTTTGTCAATTGTTTTAATTCCTCAGCTCTAAAACATGGAGATAGAACTGCTGAGAAATTAATTAGAGGGCGCAACAGCTGTTTGCATCACAACTGACAGTTGGACGTCATTAACCAACTACGGCTACGTTGCTATCACAGCTCACTACATTGTAGACAGTGAACTTCAGTCCTGTCTCCTGAAGTGTTTTAAAGTAACGAAAAAAAAAAGTAGCTGCAGCTAGGTTGACCGGTTAGCCCCATGTCTTGTTTTTTGCCCACACAATGAATCTTCTCGCGCAGACAGCGATTGGTGAAATTGGAGAGACAAGGGGCAAAGTAAAAAAAATTATTGACTTTTTTAAAAGAAGTCCCCAAGCTCTCCAAAAACTGAAAGACATGAAGACTCAGATGAACCTAACACCCCTGTCATTAAAACAGGATGTCGTCACAAGGTGGAACAGCATGTACGACTGAAGGTGTTAGAAGTTAAGGAATCCATGTCTGTCATCGCCATTAATTACCAAAATATTGAAAATATGAACTCCAATGACATTTCTGTCTTAACCGCGGCATGTGAACTTCTTGAAATTTTCAAGGACATAAGTAGCGAAAGGCATGTCACTATTTCCAAAGTGATTCTTCTAAGCAACGCAATGCGAAGTTGGTGCCCTTTGTATGCCAACAAATTCCAAATACCTGCTTCCGTTACAAACATGGCCAGTAGACTTTTCCTCGATTTAAACCGAAGTCTTAAAAGCATCGAGGACAATTGTTATGGCCGAAGCAACATTGTTAAACCCTCGTTTTAAGAGACTTGGATTTATTCATGATGCAGCATTGGTTTCTGCGAAACAGAGGCTGATTTCTAAAATTCAAATTATCTACCTGTATTAGATGTTAGTCCAAAATGTCAAATACGTTGACGCAACATGTTTTTTGTAAAAAAATGGCCACAACTGTTTTCTATGATTCGGACAAACAGTTTGTCGTCAAACGACGGTTATCTATGGTTCTGTAAAAACATTCGGTCGCCCGTTCTATCGTATGTTAACAAGCACGGGTGTGAATGAGAAAGATAGGTTGCAGCCAAAAAACACTATCTTACCCTCTCACACTAACGTTATAATAATAAGTGTGATTGAGACGCGCCTGTTGTTTCTAGCTTAACGTGTCACACTTAAGGCCCATTACGAACAAAGAGCGAGAAGTAAATACAAAGAGCGAGAAGTGGGCTCGCCTAAGAGATGTCAATCAACATGTGGGATTAGAATGCACTTGACAGTACAGATGGGGGGACAGCGTCCCCAAGCCTCTACCCTAACTGTCAGGATTCTACCCCCGTAAAGACTAAAACCCACAATACTATTATTCAGTTATTGTTATGTTACGATATGTTCATAAACATTAACTTTAAGCCCTGTCTGTTAATATATTTAGGTACTCAACCTAATATTAAAACCATTCATTTTTTTATTTACGGGCAACCCCAAAAGGGGAGGAGAATCTGAGAAAAGGTCTACCCGGCGTCTCGCGTGCGGTGACCGGCTCTCTTGGTTTTAGAACATCTTACCGAATGGACGCGCTCATCACTGAGCTACCAGGTCCTCCCGTACAAACATCAAGCCAAATCTGCGAATCTAGCCCACGCATCGAGCCACATCTGCGAATCCAGCCTACAATGCCACCAACTTCTGCCACGCGGCGGTCCAGGGTATCGTTAACTTCAATTTGATTAAAATAATGCCCCAGCTTCAGTAAAGTAACTTTCCACGGTGTCCACAAGAAATTAAAGCTTTACCTAGAAGCGTAAATTCATTCGCTAAATATAAGCCTTTCACCGAAGCCACCTTCTTAAGCAAAAGAGAAAGAGCTTTTTATTTCTATATTTCCTTCTTCCTTCCCCTACCAAAAAGAAGGTCAAGTTTCTCAACTCTAAACCAACGAACTTCAAACACGATAACGCTCTCCGAAAAAGCTAGCATGGCGTAAGTATTTTATTAAAAATAATTAAAGGTCCTATTCAGGGCCTGAGTCCACTGATTCGTATCATTATTGATACTATTATTACACCTATTCGTGCTAAAAGTATAATTGCCGAAATGCGTAATTAAACCTGTCAATATTCATAAGAGTTATATTTTCACGTTTATAAAATAATGCTGTTTTACCTTCAATGGTTTAATACCTTCAGTGAACTTGTTTATTTTACAAAACGAGTCTTGATCAAAACTAAACATGCAATGGCTAGTCTGTTGAAAGTTTAAATTACGGCTATTATCGCAAACACCTGTTTCCTATGAACGAATAGTGTTATATAATACTATAAATTCGATCAACGGCGATTTTGAATTCTCCTGCCTATCAAAATCTATTTATTATGGCATTATTTTTCGTTAATTGGCCCCCTGAAAAACCAAAAGGTGGCGAGGAGCGGTCACAAGCGCAACCGTAACGGGCGAGAGTCAGTCAAGATTCAACAGCCGATCAAGGCTGGGAGGTAGTTAAACTGAGTCAATGGTGTTTTGCTGCTATTGTGAAATAGGCTGAAATTACGACATTGTAAAATCTCCTAAATTGACCTTCTAATACATTTATTTTTGGTAAAATTATATGTTATTAATTGAATTTCTTTACTCTTACTGTAAAAGCCCAATGGGCGTTTATCAAAATAAATAAATATTTGGTCATTCTGTATTAGTGTTAAAACGAACTCTGCACAAATACTTCAGTGAAATATACGAGTCTACCACACAATAGTGAATATATATATATATATTTCTTTTCTATGCTTTTATATGTATTATTGTAATTTTTATATTGCATTTTGTATTTACCACTGGTTATATATATATATATATATATATATATTTTTGATTTTTTCAAGAAGCATGTACTTTTTTGTTTTATTTTTGAATGTATCATATAATGCTTTACCTGTCAACATCAATATATTGTACAAATTTGTTGTAAAAGCGCACTAGGGCATTAATAAATAAATAAATTACAATTCCCGCAGCAGACATCGATGAGCGAATTAGCTCAGTTTTTCCGCTGGTATCCCGCCGGGGCTGCGGGACTGAACTCAGGGCGGCCGAGCACGCAGTTTCCATGCGTTTTCCAGTATCGGTGATAAATGAACAATTTTGTATAATTTAATTTTGTAGAGAGCATTTCCGAGAGTTTATTATTATTAAAATTCCTAAAACCCTGTCCAGTATGGGCCCCTTTTATAACTCCCAACTTTAAGTCAGAAGGTTCTCTCTAAATCAACATAAACGAATTTCAAACACGACAAACCCCCCTTTTCGCTAGAGCTACCGGGAGGGCAATGAATAGGTAAGTGGATCTGTAAGGACCACGAGTTTTCTGTTATTATCTTTGGCGCATGTTTAAAGTTGGCGGGCTTTTCCGTACCTCTAACAATACATTGCTTATTATTCGTATAGCTAACCTAACAGTGTAACAATAGCTCATGCCGACAGACGTCTTGTTTTGCCTTCGCAAAAAAAGGGTTTGCAAGACAACCAATCACCTTTTGCGAAAACCAGTTCAACAGAAGTTATTGAAATAAAAAAGACATTGACACAAACGAGGCTGGCAATTGTCTCACAATTACCCACACCATTAGATAGGTATCATGGGTCACTAGCAAAAAAGGGTTTGCGTGACAACTGCCATTTGCAAAAAACAGTGTTTGCATGACAACCGAGTTACCTTGGCAATAAAAAAGAGTTGGTATGACAACCAATCGCTTTCACAAAAATATGAAAAAGCATTACTAATAATATCTACCACTCTTGAAGGAGTATTTGAACATATTCAGGAGGCATCGTGCAGCCTCGGGGTATTCCCTTCAGCACACGTACTGCCGAACCAGAGCTCTCATGAATTTGGCCTTTCTGCTGTTGGCCGCTTCCCTCTGGATCTCCTCGTTGTTATTAGAGTTCAGCTCCAACATCCCCATGACCCTCACAGCCAGCTGTTTGCGATGAGTCTCTCCTCGCTTGTGATGCAAGTTGATCAGGTATTCCAGAATGGCCGTATCCCAGATACAGCCGTAGTAGCTGTCCATCGCGTCGGCGCAAAGATGCGACATTTCCGCCAAGCATTTAAAGGCGAGCACGTAATCCGTTTCTTCCAGAAATTGACACAAGACGGCAGCTTGGGTAGGACAATTAAGCTGTGTACAGCATTTGATCATGCGTTTGAAAATGGTGTGATCTTCCACGGATTGTTTGGAAAGCGGTTGAGCGAAATGGTCTGAAGCTATAGTCAAGGCACTGAGGTATTGCTTCATGGCTGCGGAGTAATGTCCCCCGACCAGACACATGTCTCCGAGGAGTTTGATCCAAGACATGTTGTCTGGATAGTATAAAAGAGCTTGCGTCACGAGTTGGTGAAGAGTGTCTGAAACAGCTATGGAACTAAACAAGTTAGTGCTCGGGACTGAAGAAGGCCAGAGATTAATGTACTCCATGCTGAGGTCCATGTTGGAGTCGTCCTTGAGGATGTTGAAGAGTCGTGCCAGGAGGGAGATGACTACAGACAGGACGGTGGGGTCGCGCAGTTTAGAGAAGAAGGAGACCATGCCGTCTCGCATCTTGGTGTTGACTTGGAGCGAGTCTCGGTTGGGCCCGCTGCTGGCGTCGCCCTGGTTGCCGCTGTTGTTCCGCTTTACACCGGCACCGCCGTAGTAGTTGGTGGCGAATATGGGCAACACTGCAAAAAAATCACATTAATGATAATCTAAATTAAAGTAAACACATAAAAAATTTCATGGACATCTTAGAGCCATAGAGTTTAAGCTATTGAAAAAAACTGTTATTCATAGAAACCACTGAAGAGATCAACTGATAGAAGTGTGATGTGGGTGGGTCTGGTGTGCCTGAAGTATTGTCAATTTGCACTTCATTTATTAGTATTATTAAGTGAGTGTACCTGTGGTTCCAGTTACCGGTGACCGGCGAGGAACCGGTTCCTTTTAACCGGGACAGGAATATCGACCATCTCTACAATTTACCTAGCCCATCTGGGGGTCTAGGAGTCGAAAGGTCTTAAGTAAATTGGTGACATCAGTTTTCTTTAAAATTGATATAGATCACATTTCTAAAATTTTCTATTCAGTGGTTAAAGTTAACGGCAAGGTGTTTATTCAGTTGTGCGTTACATACCCATGTCCCAGAGGTCCTTGGGGGCCCGCTTGCCGGCGCGGGTACGCGTGAGCTGCTGGCAGGCCGTGGCTAGGGCCTCTGCTGGCCCTGAGGCCCTGGCACCCCCCTCTGACAGGGCGGCCCACTCGCCGCAATTCAGCAGCAGCATGTAGCACATCTCTCGGATCTGCACACACAACAAGCAACATTGCACTAATTGAGTGAAGAAAATTGAGATAGTTGCAAACGTGTACTAGAGATGGTAAAAGAAGAAAATTCCAATATCTTGGTCACGGCAAGATTTCCCGATTCTTACCTCGATCCGTGGAACTACTCCGTCTGCCGACTGCACCGCGGCCAGACACATGTTGCACCTGGGGACCAGGGACGGCATACTGGTCTTATAGTTCTTCCAGTCTGCCAAAACCTATGTAAAACAAATTCAATCACAAAAAAATACATATAAGAAGTTGGGATAGAAATACTGGTCGAGATGACTTTCAAAGAGAATAAAGCCCTTTGGATGCATAAATCGACTCAAGTTGAATGATTTTATTTCCTCTTTTGACACGTTTACGTAATCGTATTGATGGGGGGTTTTAATGTAAACCCGAACAAGAGTTTTGTGGGATATCTCAAAATTACTGAAATATTATGAATATACTTCTCTCAGTATTACAAAAAACAAATTACCTAACATCATGTCATGAAAACGCTTTATTCTTTGTTATTCTTTTGTTAAAAAGAAAGACAAACATTCCGGGGTTACGAATAACCAACCAGACAATATATGAAAAACTCCTACTGCCATCATAATAAGCGGGAAGATGTTGCTTGTACAATATTGAAAGACTTAGCTCGTAGAGGAATTAAACCCACAATGTCAGGGTGGGAATCCTACGTGTTCGTCCAATCAGCTACTAACCGGTCAAAATAAAAAAAAACGGTCGCTTTAATAAGCAAGATCAAACGGGGTAACTACAACACTCCTCTTCAGATTGTAATTTAGATTTTTACTTTCAGGTGCGGAAAGGTTGAACGACTATGGTATACGGTTTGAAAAAACATTACAGTTGAATGTGAAATTCGATGAAAGTCGCATATAAGTCGTCCCAACAATTTGTAAATGCGCTTTTTGTAGTATCGGTATTGCCAAAGGGAAGGGAGTAACAATTTCGACCAAGAATGTCGAAAAAAATTATGTTCATATGTCAACAAATTTAGGGAAGCTGTTCGAAACGATTCTCTTAAGGATCAATTCCATTATGCGAGTAATCAAAACCCTACTTGCATGCAAGTGCTGCTGCAAGTTGAGGTTTCTACTGTGCAAGCTACTAGTAACTTGCAGTTGGCACACAAGCTACAATTTGCGGATATAGCAGAGTCACACCCTGCTATGCAGTTGTCAAATTGAACAAAGGTATTCAATTCGATTATTTTCAACTAACAGTTTCCCAAGTGGGTTTGGTGGAGGCGTCGCTAGGGTTCCTCAACGATTTCCAAATTTCCAAAGACAGATGGTGTTACTTATAGTTCAGTAAAATAATAACTTAACATTTTTTTAAATAACTGCCAATAAGATGATAGCCGCCTACCTGTGTGATCTGAGAGAGCAGTGCCTCCCAGCCGACCAGCTTGTAGAGTTTGTACATGGTGGGATTGTTGCCCGTGCTCAGACTCAGCTGGTTCTTGGCTTCAGACTCCAGGATCAGGAGCAGCTCGATGGCCAACTCGTGGGCGCCCGTCTCCGCGTGCTGCCGAGCCTTGCCCAGCAGAATGTATGTGAAGTCCTGACAACATTGACAAACAATATGGTCAAACTATTAGTGACCATTATCTAATCATTAAGAGAGATGAAATCAGGGGAATTGTCAGATACAACATGAAAATTAAATTTGGGGAATTATCACAACCAAGAATAGAGATGAAATTGGGGAAACTGTCAGAAACAAGAGAGATAAAATCAGGGGAAATGTCAGATACAATATGAGAACTAAATTTGGGGATTGTCAGAACCAAGAAGAGATATGAAATTGGGGTAACTGTAAGAAACAAGAAGAGAGATGAAATTGGGGTAACTGTCAGAAACAAGAGGAGAGATAAAATCAGTGGAATTGTTAGATACAACATGAAAACAAAATTTGGGGGGTTGTCAGAACCAAGAAGAGTGGTGAAATCATAAGAATTGTTGAAAATAAAATTGACGTTAAAACTCGAGGCATTGTTAACATGAGAACTATATTTGGGGAATTGTCAGAACCAAGAAAAGAGATGAAATTAGGGAGAAATTGTCATAAACAAAATGGGTTTTAAAACTTGTTGAAAGAAGACATTGTCAGAACAAAAATTAAAGAATGAAAGCTGAGGGAATTTTCAGAAACAAAATGGTAATGTTGTAATGGTAGATATTTGGGGAATTATAAGAAGTAAATAAGTATTGAAACTGGGAATTATCAGAAAGAAAATGGTAGTTGATATTAGGGGAAATGTCTGAAGCGAAATCTGTGAAATCTGATAAAACTGATAAAGATGTCAATAGAGAAAAAAGAAACAGTTAAATGCAATAATGATTGCAAAGATAGTACATAATCACGCATATTTTTAATATTGTTATATCTGTTACCTGCAAGAAGGATCGTGGCAGCGACATGACTACACTTTGAATGGGCGCCGGTAGTTTCCACTGAGGATTGACCATCCACAACGGCTGCACCGGGTTGGTCCTGGCCAGGTCCACCAGGCACTCCCGGATCCTGTCCGCCGTCGTGGCATCCATCAGCTGCTGTCGGAGACAGCCCATCTCCAACTCGGGCACTCCTCGGGTGTTGAAATCCGGAGTGTGCCAATCCGTCGTGAGCAATTCTAATGGGAGTTCTTCGGGACTATTCAAATCCAAATCCCTGTACATATCCTCCAGTTCTTCGGAGCCGAAGACTTGTATCTTACTCGGAGCCAGAAATTTATTGATCTCGTCCGGTAAAACGGCATGTTCCGACGCAGCCAGGTGCAGTAAGAAGTGTTTGATCTTCTTCGTGTCGGCGTCTGACAGTGTTTTCGACGTCAGCACGGGCGTGAAGGCCCAGAACAGCGTTTCTACAAACTTGGGACCGAGGTTTCGCAAGCGCTTGTTGAAGTCCATGTGCGCCGACGGGAGGTTTCCCTCGAGGACGGAGCGAACGGCGTTTAACGCGGCCACCTTGTTGAGGAGGTCTCGCGATATGGTAAATAATCCACTTGATGATGATCCTGGGGACGAAAAAAAAAATTGGAAATCAATAAAAGGTTTTCACATAAAGAGGGCTGACTTAAAATATCATTTTAAGAAATAAATTATTGAAGAATTTTATTGCAATGCAAGGGGGTAAGGTAATTATTATCATAACGCCTCCAGACTGAGTTACAACTAAATAAAGGTGTTAGTATAATTTACCACAGCTCCCATTCAAAGAATAAAATGCTTCGACAAAAAGATGATTGCCAACTGACCTTGTATATCGAGCTCCACCACTAAGCGATGCACCAAAGGGATCTCTCTCTTCAGGTTGTCTTCCTGCAGCACGGCAATCAGGTTAGAATAATTATTGGATATCGCTTCCTGCAGATCGTGCAGCAGTCCATTCTCCTCCTGCAGTATATTCAAAGCCTTCATATACCCGAAGATCTCGGCCTCTGTGACGCTGGCGTATTCCATCCTGACCCAATCCAAGTCGGGATAGTTCTTGGTCAACTTGTCCTTGTGTTCGTTGCACATCAAGATGTGTTTCCTCGCGAGGTCGAACTGCCCGTAGAAGAAGTAATTGGAGCACAGGTCGTAGTTGATCTGCATGAGGAATTCGTGGTCGCTGATGGTGCACTCTCCCGCTTCCCAGTCGTGGGTGAGTTCGGAGCAATCTTCGGTCAACGTGACGAAGGAGTCGGCCGTGGGGATCTTCAGCTGCTCCGTGCATAGTCGCTTCTCGGTCAGCTCGGTGAGGAATATGAGACTGTACTTCCGCCAGTCTTCAGACTGGCGGACCAATTGCTCAAAGGAGAGCTGGGCAAATTCCGGCGACATCACACCTCTGAAAAAGTGTTTATTTAAATAAGAATCAAATTTCTAAAGGTATTTCCACTAAAAATAAATATGTACCCTTTTTAAAAAATCAATCTGGAGGAAGAAAATAATTAGTTTTCCTTATATTTTATAAGCTTGAAACACGATGTAAATTATTACACAGTATTTCGTGCAACGTATCGCCAGTGTAAAAACAGAATTGAGTATATCCCAGTTTGGTTTTATATTATTTCACACTTATAAAGTTTATATCCTTGTAAATACCGCTGCATGTTTCATTTATAAAATAATACTGTGTAAATAATATACAATTTAAATAAAAAATAATTTTGTTTTAAGCCACTTTATTTATACACATATAACAATTCGACCGGTTTCGGTTAGACTTAACCTTCATCAGGAACGTATAAGTATAAACTAAGATTAAATATAGAGTAATACAGTAGACAAAGAAATTAGTGAAAGAGACAAAACATTAATATAAACAGGACAAAGCATCAGAGAGGGGGTGGTAATGGAGTAGGTAGAGAGGTAGGGGGATGGGAAGAGGAGAAGGGGAACATTCTTAAAATCGGACTTTTAGTTAATTCTAATTGTTTGTTTAAAATTTGGCAATTATTATTATTATTTGATTTTGAAATTTCCATTACCACCCCCTCTCTGATGCTTTGTCCTGTTTATATTAATGTTTTGTCTCTTTCACTAATTTCTTTGTCTACTGTATTACTCTATATTTAATCTTAGTTTATACTTATAAGCTCCTGATGAAGGTTAAGTCTAACCGAAACCGGTCGAATTGTTATATGTGTATAAATAAAGTGGCTTAAAACAAAATTATTTTTTATTTAAATTATAATGTCAAGCTACAAAGTGTTTGCTTCCTTCGATAATAAATAATATACACATAAATATCAATTATGAACAAATTTGACTTACTTAAAGGTTTACGGAAGGTATTACTTACGTAACTCAGGGAGTTACTGTAATATAATACGTATACCTATGATTAAGAAACATATTTCACAAGTGGATTTATTTGAGTGACAAAAGGTAACTCTTGGATGTTCCTTGAATCAGTGTTTCCTATGTCATTGTTTTTAATATGATACGTTGCAGTTTGCTGTGACAGATCGGCGCTGTGAGGTGTTCAGCATAATCTAATTGACCGGTTAGTTGGTCTAGCGGTCCAAAGCTGCGGGTTTCCCAGGCTTTGCGTTTTCAAACCTCTGCTAGTCCAAGTCCTCCGTGATTGCACAAGCAACTATACAATAAAATAGATCGGCACTCTGAGACTGAGGGTTAGGGGATCTGTACTTACAAATTGATAATCTCCTGCTTGGGCTGTCTTGTCAGTAACGCCCTGTTGACGAGAAAGCGCAGTAGCCAACGGTGGTACAGCACCATGGAGAACCTCACACCGCCCCGCCGCAAAACCTCCTCACTCACCAGCTGGCGGAAATGCAATTTAGTGTTAGGGGATATGTTTAATACAGACAAAAATATGTATTTACAAATCTAAACTAACCAACCATCATGTAGGGGTAGGCAGAGAGCTCGCTTAATTTACATTCATACATACTCTTTTGTTATTCTCAGTATATCAATCGATCGTGCCATGTCTTGCTCCCCGAGCATCCCCAACTCCTTCCACAATTCACTTGCGAGTCATATATTCTCCTTTCTGGATTCATCTGCTCTACATGTTGAAACAATATAAGCGTTCCATTGTTAATATTATTCATTACACTTACATCAATCTATTAAAAAGTTATCAAAGATAGCAAGGTTAGAAGTCCACAATGGAGTTCTGATACCAACTATGTATGGCAGTGAGGAACGGAACTGGCAGAGGAAGGACCAACGTAGACTGAATATGGTGCAAATGAGATATCCCTTAGGCATATGGATGATAAAACCTTGGCGGACAATCTAATAAAAAGGAAGAAATAATATTATTACCCTTTTTATACAAATTTGTGATAAATCACATTCTTCGGATTTTTAATAAAGAAAGTAAAATTCTGATTGAGACACAACAAAATTTCAAATTTTAACGCTCCGCATCAAGGTGTAACTGTGTTCGCCGTACGCACGCACTTCACTTATCGGAATAACTAATGTCAAACAGTTTTTAAAGTTGTTTCCTATATTTTCGTTTATTTAAATATTGGCAGTGGTTTATTACTGGTCTTATGTAAATCGGTGAGATATTTTTTTCTTTCAAATCTGTTTAGATCACACTTTTAGGGATTTTTTCTTCGATGGATTGAATGCTCTAGTTTTTTTTAATGCAATTTGTCTTAACCCTTCGCTTGTCAGTGTAAATAGAGTAGTGATTTGTCGCAATGTATCTGACAAATACATTGAGTTTGAGGCATATTATAAGAAACATTATTTTATCGAAGGAAGCAATCACTTAGTAGCTTGACATTATAATTTAAATAAAAAATATTTTAGTTTTAAGCTACTTTATTTATACACATATAACAATTCGACGGTTTACGGTTTTTCAGGAACGTATATATATAAACTATATATATATAAGCTCCTGAAGAAGGTTAAGTTTAACCTAAACCGGTCGAATTGTTATATGTGTATAAATAAAGAAACATTATTATTTTTTTCAACAAGTTTCAACATAAATATCAGTTTTAAATAACAACACATAGGTATTCTGTATATTTTAATCATATTAGGGAGGGGAGCAGCTAGTCCAGAATATTCCTTGTCGATTAAATTTAGGAACATACACCCCTTGTATACAGAGGATACATTACGACAAGTGAAGGGTTTAACTGTTGGATAAATGACTGGAAAAATGAAAGAGGATTGACCAGAAGATCTAGTCCCCCAACGGGGCGATGCACTCCGAGGGTGGCTCACCTGCGGAGGTATGGAGTAACTCCCATCCGTGGCCATGTACACCAGATCCTGCATCAGCTGGAACTGGATGTGGGGAGGCAGCTTTGTTTCCAATATGTCTGCAAATATTACATCAGTCAAGTATTAAACACTTCTCAATCTTCTCCCCACTCCATTCAGCCTCGCAACATACCCTGATTGGGGATGGAGCGTTGGGATTCTTGACAATCTCAAAAAAATATCTATTAACTAAAACATTTAGTTGACTGTAGCTTGCAGGTGTGCATGTCAATAGAGAAAGATCGAAGATACTTTTCTTCGTAATAATCTTACTAGAGTGTGTGGGAAAAGAACGTTGACTGTTCCGAGATGCATAACCAATCTCACATTAGGAAAGCCTCTCAGAAAAAATATTGTAGTCATAAAATAAATTTACATCTGAAATCGAGATTTTCAACCTTCACTGTAAAACTTTGACAGATTGCAGTCTCCGGAGCACAGACATCAGCGGGAATGCTGTCGTTATTCTACCGGTATTTCAATGGAAGATGCTCCGAAGAAGTAGCGTCATTTTTCACTTCGGCACAGGTGCACAGCCGGGAAATACGCCAAATGCGCGGGAAGTATTCGTATAGGTTTTGCAGTGAATGTTGTGATGAACACAGTACTCAGGCAGATTCATTGCTTGCATACAGCATGTTTCAATGTTTCAATGTTTGACTTCAGAAAAGAAAACTCCAGTATTCAAATATATGCTCCTATGGGCTTTAAACTTAACTGTGCAATAGATAATATAAAATAATAGTGATATAGAAATAACATGGAGTAAATGATTAGCACACAAAAACATAAATAAGTTACTAGAAATATTACAATGCAATAAATTAACATTAGTATTTTTAGAAGAGGTTATGTAGATAATAACAATAAGTAGTACCTATACACAGTTGACATTTGCCACATGAGAATGGTTTATTTTCGAGGTAGGCCATGGTATAATTTGCCGGTCTCTGTGCATAGACATAAAATACAAGACACGTCCATATTCATACAAATTGAACGATAAATGTGGCACAATCTTGATTTAAGTGTCAAAGCTCATAACGCTTATGAAAAGGATAGCAATACTCAACAGAATGTGTGTGTACGGATGAGATAGGTATATAAACGTCCCGCGCTACCGTTATAATCTCTCTTCCCCGACGAACTTATTGAGCGACTAGCCAAGTATAGAGTACGGAAACGGTTGTCTTCCACACACCTATGTATATCTGCATTCGCTATCTCACATTATTTCGGTTGAAGAGCTCCCGTTTTCCCGTGACAGCTTGTGTGTCGAACGAATGTTTGTGTGAAACTAAACGCAGTAAATCTCAGGTATGTCTCTCGGACTCGGTTTAGTACATTCACACGCGTTGTCTCAATAACGTATCTACATTATTTAATTCATCTAAGCCTCTGTGTTTCCTCCTTCCTACAATAAGTTCACTCCTTCCTTTCCTTAAAGACTCTTCAAACAGCATTCTCAAAGATGACATAGGGCCTTAACGTAAATAAAAATAAATAATACGGATAAAATACTCACTGAGGTTCCATTTAAGATGAGCTGCGACTTTTAGGCAAAGTATCTTCAGAGCCAGGTGCTTGCGGCTGTACTTGTCCGTCTCCACGATGCTGAGCAGAGGGCTCTCGGGGTTCTCCGGGTCCGTGACCCTTGTCGAGCTGCTGGTCTCCTGACGCAGCTGAGGCTCCGGACTGACGTAGGAGAACTTGATGATCAAATCTGTAGGAGACGGATCTGCAAATACGCTAGTGTAAGATAATTAATTCAATCTAATTATTTTTATTTACATTAACAATTTAATTCGCTGTTAAGTGCGTTTTTGGTTCCTGTCACGTTTTACATTGTGTTATAAGCGTATCACGTGCCTAAAGAATATTATTTCATTACATTTAGGGTAGAAATCAAGAATAAAGGAATACAAATTACATAAAAAGTCAAAGCAAAATATACAGAAAAGAGATGCAATCACATGTTCGGACTGATCGGGTAAAATACTAGTGGGAGACGATTATTGACCAGCAGTCTATTTGAATAAATAAAAAATAAAACCGGCACGTAATTCGACTAACAAAATATGGGTATTGTACAAAAGCAAGAAAAGGTGAAGGCTGAGGCTGTACATTTTGACACACAAACAATTTTAAACATTTAAACTACCATAGCTGATTGCGGGACCATATTATGCTAGTAGTAATATTGTTCATTTTTAACAAACTTACCGGGAAATGGCTTGGAGAGATGATTTTTCAACAAGTTTGGATCCAGTAGAAACTCAAACCACAAGATTGTATCCGGAGATATCGGGCACGTCCCCGGTCGCAATAGATCGACGTCCATTGCGAGAAGGTATTCGAGAAACCATTAGTGCGTATTTAGATTAACTTATTTATTTTTGTTACGAATTTGCGATGATTATTGATCATGAAAATAAAAAAGTATTTTTTTTTTTTTTGTTTTTTAATTTTATTTAAACAATAAATTTTATTATTTTAAATAAAAAAAATTAAAAATCTGTAGTTAAAAGTTCTGCTAGGTAATTATTTTTACGCGTGACAGCTGTTTCGCCTTCTGAGGGCATTATCAAACTGATTAACCTAACCTAATTATTGTTTAAATAAAATAAAATAAAACTAAAAATTAAAATGAAGATCTACAAAATAAACTTTAAAACCATAAATGAAATAAATGTAAACGCCAAAATCTAGAGATAGTTGATATTTAAGTCCGGTAAGAAAAAAATTTCGGTGAGAAAGTTCATCAGAATTTAAAAAAAAAAGAACCGGCTCGTCTAGATATTTTTAATTCATGGGGGTTGCCAGTGTGATTCTAGTGAAAAATAACCGAAGCCGGGTTCATTTTGTCACGACACGAAAAACTACCGACGGATCCAGTGACCGACAAGTCACCGGAACAAAGTAATCAGGACCGGAATATCGAACATATCTATTTTGAAAATTCAAAATGTCAATTTAGTTTGACGTCCGAAGGGTGATTATGAGGAGTTCGAAGTGCATCCTGAAATCGCAAAAGCAGTAGCCGAAATGGAATGGATGCTCCCAAGTCGTGCAAGCTGAAGCCATCCCTTGACGGATGTGATATGATCTCTCATCCTTGACGGAGGCGACGTTCTCCTGGTAGCAGAAAAACCGGCGCTTTCGGTCTGCCAATCAATATGAAAATAGAAAAAGGTACAGAAAATAAAAAGATTAGGTTGGGAGACCAAGATACGAATAACCTTTGCCCTTTCCGTTGGAGGTTCCGATAATAAATAAAACTTGGCTGATTTATTTCTAACTTATCAACTATAATGAAGTATCTATCATGAGCTATGGAGCTTTTAAATATTTATTTGACTGTTAAAAAAAAATACATCATGCCAGATTGTTTGTTTCATGCTTTCCAGTAAAATGAATGTTCAATAATGAAGCCAGGTTGAAACTATTAATAATAATAAAGTTTTTATTCCAGAATGTATGCAGGAGTAGTGCAATGCAATACATTCCATAATTGGTAAAAATACTAAAAATAAATTAAATTCTTGGGAAAAAATAATAAATGCAAAAATTGTTAATGGAGGATATTAGGTCTCATGTCTACAG